>CM060922.1:783871119-784471119 GCA_030737875.1 Allium sativum
AGAGATTCAAACAAGGAAACAAAGGATAGTGCTAATGGCTTTTGGGGAATATCCTTTAAAAACTTTTTCTTGGAAAATGCTTCTTTGTAAATGGTTTTGAAAAAAAATTCAAAAGGTTTTCAAAACTTTTGCCCGGTCTTGGTAACCTTCTGCTCTGATACCAAGTGTAACACCCCACCTCCGCTAGGGTCACTCACAAAGGGAATGCCCTAGTTTTGGAGAGGTATTATCGAGATAACATCACAGAATTATCACAAGACAGAACATAAATAAATAATTGAGTAAACAGCGGAAGAATTTCTGAGCAAAACAGAACTTCATTTCATTCCAAATTAAACCATGTCTTTTACAAACATTTCAAGTAACCTCATTACAACTGTCTTGTAATAATAGCCAAAGAAGCAGTAATTTAAAAACAGTAAAACAGCTTATTCCCCAAGTGCAGTCAAAAGAAGCAGCCATAGCAAACCGTACATGCTGAGCCAAAGCAAGTGATATCCAAGCTAAGAGCTAGTTATTCCTCCCTGAGAACCTGGGGGGGAACGAAAGAAAAAGAGGCGAAAAGAAAAGGGTCAGTCATAAAGACTGAGTAAGTTCTAGTGACTTTCAGTGTAAAAACGGTTAAAACAACCTGTCATGTATGAACTGGAACTAGACTTAAGAATAGTGTCAAGGTGAACAAGATAGACTAAGGTGATCAGGATAAGTCAAGACAAGTCAAGTAAAGCATCACATGTTCGAGATCCGTTGCATCGACTTCACTAGTATACTAAGCCCGTGTCACAAGTTAATCACGAAATAAATCCCACGGCCCAATATCATGAAATGACCCTGAAACGGGGTCTGACCCAAGTACGGGGTCCTACGGAGCGATTATCTAGTCGATCGGCTCCCTACAAGTTCTAGCTCGTTAAGTGTCCGTGTCATACGGCTAATCACGAATGTAGTCACCTGTGCTGGGTCCACCTTCGGGTGTATCATCCCTAAGGTGTCAACCCCTGACACGATTCAAGATGCACAGATAAATCTACGGATACCCAGTGTTTGCCCCGGATACGTGCACGATCGTAGTCCGCCGAACCTACACTGGCGTACCCCACTGCCGCCGTTCACCTCTTACAATCAGCCCAGTAATCGTGCCCCCACCCGGCCTAGCCCCAGGGTACCTTGATACATCTAGAGGGTTACTGCTGAAAGGGGTCGTGTCTAGGGTTTCGCCTAATAGATTAGGTCATGTAATTCGTGACCCAACCCGCCTAACAGATTAAGTCATGTAATTCGTGACTCAATCCTTTTCTAGTCTAGTCATGTCAAGATGGTTAAGCATGTCATTTCAGTTCGCGACTTAACCCGCCTACGTGTCATGTCAAGTTGGCTAAGTGTCGTCGTTTTCAAGTTCATGACTTAGCCCTTCAAATCGTGTTCAAGTTGGTTAAGTTGTCTTTTCATGTTCATGACTTAACCCTACTTGGCATTAATTGATTCGTTAATGCACCGAACCACTCACATTGGATCCTGTTGTTCGTAGCCACTGGATTTGCCGGGCGGTTCCGGGCAGGTTTACACTACGAACTCAACCCAACCTCGGGTTTCAAGCGCGATGTGACCAACTACCCACATTGGATCCTATTGTTTGTAGCAACTGGATTTGCCGGGCGATTCCGGGCAGATTTACACTACAAACTCAACCCAACCTCGAGTTGGCCACTTTCTTGTTTTCTAAAGTCATGCCCATGTTCTTATCAGAATTTTGATATCATGTTCATATGTCAACTTCGTGCCCAACTAAGGCATGTTTAAAGTCAAGTGATGGCATGTTCAAGTCAAGTTTTTCGTGCCATATTTCATGTTCTACTTATGCCAAATTTCATAGTTTATGCTTATAATTAATTCAAGTTTTGCCTATTCTACCCAATCGTATCCCCAACGTATATAAACGTACTTCGTTCACAAGTATAAACAGTTCAAGAGATAAAGGGGAATAATACCAAACATGTGATAGGCATATGTGACAGTTATAACATTACTTGCATAATAAACAGGCTATAACATATCACATAGTTGCAATACTAGTATGGTGATAACTTGGCATAGTGATGATTCCAACTTAATTTAACATGATGTTTTCAACTTTGCATCATAGGCATAATAATCATTGCGGCATCATAAAAATTTTATTATAAACATGAAACATTAAAGGCATAGTAATCCTAATGGGCATAGTGGATTCCAATTTAGCATTTTTAACATAATGATTCTCATAGACATAATAATTCCAATTTATCATAATGATTCTCATCTAATATTATAAACATAATGGTTCCAACTTAGCATTATTAACATAATGATTCTCAACTAACATGATAGACATAATGATCCCAATTTAGCGTTTTTAACATAATTAACATGATAGACATAATGATTCCAATTTAGCGTTTTTAACATAATTAACATGATAGACATAATGATTCCAACTTAGCGTTTTTAACATATCTAACATTATAACAATTTCAACTTTTCATCATAGCCTAGCAATACCCTATTTTTCATAAATCATGATGGGTATAATAACACCACAGGCATAATTCCATCAATATTCATAGCCATGGTCTAATTAGCATCATAGGCATGGTTTAATCAACATAAATATTTCAATAAACATAGCGATTTCATGGACATGTATTAGTCCAACTTGCCAAACAATTAAGCCCAAGTGATTCATAACAACATCAAAATCATGACAAGTTTAACTTGCAACGTTGCCATAGCAATATCCCCAAATTATAATTCAACGATAAATAATATAAACAATGGATTAGCAATAGTTCATAAATTCGGTTTCAATTCATCGCATGTCCATATTGTTTTAGCGTTTTTGCCTAAAAAGTAACATAGAACTTACAATATGAAGCAATTAAAAATCCCCAAATCAATTAGTCTCGAATTCGTTGTCTAAAGCGTCGTAGTTGTTGTAGCTTCTAGTTGTAGCCTTCAAGAATCGTCCTCCATCTTCTATAATTTTATTCTTTATATTTTTAATTCAGAGCTCTAGGTTTAATGGCGGCGGCCTGAGGCTAAAATGAAATAGTATGATTTAGGCTAGGTCTTAGGTCCTTTTTATAATGTTTGTGAGTTGTTTTAGACCGTCGATGGAGCTTGATTCAACAATAGCCGTTCAGTCAGGATAGAGTTATCCTATTGACTCAGCCATGAGTCAGAAATGACTCAGCATTGACTCAGCGATGAGTCAGAAATGACTCAGCGTATTAAATGTTCACCAATTCAAACGTAAATACGTATTTAATAGATACATTTTCCCCTTTACCGTATTAATTACCCATATATAAATATTTATTTATATATGAATAAATATTTTCTTACCTTTAATTTGTCATAATTAAAAATTGGAGAAGGCCAAAAAAAAAACCATCCTTGACAACCAAAAATGCGCAACGTACGCTACATGATGCGTACACGTCATATATATATATATATATGCGTATATGTATATATATATTATATATATATTCATTTTTTTTCTCTATCTTCCCAATTACCCATTTTCACACTAAACCACTTTTTGAACTGCGTTCACACTAGGCTATTTTAAGCCATTCCCCTAAAACAAAAATAGGGCGCTGGCGGGGATCGAACTCTGTACCTCTTGTATGCAAGTCATGTGTTCCAACCAAATGAGCTACTAAGTCTTTTGCTTACAAACCCTAGAACAATGCTAAACATTATTCGTTTCCCATTCTTATTTTTTTTTCATGGTTTGCTGCGATATTTAAATTAAAGATATCTTCTTCACACGTTATCCGTTTTGCGTAAACTCGGACTCTATCTTAAGCAGAATTTCGAGGCGAATGCAATGGCGTAACCCGTTTCCCTTAATTCTTTGATTTGAAATTAATTATACTCTAATTTGTGAATCTCACTGTTATAGAATACACGGGGTGTTACAATACCTGAGCCTGGACCTGCAACCAAAGAGTTAGCACAACAAGATGTGCAATACTCTAAGGTGACACTAACATATGGTGTAAGATACGGGGTGGGGGTGTGCATGTCATAGTGATGTCAAAAAATCAAGCATAGCAACCATCCTCACATCTCTCACTCAGTGCGTAAAGAATACGATATCCACCACTTTGATCACCCAAATCTTTGCTATGATCACTCTGCCCCATGGAGAGTCATGGCGACTCCACTGCACTGATCCATAGCCACTAGTCCTTGCTATGTCCACTCTGCCCCATGAAGTCATAACGACTCCACTGCACTGGCTCATAGCCATGCTACGATCACTCTGCCCCATGGAGTAATAACTACCCCACTGCACTGATACGTAGCCTAACATCCATCTTGGTGGTGAATCAAAGTTATGGACGTCGACAACTCCTTAGCACATGTCCCGCAGCAAAGCCCAACTCATGAAGTTAACTCGTTGATTCCCAACTGGATCCTGAGTCCTACTTCCCATTTGGACTACCTTTGCGTCTTGGGTTTTGTCATTATCATCTCGTTCGTACTTCAGTTCCATTCAGTTCATTCGCTGTCCAGACTTGAAGATCGGTTCGTGGATCCCTCTAGGCATCGGTTCGTGGCTCGCCCTCCTGTCCTCGGCTCGTGGTGATGCTCCACTCGTGACCCATGGTTCGTGACACCACATTCGGATCGTGGGACCCTCTGGTTCGTGATAATGGATGCTCCATGGATCGTGGTTCCCTGCTTGGCTTGGCTCGTGATCTGTTGTTGGTGACATGCTTGGCTCGTGAGGCTATCTCACGAATGGAGGGCTCGGGTCGTGATGGCTCTCCATGGTCGGGTCGGGTCGTGATAGCTCTCCACGGTCGGGTCAGGTCGTGATAGCTCTCCACGGTCGGGTCGGGTCATGATACCCTAGTCACGAACGGGATTGGCAAATTTCCTGCAACTCGTTCCAACAAGCTATTTACGCCATTCAACGGCGTTTTCGATCAATCTCAATTTTCTATGCAATCACAAATCATTCCAAACAGTCATAGCAACATGTATGATCAACCATAAACACCAAAACAACAAATAATCATGATAATATAGATCAAGCATACCCAAAAACCCTTGTTTTCCCCATAATCATGTTTAAGCGTAACTAACCTTAGGATTAGCAAACCTTAACCAAATTAATCCAAATTTCTAATAGAGGCCTAAATCAACACTTCGAGATTTATAAATATTTTTTCAGAATTTAAT
Organism: Allium sativum; assembly: GCA_030737875.1. Classification (NCBI taxonomy): domain Eukaryota; kingdom Viridiplantae; phylum Streptophyta; class Magnoliopsida; order Asparagales; family Amaryllidaceae; genus Allium; species Allium sativum. Next base: position 783,876,355 of record CM060922.1, read on the forward strand.
CATGTATAAATTCACTAGTTATCACTAATTACCCTTAATTAACATTAATTAGTGTGAAAATAAGGCTAATCACTCACCTTTGCCACAATTAAAACTTTCAGAACTGAAACTCCTCTGATTTGGGCGAATACCAATGTCTAACAGCAGCTCTAACTCTGAAATGGTGCTATTTCTCCTTGATTTGATGTTGCTAAGCTTAATCCTTGATTAGAGAGCGATTTGGGATGAAATTAGAAGGTGGAGGCCATTCACTAATCACCTCATTTGGCCCGATTAAGCAGTTTTTCACCTTCTAAAACTTATTTCAGCCATATCTCCCAAACGGTAAGTCCGTTTTTCACATATGACCACTCTATGGAAAGGTAAACTATCATCTGGATCTAATGGAAGTGGTTTCAAGTCAAAACTCCTTTCCAATCAAAAGTTATGGCCGAAATAAGATCAGCTAGGGGCAAAACGGTCATTTAAAAATTGGCAAAAATCATGAATATGGGAAATGACCCTAATAGTCGTCTCCCAAAGTTACATGACCATACGACTTCGTATGTGAAAGAAATAAATATTCTACGATCCCTTGATGCGTAGAATGCAGGTCTTTACATCAAAGCTCAAAGGAGCCGCCGTCATTCGTGTTTTCTGGCTTATTCAGGCCGCCGAGTTCGTCGCGCCGCCAGCCAGAGGTGCGCCTTGCGTAGCTCCTCCACGTGGTACCACCCGATCGCCGTCAAGCCCCTTCGTTTTGGTGAAAAATTGGAACCCTAGTTTCGAACGAACGGAAATCAACGCCGGCCGTTAACCGAGGTGTTTAATTTTATTTAATTACTTCATTAATTATTTTGAAAGCATCATTAACCTATAAAAGATGATAACTTTTTCATATGATGTCGAAATCACGCGAAACAGGATTCGTTGGGATCGTGGGGACGAGAGCTTCACAACAAGACCAACTAGGACCAATTTGGAGCTAGTTAGAATTTAGGGCAAATTCGAATCCAAACCATCCTTTAAAGAATGACGGAGTGGAAACCAATGGTGAGAACTCTCTTTCACTCAACTATTTTTGTTATGTAATTATATCATAGGTTGAAGACGGGGCTTAGTAGCTCATAACACTATTTTTTTTGTTAAACCATGGATGATTGGAGTGATATGATTGTGTTGTGGTAAAATTGTTGGATTGAAATCGACGATGTATGAAATTATATATGCGTTGTATAAAACTAATATATGCTATATATAAAATAATCATGACATGGAAATATTATTAGTTCGATAAAAAAATTTTTTTGGCATATATTCAGTATATAAAATTGTCATTCTATGGAATAATTAATTATTGGGTAAAAATATTATTTTTAACAAATATATACGATATATAAAATTATCTTGAAATGAAATTAGAATAAATATTCATTTACAAGTCGGACGGCTTATTTATGTACACTTATTTAATTGATATTGATTGGGACGGTAATTTTTACACATCACCCAAATGCACAAATAATAACTAGTATTTGTTGTTTGAAAACCACACACAGGTATTGCGATGATATTTGACATACACTAATCCCAATATTTAGTTATATGTCAATCGATCGGTCGACAGGCTGTGATAAGCGTTATTTATTTATTTTCATGCTTATACAGTTGTAAAATGCACCCTGGATGATGTTTGAATGTGTATTGACTATTTATCATTATTCTTGAATACATGCGATGTATGAAATCCATATAACTGAAATTATATCGAAATTAATAGAGTCGCATTCAGATTCAGAAATAAAGAATATTTTAAAATAAAGAATAGTTTAAAATAAAGAATATTTTAAAATAAATAATATTTCAAAATAATATAATATTCAAAAAAGAATCAAAATATGATTTTGATGTCCGATTTGGGATGGACACGAAAATATTGAAATATGGAAGCCGAGTTATGTTGTTAAACGCCATTTTTACCCGAACGGGTTTGTCGATCGATTTTATCCATTTTATAATGAATACGAAAAGGAAATGGATTTCAAAACCGGAAATTTTGATAATATTATCATTTTAATATTACAATGATATGAAATATTCAATCTTGATTTAAAATTGAAAATGAAGTTGAAATCGTTTTAAAATGAATTTATAAACGATTTATAAAATACGTTTGAAATGGAAATCGACGATATGTATATATATATATAATGGCCCGAATAGAACGCGTCGTGCAGCGACCGTTCGCGAATTTCAACCATTGACTTCGAATGGACATTACCGACTGTCGGATTCTCCTAAAACCGGAACCTTGGGTTCGTATCGAAAAGAGCTTTCCAATGAATATAAGAGATTTAAATTTGAATGGTTGGATTTGGAATTATGTCCAAATCAAATTTGGAAAAGGTCGCTTCGGATGCAGTTCGGTGGCCGTTATTGGTAACCGACTGTACGGGCCTTGATAAAATTATTAAAAATATTAATAATTTGTGTAAATTCATAATAAATGATTTGGAAAGATTTTGGAGGAAAAATTCCAATTTTGTAAAGATAAAAATATATTTTTATCAAAATGAACTAGTTATTAACTAGAAAGATAATCCAACGTTTTTAAATAAATAAATTGGATTTGTGAATAGTTTTAATATAACCAGAATTTTCCAATGTATAAATTGGAATAGATTTGAATAGAAATCATCTGCGGGATATTTTGATATTGGATTCCGTGACTGTAGATATTGTGGAGGAATTTGGAAGATAGATATATATATATATAGTTATTCCCCATACGATATGTGTTGGTTTCAGAATTTGATATTGAATGTAAGCTGGTATAATTTCTATTCAGAGCCTCGTATTTAATATCAAATTGGATTTTGGGTTTGTTGTGAATGGTGTCTTAAATAACACTGTACTTAAAACCTGTGTGAAAAGAATAAATCTTTTAATTAAGATTATTAAAGTTTCCAGTTATATTTAGTAATTGGAATAAAATGGAATATGAATTGGGTTTATTGTGAATTGTGTTTTATACGACATTCGTTCTTTAACCCGATTAACAGTGAAATGTGATTTGGAATACATAAATCTTTTATTAAGATTTAATGGAAATTTTTCCAAAGTAAAGGTTTCCAATTTAATATATTAAATTGGAATTGAATGGAATTCGATTTGGTAATAATCTAAGTGAGCTTCTGTGGAGGAAGACTATTAATATATATGGAATTTAAAAGGCTTTGTCGTTATTCCATTTATATTATTAGTTGGATACGGAAATTTATATCGATTATATATTGATCTGTTTTCCGTGAAGATTCCATTGTTAATGGAATGTGATTTTGGGTTTATCGTGAACTGTATTTTAAACGACATTGGTTCTTTAATCCAGTTAAAGACAGGATTACATGTCTAACATTGTATTTCAAACTGTATTGTTGATCTCTGCTAAATATAAATCTGTTTGGTGGTGGAGAATTTATTCTCTTGCTTAACACCCTTCTCTGAGACGTATGAGTTTAAAGGTTATATATATTGGTAGAAATCAGTGGTACGGTGTAGATTATCGACGTGGCATGTTTGTGTTTCCATAGTTAAAAAATCATTAAATAATGATTGTTGGAAGAATAAAACTAAGTGGAGTTTTAATGAATCTATAATTAGATTGAAATGAGAATGTGATAATTTAAATTATCAAATTTGGGAAATGATCGAGAATGGAGTACCACCAGTTTTACTCTAGACGATGGTTAAATCTTTAATTAGATTTGAACGTGAAATGGTAAAATTAAATTTTACCGATAACGCAGAGGGTGTTAGACAAGGAGTACTACCAGTTTTGCTCCATGGGATGAATAGGTTGGGATTGGAAAATAAAATAAATGGTCACTTCGGTAAGGCTCGATAATCCCGATTAGTTTTATAAACCTTAATTTGGTTTAGAATTGTGAAAAGATAAAATGAAATCTTTTGAAATGGATATCCAAAGGAAGATTAAAGAATAAATTTAAAGAATTTATCTTTGATAAAATTAATGGGAACCTTTCCGTAATGATGTAAATATTTGAATAAAAAAGTATTCTGAATTGGAATAAGGCGTATGATGTGTTTTTATAGCACTTGATTATTGATTATAAAATACGCGAGTTATTCGGAAAGACTGGGTTTAACCCATTATGAATAATTAATACGACGACTAAAAGTCGACGATGAAGACGGTGGTTAAAGACCGGAGTTCTTCGCATCGTTTGGATGATTATTGATGTCTTGATTGGGCCGTACACCCAAGACAAGGTAATAAGTGGTGATCGTCCAGACGTACTTGGAGATCGATCGGATATGTGAAGTCCTCTTTCCTGTATTAGACATATGGGACGAGGAATAAGGTGCCTCCGGTTTCGTTCAGACCCAGAACGGACTTGTAAATGGATGTGTGTCTAACATTGGATTTTATTCTGTGTTGATTGATTACTGTTAAATATATATCTGTTTGGTGGTGGAGAATTTATTCTCTTGCTTAACACCCTTCTCTTAGACGTACGAACTTAGAGGTTATATATTGATGGACAACAGTTGCATGGCGTGAATTGTCAGTGTGTCATGCTAAGATGCAAATGATCAAGGCTTTTGTTAAAAGCAGAGTCTTGTGGTTGATGATCAAAGCATAGCTTTAATTAGCATAGCTTTGTGTATAGCTTTAATTCGCGAGCCTCACACCTCGGCATGAGTTAAAAATGGGACAAGGGAATGCAGGGAGTGCACGACGTTTCTTTGTAGCTAGAAGTGGTGCCATGGTATGGAGCCCAGACATTGTTACTTATGTGGATGATGGAATGAGGCGCCTCGGATTTGAGTCCCTAGTGGCTCTTGATATGGTTGACTTACTGACCATTTTAGAGGTCTGATAGGACCGGGAAACGTGTGTTCAGGAATAACCAATCCACTAAAGTATGTGTGGACCGGTCCTGCAGGATTCAAGGGTTACCTGTAGGTGTGATCCTGGGTCATCTTGCTAGAGGTGATCTGAATCGGTAAGGAGACCATCCCTTGCCTTGACTCATGATGGAAATCCAATTTCCAATACGCAATTTTTCGATTTTAGTTGTAAAACTAGTATGGCGACATAGTATATGGTAGCTATGCCGTCTAGGATTGATACATTTATGTTGAAATTGTTATTGAATCACTATACACTTATAGTAATATCAAAATGATTTGTTTTAAATGTACCAAGCATGCTTGGCTATTATAAGGGAAAACTCTATCCTCCGGCTTGCGTTGCATTGTGTGATGGGACCTGAGTTTTATAATAGCTTCATTTTTCCAAAAAGCATAGCGTTATTTTATTTTAAACTGAGATTCATTTGGAGTAAACCCGTTCCGTGTTATACAGCGTGGTCCCATGATTTCCTAACTTTTAAAGTAAAGATTTAACAATTGTTTTTAGTTCTCACACCAGTCCCATGACTGACTCGGAGTTTATTGTTTTAACCTAAACTCTGGGTGCCCATATTTGCCACACGGGCAGCTAGTAGTTTTGGTTTTCGCAGATATTTCTTTTCCCAGGATCCTAAATTACAGCTGGAGCTATACTCGAAAAGCTTTGTATCCGTATATTTCTTTCAGTTGTGTTAGTCGATGTATTTCCGCTGTGTATTGTATTTATACATTTCTATTTCCGCTGCTCTGTAATTTATTAAATCTCTGATATTTTTCAACTGTATATTATTTATTTGGAACTCTGATATCTTGTACTCTGATGTAATCGTTGTAATAGCAATGAAGCGTTCTATTCTTTGTGTTCTGATTTGTCGTGTTCTCAACTCAATCCGAGCTTTCCCTTACGGGCGAGTTTGGGTCGTTTCATCAAATATATTCTTTGGAGTCTAACTTGAAAATCTTACTCTCTGGTACATTTCGATGGGTACCGTAACAAGGGGAGTACATCGTTACTTGGTTAGTTGACATTGGTTGAGATAGGATGAAATATCCTGCATTGAGTGTGCAATATAAACCCACTTAGATGAATAAGGTGTTGCTTTGATAAAAGTATTTGTTATAAAAAAAATTGATATTGCAAACTTGTTTGGTTTTTTCGTGGATATCATTTGAAAGCCTATCTTGAATGTCATTTTGAACTTTGATGTGATATTGTCCTAACGAAGTTAATTGATGATAAATTTGGAGTTCCTTTAAACACGACTATCACGATTGTTTTTTGGCACCTTTCAAAGGGTATCAAAACAAGAAGATTATGTACTTACTTGATGATTTGACACTGGCCGCAATTATATATAAAGGAAGAAGTGGAGGTCCAAGAATTTTGTAACACCCCACCTCCGTTAAGGTCACTCACAAAGGGAATGCCTTAACTTTGGTGGAGCATTTTAGTAAACAGAACAGAAACTTACAAGACAGATAAAACAATACTCGAAAAATTTATAACTTTATTACAACAGAAACCGAAATAAGCTTGGTTACATCCTTTCAAATCACAATATCATATTTCAAGTACAAAATATCAGTCTTGTACAAAAGCCTTCAGAATGCATAGTTTAAAATCATAACCCCACAGAAGAAGACAAGCCATACATTAAGCACTTCAAGCAGAAGAAATCTGGATCAAGCTAGAGTATTCCCTTCTACAAAACCTGGGGGGAAACGGAAGAAAGGAGGTGAAACAACAAGGGTCAGACAAAAAGTCTGGCAAGTCCAGTGATTTTCAGTTATGAACAGATAATAATAACATGACATAAAAATAAAACTGGATGAGAGGTAACAGTAACAGGTGTAGCGGATATAACAGAAGAACGGAATGACATAAGCTATTTCTTTACACTTCTCTGCACTAATACTAGTATAACAGAATTAGGTGTCACCCTAATGTCTAAACTGAAACAGAAACGGGTACAGAATAATTTCCACAGAAACAGAAAGCTAATAATGGGCCTTTACCACCCGAACAGAAACAAACAGAAGTAGAATGCTGATAATGGGCCTTTACCACCCGAACAGAAACGGACAGAAACAGAAGGCTGATAATGGGCCTTTACCACCCGAACAGAAACAGACAGATTAATCCCTACGGAAACAGAATGTAGAATTAGGTGTACACTAGTAATTGGGCCTTTACCACCCGAACAGACGGTACCACGCAGAAACAGACAGGTGTTGCCACCCAACAGAAACAGACGGTACCAACAGAAACAGACAGAATTAAGTGTACCCTAAAACCCTACCCCAAGCGATCGGCTCCCTAATACATAAATACCATGTGTCGGCCCCACAGTAGGGTGTATCACTCCCTAAAGTGACAACCAATTGGCACAGACCTATTTACAGATGTCACGGCGTCTTACATCCTCAGAGGCAGACCGGGATCCATGCACTCACATGACCCGGTTGGAACGCACCATCAACACCCCTCGCCATTATCAGAATGAACCGCTTATAATTAGTTCAGTAAGCGTGCCCGGACCAAACTTACTGTTGGGTCAAAGTTTTGATACCAGAAAGGGTTACTGACTAATATGGGTCCCAAACAACAGATGACACAAGTAATTCCCCTCCTAACCTTGTGTCCCCAGACTAACAGATTTCAGATTAACTTGTTTACAAGTTTCAAACATACAGAGTTTAGATCAACTAGTTCATAGATTAACGGACTTACAGATTAACCGGTTACAGATTGTCTAACTTTGTATTGGGCCTACAGATTCACGAAACGGGTTTATCAGATTCATTGGTCCAATTGGTTTAACCTTACCTACCCAACACGTTTTAGACATCATATTTATCTCAGATTTTCATTAAATATTAATGCCCAGACCTCTCACATTATACTGACAGTTTGCGGCTACTGGTTAGGCCAGTTGGTTCCGGGCAGGTTTCTGTCGCAAACTGAGTCTAACCTCGGGTTTCAAGCACGTTATGACTAACTTCTCACATTAGAACCTATTGTTTGCGGCCACTGGAATATGTCGGGGGGTTCCGGGCAGAATTACGCCGCAAACTCATTCTAACCTCGAGTTAGCCATGTTTATCTTTGCGGCCAATTAATTAATGATTTACCATTTATACCCACGCCTAATATACATGTCAATTATTCATAACTATAGCCAATTCAGATTATGTCAATAGCGAACTAATTATATCAACTCAACAGATATAGCAGATTCTTCAGATTAAGCGACTTAACGGATTTAGCAGATTAAGCAAACTAGCAGATAACAGATTAGGCATCTCAATAGATTTAGTTTAGCAGATTTGGCATTTTCAACAGACTTAGCAGATGACAGATTTGACAGATGAACAAATCTAGCAGATTAGGCAGTAGAGCAGAACTAGCAGATAACAGAACTAGCATATTAGGCAATATAACAGAACTAGCAGATTAGACAAATATAGCAGAACTAGCAAATTAGGCAAATATAACAGATTTAATCATTCCTTAAAGTTTCACAAACATCTCTTGCCTAATTATAAATTTGGCCTAAGTTCACATGCATAAATAATGGTCATGATTGATCATATACCCCATGTTCGCATTAAATTTACTTAGCACAGATTATGGTCATAATTTACTATATATCATATGTTTCAATTTTTATTAAACTTGCATAGTACAGAAGATCCATATATAAATTATACCAAATATAGCCATCGATTACTATGCATGTCATATATTCAAAAATCCCCTACTTAGGTGTTATTCACATTTGATAGATATCCTACTTTAATGTAAATCCTTATACCTAAGCCATATTCTCTTTATCTCAAGTCATATGTTTAATACAGTCTATATTTATGTCCAATTATATGCCTTTCTATGTCGTGTCCTCAAATCATATGTTCAATCCCCTTTTATGTTATAAATATAACATGTCCGGTCATATGTATCAGATTTACGTTCTAGCTACAGTCCATGTTCTTTCCTCAAATCAGTCACCTATTGGTTATGCCCAATTTATGCATCATTCATTTTACTGTCCCAAACATTTTAGCGTACGTTAATCTCTTATGAGATTGGCTCAGGCTCGTGGTAGCCTGGCTATAGAACAGAAAGAGGAAAGAAATACAAAATAAGATAGATCTAAACAGAACAGAACAGATATAACCTCAGATTCAGATTTACAATTCATGTCATAATCAGAATTAACAGTTATATCGGAAAATAACTGTACTTGCCTTGGTTGGATTAAAGAAAGAACTTTAATTGTTGTAGAATAGTTGCAGAAGCTTTAATCTCTAATTTGAATTGAGTGGCTTAGGTTGATGTTGGTTAGCTTCTAGTTTTGATTCCAGCAGAGTAGCGACGCCATTATTTTATTTTATTTAGAACAGAGGCAGAGTAAAAGCAGAATAGAATTGTGTGTAGAGAAGGCTAGGTCTTAGGCTGTATTTATAGGTGTAGGAACTCATTTAGGCCCTCAGATTAACCCTAGAACTCATCAGGTCCGTCCAAACACGTCACAGCCCACAAAATTGCACACGCACCAGGTTCGACCAGGGCTCGACCCCCAGGTCGACTGCCCAGTCGACCTGGTCTGGGGGGGTTGACTGCCCAGTCGACTCCCCAGTCGACCTGGATCCTGGGGGGTCGACTGCCCAGTCGAATCCCCAGACGACTTGGGCCCTGGGCGGGAAATTTCCCGGCCAGCCCGCTTCTGGGTTTGAATTCGAATTTCGAGCTGTTTTCAATTCTGAAATTTCCTGAAACTTCGGAGGGTCATATCTCCTTCATACGGACTCCGATTCTCGCAAACTCGGACTCGTTTTCATGCAAAATTCCGAGACGAACGCAATGGCGAAACCCGTTTCCCTTGATTCTTATTTTAAAAATTAATTATCCTCTGATTTGTTACTTATACGTTCACAGAAAATACGGGGTGTTACATTCTCCCCTCCTTGAAGGATTTCGTCCCCGAAATCTTCAAGTTAAGAAGAATGTGTCCTACCATCCAACATCCATCTACTCAATCATCAATCACTGGCGTCCATTGTCCTTAGAAACTTCTAATGTTGTATGAACATATGTAAAGGTGTGTGTATATGTTCCTTATCTAATGCAAAGATCAGGCGGTCCACTGATTCAGTTGACCTCCTTAATGCGAATTATGCCAGTGCCATGAGTCCAACATGTATGCAAATTTTTCTATTTGATACATATCATTTCTATATGAGTGCACAACCATTCAGTCATATGCAACATCCACGTGCTGAGTCAATCATTTTGCATCCACAAAAATTAAAAATGCTCACACATCCATATGCAGTATGAGAGTGTTTTCGAGCCGATCTAGTGCCTAGTGTGTGTATATGCATCCACGAGCAACCACTAGCAACCACTTGCATCCACTTGCAACCATCAAACATAACATGTCTCAAACACATGTTTACACCCATTAATTTCTACCTAAAGTTCAAAGATTCGATCGATAGGATACAGTCGAATGATGGAAGCGAGTACAGATAAAACAAAAACTTGGTTCCCATTAGACATGGGTCTTAAGTATCGGCCCCGAAGACCGAAACCAACATCCAATTGACTCCCAGAGGATTACCCTCTTTAGATAATGTCAAAACTGGAAATCTTAACCTTCTCGGGAATATTCAGATATTTACAGATTACTGGTACAGACCAGGTTACTGAACTAAGCATGATAAAACCCAGAATGTATGCATCCTACTTGACGCCTAACACAGATATCTCTCAAACCCCAATCTATCACAACAGATGAGTCATAACCCTTATGGGTCCGAGTCTACAGCGGAATCAGAAATAATACTAGTATTAAAGTGCAGAGTATCGATTACAAAATCAAAATACCAGAATCAGAAAGAGTCTTAACTCCATAATGAGATAAAGAAATTAAACCTACTATAGGAATTTTCCAATTTATATCCTAGCCACTAGCCTCAAGAGTGTTCGCCTGCCCTCCTTGCCCTCGTCTCTGCGGGCAGTCCCTAGTGAAGTGTCCCATCTCACCACAGTTGAAGCAAGTGCCCTTCCTTTTTCTGCATTCCTTGTTCAGATGAGTCGAGCTTCCACAAGTAAAGCACTTTTTCCCCTTCTTATCTTCAGACTTCTCATCTTTCCTTTGTGTTTCCTTTTTGGGCCCTGCTTTCTTATTCTGTGGTTCTTCCTTCTTTGTCTCTTTCGGGCCTTTGTCTTCCTCGTGCAGTAGTGCCATGTCCACCAATCTCTCGTAAGTCGCTCCCATGGGTACATGAGTCATGGCTAGGCTGTGCAGTGGCTCATTCAATCCTTTAACAAAGCAGAGAGCCTTTTTATGCTGAGTGTTGACTAAATCCAATCCGAACCTAGCCAGTTGGTTGAACTGGTTGACGTATTCCTTGACCGTCATACTTCCTTGCTTAAGAGATAAGAACTTTTCCAGTTGTAGACTTCGCTCAGCTTGCGAGAGGAATTTTGTCTCAAACCTTGTTCTGAAATCCATCCATGTTTCAACTGGCCTCTCGGCGTTAGTGACTTCCCACCAATAGGAAGCTTCGTCTTTGAGCAGCCATACCGCCAACTGTACCTTCTGCCTATCGTCCACCTCGAAGATAACGAATAGATCCTCAGTTTCTTTGAGTCAGTTCCTCGCTTCTACGAATGATTCAGTTCCTTTGAAATCCTTCCCACCCATGGCCCTAAAATCTCTACAGATCTTTGAAAAAGCAATTGCACGAGGAGGGGGTGGAGGAGGGGGATCATTTGCTGGACCTGCGGCGGCGGTCCTAGCCTCAAGATATTGACGAAACCAACCGGGTACATGAACACCCTCTGGTATCTCAGATGCTTCAGACATGCTGAAACGAAAAAGGAAAGATTCAATTACAAAAAGGACTGAAGGAAAGGAATATGGCTCTTGGGGATTATGTTTTTCAAAATAAGCTTTATTTTTGAAAATACTTCCTTTCAAAACCTTTTTGAAAATAGTTTTCAAAAACTTTACCCAATCTGGTAACCTTCAGCTCTGATACCAAGTGTAACACCCCACCTCCGTTAAGGTCACTCACAAAGGGAATGCCTTAACTTTGGTGGAGCATTTTAGTAAACAGAACAGAAACTTACAAGACAGATAAAACAATACTTGAAAATTTTATAACTTTATTACAACAGAAACCGAAATAAGCTTGGTTACATCCTTTCAAATCACAATATCAGATTTCAAGTACAAAATATCAGTCTTGTAAAAAAGCCTTCAGAATGCATAGTTTAAAATCATAATCCCCACAGAAGAAGACAAGCCATACATTAAGCACTTCAAGCAGAAGAAATCTGGATCAAGCTAGAGTATTCCCTTCTACAAAACCTGGGGGGAACGGAAGAAAGGAGGCGAAACAACAAGGGTCAGACAAAAAGTCTGGCAAGTCCAGTGATTTTAAGTTATGAACAGATAATAATAACATGATATGAAAATAAAACTGGATGAGAGGTAACAGTAACAGGTGTAGCGGATATAACAGAAGAACAGAATGACATAAGCTATTTCTTTACACTTCTCTGCACTAATACTAGTATAACAGAATTAGTTGTCACCCTAATGTCTAAACTGAAACAGAAATGGGTACAGAATAATTTCCACAGAAACAGAAAGCTAATAATGGGCCTTTACCACGCGAACAGAAACAGACAGAAGCAGAATGCTGATAATGGGCCTTTACCACCCGAACAGAAACGGACAGAAACAGAATGCTGATAACGGGCCTTTACCACCCGAGAAGAAACAGACAGATTAATCCCTACGGAAACAGAATGTAGAATTAGGTGTACACTAGTAATTGGGCCTTTACCACCCGAACAGACGGTACCACGCAGAAACAGAAAGGTGTTGCCACCCAACAGAAACAGACGGTACCAACAGAAATAGACAGAACTAAGTGTACCCTAAAACCCTACCCCAAGCGATCGGCTCCCTAATACATAAATACCATGTGTCGGCCCCACAGTAGGGTGTATCACTCCCTAAAGTGACAACCAATTGGCACAGACCTATTTATAGATGTCACGGCGTCTTACATCCTCAGAGGTAGACCGGGATCCATGCACGCACATGACCCGGTTGGAACGCACCATCAACACCACTTGCCATTATCAGAATGAACCGCTTATAATTAGTTCAGTAAGCGTGCCCGGACCCTACCTACTGTTGGGTCAAAGTTTTGATACCAGAAAGGGTTACTGACCAATATGGGTCCCAAACAACAGATGACAAAAGTAATTCCCCTCCTAACCTTGTGTCCCCAGACTAATAGATTTCAGATTAACTTGTTTACAAGTTTCAGACATACAGAGTTTAGATCAACTAGTTCACAGATTAACGGACTTACAGATTAACCGGTTACAGATTGTCTAACTTCGTATTGGGCCTACAGATTCACGAAACGGGTTTATCAGATTCATTGGTCCAATTGGTTTAACCTTACCTACCCAACACGTTTTAGACATCATATTTATCTCAGATTTTCATTAAATATTAATGCCCAGACCTCTCACATTTGACTGACAGTTTGCGGCTACTGGTTAGGCCGGTTGGTTCCGGGCAGGTTTCTGTCGCAAACTGAGTCTAACCTCGGGTTTCATGCACGTTATGACTAACTTCTCACATTAGAACCTATTGTTTGCGGCCACTGGAATATGCCGGGCGGTTCCGGGCAGAATTACGCCGCAAACTCATTCTAACCTCGAGTTAGCCATGTTTATCTTTGCGGCCAATTAATTAATGATTTACCATTTATACCCACGCCTAATATACATGTCAATTATTCATAACTATAGCCAATTCAGATTATGTCAATAGCGGACTAATTATATCAACTCAACAGATATAGCAGATAACAGATTCTTCAGATTAAGCGACTTAACGGATTTAGCAGATTAAGCAAACTAGCAGATAACAGATTAGGCATCTCAACAGATTTAGTTTAGCAGATTTGGCATTTTCAACAGACTTAGCAGATGACAGATTTGACAGATGAACAAATCTAGCAGACTGGGCAGTAGAGCAGAACTAGCAGATAACAGAACTAGCATATTAGGCAATATAACAGAACTAGCAGATTAGACAAATATAGCAGAACTAGCAAATTAGGCAAATATAACAGATTTAATCATTCCTTAAAGTTTCACAAACATCTCTTGCCTAATTATAAATTTGGCCTAAGTTCACATGCATAAATAATGGTCATGATTGATCATATACCCCATGTTCGCATTAAATTTACTTAGCACAGATTATGGTCATAATTTACTATATATCATATGTTTCAATTTTTATTAAACTTGCATAGTACAGAAGATCCATATATAAATTATACCAAATATAGCCATCGATTACTATGCATGTCATATATTCAAAAATCCCCTACTTAGGTGTTATTCACATTTGATAGATATCCTACTTTAATGTAAATCCTTATACCTAAGCCATATTCTCTTTATCTCAAGTCATATGTTCAATACAGTCTATATTTATGTCCAATTATATGCCTTTCTATGTCGTGTCCTCAAATCATATGTTCAATCCCCTTTTATGTTATAAATATAACATGTCCGGTCATATGTATCAGATTTATGTTATAGCTACAGTCCATGTTCTTTCCTCAAATCAGTCACCTATTGGTCATGCCCAATTTATGCATCATTCATTTTACTGTCCCAAACATTTTAGCGTACGTTAATCTCTTATGAGATTGGCTCAGGCTCGTGGTAGCCTGGCTATAGAACAGAAAGAGGAAAGAAATACAAAATAAGATAGATCTAAACAGAACAGAACATATATAACCTCAGATTCAGATTTACAATTCATGTCATAATCAGAATTAACATTTATATCGGAAAATAACTGTACTTGCCTTGGTTGGATTAAAGAAAGAACTTTAATTGTTGTAGAATCGTTGCGGAAGCTTTAATCTCTAATTTGAATTGAGTTGCTTAGGTTGATGTTGGTTAGCTTCTAGTTTTGATTCCAGCAGAGTAGCGACGCCATTATTTTATTTTATTTAGAACAGAGGCAGAGTAAAAGCAGAATAGAATTGTGTGTAGAGAAGGCTAGGTCTTAGGCTGTATTTATAGGTGTAGGAATTCATTTAGGTCCTCAGATTAACCCTAGAACTCATCAGGTCCGTCCAAACACGTCACAGCCCACAAAATCGTACACACACGCACCAGGTTCGACCAGGGCTCGACCCCCAGGTCGACTGCCCAGTCGACCTGGTCTGGGGGGGTCGACTGCCCAGTCGACCTGTTTCCTGGGGGGTCGACTGCCCAGTCGAATCCCCAGTCGACTTGGGCCCTGGGCAGGAAATTTCCCACCCAGCCCGCTTCTGGGTTTGAATTCGAATTTTGAATTCGAATTTCGAGCTGTTTTCAATTCTGAAATTTCCTGAAACTTCAGAGGGTCATATCTCCTTCATACGGACTCCGATTCTCGCAAACTCAGACTAGTTTTCATGCAGAATTCCGAGATGAACGCAATAGCGCAACCCGTTTCCCTTGATTCTTATTTTAAAAATTAATTATCCTCTGATATATGGTATATGATCATATTGTGAATCATGACTATTATTTATGCATGTGAACTTAGGCAAGATTTATAATTAGGCAAGATATGTTAGGGAAACTTTAAGGAATGATTAAATCTGTTATATTTGCCTAATTTTCTAGTTCTCCTATATTTGCCTAATCTACTAGTTCTGTTATATTGCATAATCTGCTAGTTCTGCTCTACAGCCTAGTCTGCTAGATCTGTTCACCTGCCAAATCTGTCATCTGCTAAGTCAGTTAAAAATGCCAAATCTGCTAAACTAAATCTGTTGAGATGCCTAATCTGTTGTCTGCTAAATCTGCTAGTTTGCTTAATCTGCTAAATCCGTTATGTCGCTTAATCTGAAAAATCTGTTATCTGCTATATCTGTTGAGTTGATATAATTAGTCCGCTATTGACATAATCTGAATTGGCTATAGTTATGAATAATTGACATGTATATTAGGCATGGGTATAAATGGTAAATCATTAATTAATTGGCCGTAAAGATAAACATGGCTAACTCGAGGTTAGAATGAGTTTGCGGCGTAATTCTGCCCGGAACCGCCCGACATATTCTAGTGGCCGCAAACAATAGGTTCTAATGTGAGAAGTTAGTCATAACGTGCTTGAAACCCGAGGTTAGACTCAGTTTGCGACAGAAACCTGCCCAGAACCAACCGGCCTAACCAGTAGCTGCAAACTGTCAGTCTAATGTGAGAGGTCTGGGCATTAATATTTAATTAATGAAAATCTGAGATAAATATGATATCTAAAACGTGTTGGGTAGGTAAGGTTAAACCAATTGGACAAATGAATCTGATAAACCTGTTTCGTGAATCTGTAGGCCCAATACAAAGTTAGACAATCTGTAACCGGTTAATCTGTAACCAGTAAATCTGTAAGTCCGTTAATCTGTGAACTAGTTGATCTAAACTCTGTATGTCTGAAACTTGTAAACAAGTTAATCTGAAATCTGTTAGTCTGGGGACACAAGGTTAGGAGGGGAATTACTTGTGTCATCTGTTGTTTGGGACCCATATTATTCAGTAACCCTTTCTGGTATCAAAACTTTGACCCAATAGTAGGTAGGGTCCGGGCACGCTTACTGAACTAATTATAAGCGGTTCATTCTGATAATGGCGAGGGGTGTTGATGGTGCGTTCCAACTGGGTCATGTGCGTGCATGGATCCCGGTCTGCCTCTGAGGATGTAAGACGCCGTGACATCTGTAAATAGGTCTATGCCAATTAGTTGTCACTTTAGGGAGTGATACACCCTACTGCGGGGCCGACACAGGGTATTTATGTATTAGGGAGCCGATCGCTTAGGGTAGGGTTTTAGGGTACACTTAGTTCTGTCTGTTTCTATTGGTACCGTCTATTTCTGTTGGGTGGCAACACCTGTCTGTTTCTGTGTGGTACCGTCTGTTCGGGTGGTAAAGGCCCAATTACTAGTGTACACCTAATTCTACATTCTGTTTCCGTAGGGATTAATCTGTTCTGCTTCTGTCTGTTTCTGTTCGGGTGGTAAAGGCCCATTACTAGCACTCTCTTCTGTGGAAATTATTATGTACCCGTTTCTGTTTCAGTTCAGACATTAGGGTGACACCTAATCCTGTTATACTAGTATTAGTGCAGAGAAGTGTAAAACAATAGCTTATATCATTCTGTTCTTCTGTTATATCTGCTACACCTGTTACAATTATCTCTCATCCAGTTTTATGTTCATGTCATGTTATTATTATCTGTTCATAACTGAAAATCACCGGACTTGCCAGACTTTTTGTCTGACCCTTGTTGTTTCGCCTCCTTTCTTCCGTTCCCCCCCCCCCAGGTTTTGTAGAAGGGAATACTCTAGCTTGATCCAGATTTCTTCCGCTTGCAGTTCTTAGAGTATGGCTTGTCTTCTTCTGTGGGGATTATGATTTTAAACTGTGCATTCTGAAGGCTTTTGTACAAGACTGATATTTTGTACTTGAATTCTGATATTGTGATTTGAAAGAATGTAACCAAGCTTCTGTTGAAATAAAGTTATAATTATTTCAAGTACAGTTTTATCTGTCTTGTAAGTTTCTGTTCTGTTTACTAAAATGCTCCACCAAAGTTAAGGCATTCCCTTTGTGAGTGACCTTAACGGAGGTGGGGTGTTACACTTGGTATCAGAGCTGAAGGTTACCAGATTGGGTAAAGTTTTTGAAAACTATTTTCAAAAAGGTTTTGAAAAGAAGTATTTTCAAAAATAAAGCTTATTTTGAAAAACATGATCCCCAAGAGCCATATATCTTTCTTTCAATCCTTTTTGTATTGAACCTTTCCTTTTTCGTTTCAGCATGTCTGAAGCGTCCGAGATACCAGAGGGTGTTCACGTACCCGGTTGGTTTTGTCAATATCTTGAGGCTAGGACCGCCGCCGCAGGTCCAGCAAATGATCCCCCTCCTCCACCCCCTCCTCGTGCAATTTCTTTTTCAAAGATCTGTAGAGATTTTAGGGCCATGGGTGGAAAGGATTTCAAGGGAACTGAATCATTCATAGAAGCGAGGAACTGGCTCAAAGAAACTGAGGATCTATTCGTTATCTTCGAGGTGGACGATAGGCAGAAGGTACAGTTGGCGGTATGGCTGCTCAAAGACGAAGCTTCCTATTGGTGGGAAGTCACTAACGCCGAGAGGCCAGTTGAAACATGGATGGATTTCAGAACAAGGTTTGAGACAAAATTCCTCTCGTAAGCTGAGCGAAGTCTACAACTGGAAAAGTTCTTATCTCTTAAGCAAGGAAGTATGACGGTCAAGGAATACGTCAACCAGTTCAACCAACTGGCTAGGTTCAGATTGGATTTTTGGAATATATGACATGCATAGTAATCGATGGCATATGATCATATTGTGTCCCCAGACTAACAGATTTCAGATTAACTTGTTTACAAGTTTCAGACATACAGAGTTTAGATCAACTAGTTCACAGATTAACGGACTTACAGATTTACTGGTTACAGATTAACCGGTTACAGATTGTCTAACTTTGTATTAGGCCTACAGATTCACGAAACGGGTTTATCAGATTCATTGGTCCAATTGGTTTAACCTTACCTACCCAACACGTTTTAGACATCATATTTATCTCAGATTTTCATTAAATATTAATGCCTAGACCTCTCACACTAAACTGACAGTTTGCGGCTATTGGTTAGGCCGGTTGGTTCCGGGCAGGTTTCTGTCGCAAACTGAGTCTAACCTCGGGTTTCAAGCACGTTATGACTAACTTCTCACATTAGAACCTATTGTTTGCGGCCACTGGAATATGCCGGGCGGTTCCGGGCAGAATTACGCTGCAAACTCATTCTAACCTCGAGTTAGCCATGTTTATCTTTGCGGCCAATTAATTAATGATTTACCATTTATACCCACGCCTAATATACATGTCAATTATTCATAACTATAGCCAATTCAGATTATGTCAATAGCGGACTAATTATATCAACTCAACAGATATAGCAGATAACAGATTCTTCAGATTAAGCGACTTAACGGATTTAGCAGATTAAGCAAACTAGCAGATAACAGATTAGGCATCTCAACGGATTTAGTTTAGCAGATTTGGCATTTTCAACAGACTTAGCAGATGACAGATTTGGCAGATGAACAAATCTAGCAGACTAGGCAGTAGAGCAGAACTAGCAGATAACAGAACTAGCATATTAGGCAATATAACAGAACTAGCAGATTAGACAAATATAGCAGAACTAGCAAATTAGGCAAATATAACAGATTTAATCATTCCTTAAAATTTCACAAACATCTCTTGCCTAATTATAAATTTGACTAAGTTCACATGCATAAATAATGGTCATGATTGATCATATACCCCATGTTCGCTTTAAATTTACTTAGCTCAGATTATGGTCATAATTTACTATATATCATATGTTTCAATTTTTATTAAACTTGCATAGTACAGAAGATCCATATATAAATTATACCAAATATAGCCATCGATTACTATGCATGTCATATATTCAAAAATCCCCTACTTAGGTGTTATTCACATTTGATAGATATCCTACTTTAATGTAAATCCTTATACCTAAGCCATATTCTCTTTATCTCAAGTCATATGTTCAATACAGTCTATATTTATGTCCAATTATATGCCTTTCTATGTCGTGTCCTCAAATCATATGTTCAATCCCCTTTTATGTTATAAATATAACATGTCCGGTCATATGTCTCAGATTTAAGTTCTAGCTACAGTCCATGTTCTTTCCTCAAATCAGTCACCTATTGGTCATGCCCAATTTATGCATCATTCATTTTACTGTCCCAAACATTTTAGCGTACGTTAATCTCTTATGAGATTGGCTCAGGCTCGTGGTAGCCTGGCTATAGAACAGAAAGAGGAAAGAAATACAAAATAAGATAGATCTAAACAGAACAGAACAGATATAACCTCAGATTCGGATTTACAATTCATGTCATAATCAGAATTAACGTTTATATCGGAAAATAACTGTACTTTCCTTGGTTGGATTAAAGAAAGAACTTTAATTGTTGTAGAATCGTTGCAGAAGCTTTAATCTCTAATTTGAATTGAGTTGCTTAAGTTGATGTTGGTTAGCTTCTAGTTTTGATTCCAGCAGAGTAGCGACGCCATTATTTTATTTAATTTAGAACAGAGGCAGAGTAAAAGCAGAATAGAATTGTGTGTAGAGAAGGCTAGGTCTTAGGCTGTATTTATAGGTGTAGGAACTCATTTAGGCCCTCAGATTAACCCTAGAACTCATCAGGTCCGTCCAAACACGTCACAGCCCACAAAATCACACACACACGCACCAGGTTCGACCAGGGCTCGACCCCCAGGTCGATTGCCCAGTCGACCTGGTCTGGGGGGGTCGACTGCCCAGTCGACTCCCCAGTCGACCTGGGTCCTGGGGGGTCGACTGCCCAGTCAAATCCCCAGTCGACTTGGGCCCTGGGCGGGAAATTTCCCGTCCAGCCCGCTTCTGGGTTTGAATTCGAATTTTGAACTCGAATTTCGAGCTGTTTTCAATTCTGAAATTTCCTGAAACTTCGGAGGGTCATATCTCCTTCATACGGACTCCGATTCTCGCAAACTCGGACTCGTTTTCATGCAGAATTCCGAGACGAACGCAATGGCGCAACCCGTTTCCCTTGATTCTTATTTTAAAAATTAATTATCCTCTGATTTGTTACTTATACGTTCACAGAAAATACGGGGTGTTACAAATTTACTCCAAATTGAGTGTATATTTACGGGAAGGAGACTGGGTATCGATGTGGATTACAATGAACATGATCTTGAATTTGGGCGTAAAAAAAACTATAGCATACCCGATCCAGTAATAACTTGCAGGATTGACAAAATGTTGACCACGAGTTGAGAAGTTCCAATCATATAACATCACGGTATGCCTTATCTCATAATTCCAAATTTCAATTTATGAAATTGTTTTGAAAGTATACTTTCAAGAAAAATGCCCTGAATACTAAGAGTTTCCTTCGTGGAATATTTGGCATTCTTTTGATTAATTACTGCGTAGGATTTCGGGGACGAAATTCCTTTTAAGGAGGGAAGAACGTAACGACCTAAAATTTCGGGTAGTAAATATTTAAATATCGAGGTTATTTAAATATTTAAATCTTGGATTAATGTTACAAAATGGTTTTATAGCCTTGATTAAATCCCTTTATAAATAAAAATTAATAAGGAGAAAACATGTTGTTGAATTTTTGTTTACAAAGATAAGTAGTTTGAAGAAATATCGATAATGTGACCGAAAATAGTTTTATCGATAAACGACGTTGTGCTTGTTAAAAGTTGTCAGTACATTGTAACACCCCTTAAAATTCATAAGTATTAACAAATAAATTAAATAATTAAAACAAGCAATTGAATGATATGGATGGAAAATGGAATTTTTGCAGCTTTAGGAATTTGGCTGCGAAACTCTTTTTTTGGATTTGTGGCGAAATTCTACATCGTTTTCATGTATAATATGCTGAAAACGGTTAACGTATGAAGAAGTTATGAACAGTTGAATTTGGACAGTGTACGCATAAATTATATGTATATATAATTATGTGAATATTATATATATTGTCTAAATAATAATTTAAAATAAATAAATAAAAAGAAGGAAATTCAAAAATTGAAATTGGAGATAAAATAATATCAAGGGGACAAAGAATATTGGATATATGTAAAGATGTAATTAGAATTAACTGCGTTATTGTATGTATTTGAATTGATACTATCTAAGGGATAAACTACATATTTGGACAACGATAACTTTCCCTTAAGTGGATTTGAAATCCAAATAAATAGATAAAGACAAGGGACAAAAGATGTGTTGCATAAGGAAAAAGATTGGTAATAAAAGGAAAGCAATTAAGCAAATAAAGAACATAATTAATAAAAATGAACAGCCTAATAAGGCTATGTAATTAGGGTTTTCTAAAGAGGTTATGTTTATATGGATGGTTCAGATTAATTTTTATAAATTCAATGGCTCCTGCTCACACGAGCAAGTATAAATAACTCCTCAAACAACACATTAGAAACCATAATTATTCTAAACCTCTGCCTCTATGCTGCTGAATCCCATAGAAAAATAAAGAGAAAAAGGGTAATGGTTCTTCTACTTCTCTACCTCCATTCCTATATCTCTTTATTTCAATTTATATAAATTTAGGAAGTTGGAATTTAGCACAAACAATATATATAAGAATCTAATTATACGTTTCTTATACTATATTATTAGGAGATCAATCAGAGCCTGCTTGAACGTTGAGAACCGTCACAGATCTAGAGATTTCTATCACATCTCCACTTGATTTGTGAGTGGAATATAGTTTTGCTTAAAAGCATATTCATATTATTATCAGTTTCCTATATGAATTGTTATGCCTATGAAGATTTGGTTATGAGATAATAAAACATGAAAAATCCCCAAATCTTATACTTTGTACTCATGTTTGTAGAATTGTGGTTTTTGCATTGAATTAAAGGTAAACATGAGTATTGTATTATTATTTATATTTTATGCAATTCACCATCATCATTTGATTAAGCCTAAGAGTGTTTGGATTTGAAATGCTTCATAGTTGAATTAGGTTTGGATCCTAATTTGGGTGTAAACGCATTCATAAATTGGAATGAATCAAATGTAAACATTTTTGGGTGTATAACACCACAAAAAGGGTGAATTGGGTGAAATATGAATTGTAAACATACATGTGTGAATTTATGAAATTCTCTACTTTTAATTTAATATTTAAATTATTTCTACATGCCTAAGGATACACGTTATAATTGTTATGTCTATGTATATGTTTTCCATTCACTGTTATTTACTATATGTTCATTATGCCATCATGTTTATGTGTAGCAGTAAAATATGGAAAAATCTATCTTGTATGCCTTAATTTGGATAAGATGACAACTGCCATCCCGATTAAAACGTTTCCCCGTTTATACGAATGTTACGTCAATTAGGCGCTATTATTATATTATTTATTTGAATGTAATTAACGTTATATTAGCGTAATAAATGTGATTAGATTAGAGTTTGAACTTGAAATGTCCCCATAACAAATATGCATATATATATTTGTTTGCTTGTGTGTGTGCATATATATATATATGGAATGGCTTAAACACATATATAAATAAATAACACAAAGACACAAGGTTAGTTGCCATTTGTGGTAGAAGCCTGCCCGAAACCGACCGGCATATCCAGCAACCACAAGTAGGCCCAACTAATGTGAGATGTCTAGGTGTCATAGGCCATTCATAAACTTAGTACACTAGACACGAGGTTAAACCGACTTGTAGTAGAAGCCTGCCCGGAACAGACCGGCATATCCGGCATCTATAGGTATATGGTCTAACGTGAGAGGTCTAGTGTGTGTGTGTATATATATATATATATATAAGTTGATGTGTGAAAACAAATAGGCTTACTACGCCTTAAGAAGGTCTTAAGTGGCTGACTCACCTTTTATCTAATTTGGGCCTTAAGTGGTTAGGACTAGGATCCCTCCGAAGGTTTATTCCTTGGAGAGGAACCCAAGTCATGGGATGCACTCTTATTAGTATTAAGGTAAGTCTTTGGGTCCTCCTTCTTTAAAAGTGTCTAGGCATAAAACGGTTATGGAGTAGAGTAGTTCACGGGGGATGTTCACTTCCTCTAGAAGCTTGTAAGGGCTCAACTAGGGACTGGTCGGTAATTGAAGGATATGTGGTCATCGCATGCTCACCAACTTTCTAAGG
The DNA here is from genome assembly GCA_030737875.1 of Allium sativum. Classification (NCBI taxonomy): domain Eukaryota; kingdom Viridiplantae; phylum Streptophyta; class Magnoliopsida; order Asparagales; family Amaryllidaceae; genus Allium; species Allium sativum. The sequence goes on from CM060922.1 coordinate 783,900,155, forward strand.
GAAGTCTTAAGCGACATAGGTGTCCTACCGGGTAATATTAGTTAAGTAGTAACGTTCGAAATACTACTTCTCATATTACAAATGAGAGATTAGACTTAAGAACGTTAACATACTAGGACGGGGTTCTTAAAGGGCTAAGGGTCCGCCTTAGGGTTATAAGAGATTATAAAAATCCACCTTTAATAGGGCCATAAGTGACCAAGAATGCCACCTCGTTGGGTCTTTACCCTAAAAACACTAATGGGAGATTGACGTGGATATCCACCCCATTGGTTAGATATTTATGTTTGTGTAAAATCTTATGTGTTGCGTGGACAAAACTTGACATATGTAACCTGCTAAAAATATAGGGTATGGACATTAAGTAAAATTATATTTTAGTCACACAGAACTTTACGTTCTGACCCTCACTCCTTAACATCCAACATGTCAGTAGATGGGTAAAACCATGGATGAAGTCCTGTTTGAAGACGACGAAGAAGATGAAGTTATTATGATATTATTAGCTATTATTGGTGTATTTCTTTCGGAATCTTATGAAGATGAACTATTTGATGTACCTTCTGAATAAATGTAACTGTTACTATGTATTTTCGAGATTTTTGAAATAATGGTATGTCTATTTGAATATTATATTTTCTCTTTCCGCTGTGTGGGATTTCCATTCGAAGTATATGTTATTGTTACCTATGCAAATGTAATCCTTACAGGAACCAACGACCCGTTTAGAATGGCTGTAAGTTTCGATGGGCCTTATCTGGGTCAAAATTTAGGCCCATCCCGGGCGGTTGTTACATACATGATGTGCATGTAGAAGAACACATATATGTATGTACATAGCATATAAATAAAATATAAATGGTATATGTATATATATTCTAGAATTTGAAAATTGACTTAAAATGATAGGGACACGTGTCATCAAATGAATGGTACACATGCCTTGGAATTAAAGGAGATAAAGACACATAAACACGTTAGGAGTCCATGTATAAAAACATCTTAAGATAGCTAAGGGGGCATGTGTCTACTTCCTAAAGGTTGCATGAAGATAAGGTGGACAAGTGTCCAAAACCAAATTACCAAAATAGCCTTAAGAAATGATATATAAAGGGTGGAAATGTTCACTTCTTTTTATGCATTCAACAAATGCAGATAATATAATGAGTAGAAGTTTAGGAGAAGCCATGAGAATAAATACAAGTTCAATCTACACTACTAAGGTAAGAAAAACTATTTAAGTTCATGTATTCATTTCATATTTTGAAGAAAAGTTGTGAAATTTAAGAATGAATGATTGTTCTTGAACCCCTGAAAATGACGTTCAGTATTTTGGCTATAACTTTTGCAATTATCAATGAAATTTCGATTTTTTTTATCAATTTGAAATGCTAACTCAAAGTCCTACAACTTTCATTTCGGCCACCTTTTCTAATTCGATTGTTTGTGTACCTGAAAATTGAATGCAAAGTCAGGTAAAAATCTGCCTAAAATGGACATGTTAAAAATGCATTGTATTATTGAATTATTTATATTAAATTGATAAATGATTTTGAGGTTTATTTTTCATGATAATTAAGTAGACTAAGAAAGCTACTTACTGTAGACAATTTGGAGTCGAAACTATATTTATCATAGAGAAATAGAATCAAACATTTTGCCGAAAAACTGGTCAAAAATCTGAATTTCAGAACTTTTCGTAGCATTCTAAAACGTTATCTATTCTCTAAATTATTTATGAAGCACTGTACCAAGGTCAGAACTTTTCATAGCATTTCAGAAACACTTCTTTTCTTTGAATTATTTATAAAACACTTTAACGAGTCCAGAAGTTTTCATAATGCACCTGAACCGCAATAATAGCTGTTTTGAGTCTAAAACCATTATAAAATACCTAGAATTTTTTACATCATAATAGAAACGTTGTAATAACTGTTTTGAGTTTAAAACCATGGCAAACTACTCCAAATCCTCCCAAATTTGGACTTGAGCTTCCTCATACTATCATAAACAAACTATCAAAATTGGGGATGTTAAATTAAAGTAAAAGAGAGTCAAAATGTGTCAAAGATGAGAACAAAGAAGGTTGACGTGAGTTTTGTGAATTTCGATGATCCGAGGAAGACATTTGATTGCTTTAACTTTGGGCGATGGTAACTACTATATTCTACAAAGCTTTTGCATGAAGATAGCAAGGAGTACTGTGAGTATACTCATCATCTAAACAATTACTTATTTCTTAAGCTTGTATTTTAATTTAATGTTGCACATGACTTCAACATACTATATTGAATGCAGTCTTTGCTTCGATAGGAAAACAACGTATACGACTGATGATTGAGGACATTGATGACTGAGTATGACTTGCATAAAGTCCTGATATCAAGAACATAAGGATTAGTGAGGGACTGGGACAGACATAGAATACATAGTTTTGACAGACATAATGTGTTTTGAGTCAAAATTGGCTCAAACACCAAAGGTGCTATTGAAGCACTTCACTAAATGGTTAGATTTAAGGTAATAGGGCCATAATCACTAGAAAGCAAAGTAAAAGACAAGAGAATTTATATTGGTTTGATCTAAGGTAGATCTATGTCCACTTTAGCAAGGATTTTATTATGACATCAATGTTTACAAGGCATGAAATCTCACTTTGTACATTAATCTTCTCTTATTACAAGTTAATCTCGCTTAAATCTATGCAAATCGATGGAGAAATGGTAGGATCAGCGGAGAAATGGTGAGATATCTTCAAATGCAAGGAGGATGAAGGATGATCTTCAATCTCTTAAGAACTTAGATGATCTCAATGGAAGCCATGGCCGATTAGATGGAAGATATTTGAATGGAGATGATAAATGAAGGTAAGATTGCTTTGGAATGGCGGTAGGAAGGATCCGGCAGCACTTCGTAGTGGAAAGGAATTGATCCCTTTTGTGGTGGAAGCCATGGCCTATTTATAGGTGAGCTCCCATGAAGAAATGAGCTGAAATTCCTATATGTAGGTTATGGGTCAATCGTCTCTTTAATTACAAAAATGCCACCCCTGGTTGTAGCCAACTATCTCCATCTATTGCCAGTTGTCTCATGCGAACAACTAACCAGAGGACATGCGAACAATCGACCAGGATTATACTGAATCATTGTGCATGACCAGGATGATGTGTGACCAACCAGGCACCAGCTTAGGCCCTTCTCTGCCCGACCGGCAGTTGGCATGTGATCGAAGTAGTGGTATTTGACTGAGGAGTGAACGAGCGACTAGGGTTGTAGTGTGCAAGTAGACAAAGGATGTGTGAGCGATCAGATCCGGAGATGATTTGGATGACCAAGGGGTGACCGACCAAGGGGAGTACACGACCGACCAGGTTACAAGACGGGTTTCTCTTACTTGTGGTCATCCGAATGGAGTGCGATCAGACTGAGACAACCTGAGCGACTGATCCTAGAATTTGGACATTGCACTTGTATGAGTCAGCATGAGGTTTGTGCGAACGACCGCGTGGTTGGACTATGTGTGTGAGCGAACTCTTCAAAAGCATACAAGCCATGTCATGCTCGACCGACCTCTGCTATGAATGACTGATCCCTTATGTCGAGCTCGACCCTTGTGGTGTGCGACCAACCTTTACCTCTGGCTTGATCTGTACATGTACGACCGACCCGTATATGTACGACTTGGTCATGAGCGTGCGGGCCTTATGATGCTTGACAGATACAAGTGCTTGTCTCATGGTTTTAACACATATTTAATCATCCAATATATGTATGATTCTTAAGGGATAAACATTTGCCCCTCGAAGTTTGTAATTTTTAATTTGTAAAGAATTACATGCTTCGAAATAATTAAAGTAGCACCATTTGATGGATTAGATCTAGTTTCCCATGAGACGATCGCGTTTGCAAGTAGTTCGCACACATACAAGATCGAACGAGCTCAAGGTTGCTCGCACACATACATAACCGACTGATCTTAAGTTCATTCGTTTGTAACATGATCGATCGAGTCTAACTGATCAGGTCAACACACAGTACGGTCGAGCAGGTTAATTGGGTTTGAGTGAGCTTGCCGGGTCGAGCCAACATGCTTAACATGGGCTGTGCAATCTTCTTGGGCTCGAGCGGGCTTGTCCGCTGACGTGTTACGGGATCTTTTAGCTTTCTATCCCTTCATTTTCCCGCTCCTCATCTCATTTTCATGTTTCAACTTTTTATTGAAGAAAACAAATTAATGGCAGCCGCTTCATCTTTCTGAAGAAAATTCGCACTCCGATCATCCTGAATTCGATTCTTCTCCGATTGAATCTGCATCTCTAATCACATGAGGCCTCGAATCCGTCGTTGAAATCAATCTCTGGTGCAAAGCCTTGCAAACCCCGGCTTAAATTTGTGTATTCTCTTTAAATTAGAAGCGTCGTATTCATCAGAGGTAAATTCTCCTTCATGTATTTCATCAAATTGTTTTTTAGGACCCGTATAATCCCTGGGTATGATTTGTGTCATAATCGAATCCTTCGAGATGGTAATGATCAGAATTTGGGGTGGATTCAATTTGGTTTGTGTATGTAATTGTTTGAGGGAGTCAAATTATATTGCAGCCCTTTCACTTTGATTCGAATCTTGTGCATATGAGATGTTTGGTGAAATGCCTTAAACAACCTTTCAGTTCACACTTATATAACCATGCTTCTGACAATATAGGTATTGATCTTGTGATCATATGTGAGTCGTTTGAACCAGGCTTTTTGTGCTCGAATGAGTACAAATTTAACTGCACATACGATGCTTGATGAAATGCCCATACCGTCGAACCATGTATGAACTCGATATTGTGTTGTAGTTCCATGCTTTGATCGATATTGGCATGTTGGTAGCATCGTATTGTGAAATTCGAGGCTTTTTACATGTTGTTCAACATTTGAATACGTGTCTGCTGCATTTGTTTTGATTCCATACTCAGCCTGGAAGCCTTCGGTCCTACAGTCACTTGGCACTCTTGCTCGACCACTGTTGTCGCTCAAGTTCGACTTGGCAAGGATCGTTCCTGCTCGACTCCTATATGGGGTTGGTCACGAACAAGCCTGCTCTGGTCGAGTATGAGCGACTTCCTTGAGTTGAGTACACGCGACCGATTTGAATTGACCATGCGCGACTAGGATTAGGTTGGGTATGCACGACCGGACTTTGACTGAGTACGCACGACTGGGTTAGAACCCATCATGAACGACCGAGCATACATCGCGTGCAACTAACCAAGTCTAGGTTGTCCATGCTCGACCTAATCTGAGTACATGACCATGTTGGACCTTCCTGAGCTTGATCACGCACGACTCTTATTGGTCTGTTCATGTTTAAACTTGGCCAGGTCGTTCATGCTCGACCCTGTAAGGGACTGTTATGCAAGACCTTGCTTTGTTTAGACATGCCTGACCTCTACCAATTTGGCCATGCTTGATTTATCTTGAAGCCAAAGTTTTTACTGATTGTTGAGCCTTCTTGTAGTACAAATATGTAGTGACATAATTGTTCGTGTAGAAATGCTAACTCGTCATCAGTTACGCCAGAATCCCAAGGAAGGAACTATGTTTGGTGAAGCCGGAAGTTCTGACCAAGTCACTGAAACTACATCGGGTACTACCCCCAGAGTGAATGTCAATCAAAACTTTCCTACACCCCGTCCACTCTCAAATATACCTCGCGAAAGGCATGAAACAAAACTTTCTTTTAACTCATATCAGCAGTTTTGTAATCAATTTAAAATTTCAGAAAAGGAAGAGGCCAAGTTCCCTGGGAAGGATGAGTTTGTTGACATTCCCCCAATTGGATATGTTGCCATCAATCGTGGTATGCTAACGAGCAGGTCGATTCCTCCTTTTAACCCCTATCTAGAATTGATTCTTTGACGCTTAGTTATTTCCCCGTACCAATTGCATCCAAATGGCTATGACGTTTTAGTGAGCCTTTATGCGCTTTTTATGAGGGAAAAAGAACGTGCGCCTATATTTGAAGATATATGTTCTTTATATTCTTTTAAAAGGAGGAAGAAGGATCATCCCTCAATTATCTTCGTTGAGAGCCGGGGCTCCAAAATAATTATTGGCCTGGTAGATAGTGTTCGAGGATATCCGAACCAGTATTTCTTTGTCTGGTGCCTTGACAACTTCTATGGTTTTTGGATGGAAGGAGGTGAATGCACTTACTTTTTAGTATATTATTTCTTTCCTTCTTAATCCAATACTTAAATCTTTAGCTATGTTACAGTGCTCCCTGACCAGAGTATTGCCTTTGATCAAGACCTCTACAATTCTTTACTAGTTGTTAGTGAGGGCGAAAGGAACATGATTTTTTTATTACCGAGGAGTTATTTCGTCGATGTGACTTGCTTCCTCCCTCGCGGACTCTCATGGCAGATTCAACCGACAAGAAAGGTGTCGTTAGCAAGTCTCCAGCCAAGAAGGCTCCAATAAAGAAGTGTTCCAATCCTACAAGGAGCAATAAAATACCTTCCAGCTCAAGTTGGTTTCTGTTGAAGTGGAAGTGCCCAAACGACGTGAGGGTAAGAATCTCATGACTTTATCCAATCAAACTGAGAAAGAGGGCACTACTTTGGGTTCTACGGAGGAAACTGATCAGGATGATATAGGTGAAACTACTTCAAAAACTGTTTTAGATTCGATGAAAGAGAATGAGCGGTTTGATGAGGCTGGTGTAACTTCTAAGAAAATTTTGGATGTCGAGGTAGTTGATGGGAATCTTGCCATTTAGGATAGTCCAGGAGAGGGTGTTTCAGAAACTTTTAAGGATCTTGGAGACCTTAATTCGGCTAAGGATCTCAGTCCTGGTGATACTTTGACCTCAGAACCGGCAATACCAGTTGCGAAGACTAGGACCGAAAAATATTAATCTCGAACTTCTCCTTCCGGAAAAACACTTGAAGATGTAGGAATTTCCTTAGACAAGCCTCTTGAGGTTGGTTCGTATTTAGGTGTTTATAAGAAAATTCTTTTTACTTACGTCACACATTTCTAATACCTTGCATGCTTCAGTATTCTTTTTCAACTTTTAGTGTTGAAACTCTCCTTTCCCTTTTCTCCCAGATTCAGGAATAAAACATTCATTATTGGACAGCTTCTCTCAATAGGTCGGTTCTATTAACCCATAGAGTCTTTTACAGTCTCGCCTTTCCCGCTGCTCGAAGCATTCCCAACTATCTTTAGATCCTCCGTCTGAGCATACTTTCGAACCTTCCTTGACTGACCATCGGAAGAAAGGAAAGCACAATCATATAAATGCATCTGATAGAGGCGGTAAGCGCGAGGAGCAGCACCAGAAGAAGGGAGAGGGGAAGAGAAGCATAAATGAACGAGGCGAGGATGAGACTCTGAAACGTCATAAATCCACTGAGTTCTCAGATCCTGTTATCCCCATTCCTCTTGAACAACCCTTTATTGCTTCTCAATCCATTGTCCCGACTTCTAGTCAGATCCAGATGATCCTTGGCAGGCCTCCCTATAAAATTCCACCCGGAAATTTGAAGCTTAAGGATCGATTTGGAGGCTAGGATTTAAGAGGAATGTACTTCGATTTGGATTTACACCCAAATGACAAGCGGATGCTGTCAAAGAGATGAGCACTATAAAGAGCTGCATGACAACCCAACTTGATGCTGCCAAGAGTCAACTTGAAACGCATTTAGACAAGGCCATGAACACAACCGAAAGACGATTTGAGTCGTGGAACAAATTTGGCTATGAGTTTCAGAGGTTAAACACCCGACATCTTGAGCATATTGAAACTTTGGAAAATGACAAGGCTGGACTGATCAATGTGATTAAATCCCAAGAATCTGAAATTGCATCTTTAAAAGATGGAAATACCAGGGTAAGCAACTTAGAAGCCGAAAATGAGAAGCTTAGAAGAGAGGTTGAGGCTACTAGAAAACAGGTTCAAGAAGCTCAATATGCTCGAGAATTTGTTGAATCTCAATTGGCTTTGGAAAAGCAAGCTTCGGCTTCTTATCAAGAGGAAAAGGCAGTTATTGAAGACAAGATTATTTCCCAGAACAAAGCTCTTAAAGTTCTGGAAGAAGATAAAACCAAACTGACTAGTGCTCTTGAACAGGCCAAGGTTAAAATTGATGACACTTTGTTCCAATTTTATGTTTATAGTGTTATGAATCGCGGAAGCTTGAGTTATTCGAAAGATGACTTCCCACGAACTTTGGTTCTCATTTGAAAACAAGTGCTCATATATACAGATGGTGCGGAAGATGATGTCCTTCAGGAGGCTCTTATGGAAGCAGAGGACCGTGATGCTTTAGCTAAGGGCAGAAAGATACTAATAGATGAGCGAGCTCAATCCTTCGGGGAGAAAACCCTAGATGATACCGTTATTCATGCTCCATCCTGCCCTGCCAATGCTGAAGCATCAAGTTCTCAAACTCCCCCTGCAGACCTTCTTGCTATTCATACCGATAAGAATGCTACTAAAGTTCATTCTACCGAGGAGCATGTTGTCTAGGAAGATACCATCAATCAGTGTGTAGGAGATAACAAAGAAAATAATGACATTTAGACCAGTTGTATATGCGAGTGCCGGTCCTTGCTTACTACTTTATGCTTATGTTGTTGACTTTGTGACCCTGTGACCAATTTGTGACTTTGTGATGAAATTGTGCTTTATTTTGTTTGCATAGGATGATGTTTTTGTTTGTTGTACAGCAACCTCTTATTCGGCTTCGTCGTACTTTTATTTGTACACTGCATGTTGCACTTGCATCAGAGTACACCTGTATCACAGTACACTTTGTCGATTACGTGGTTGTAATGAACTTATGGTATGTAAAGTTAGCATTGTTGGTTTTCTTTTGATGCTATGATTATACCCCCATACCAAAGATCATTACAATTTTATTAGACTGGAAGCGATCAACTTTTCTAAATTCTCTTAGTTATAGCTAGAATTCAGTTTAGTTGATCGATTCACGCCATGTTTCCAGTGCCCCCTTCTTAGGGGTGTTAAATGCATTCAGTTGAATTCTCGCTAACCTGACAGTCCAGGCCCTTCGGAGATTAGACTTGAATACATGCCCTCGGAGAGGTCTTGGTTCTATATTTTTTTTGGGTGCCTCTGAAGAAGTCTTTCTGAATATGTTATTTGTTGTGACTGAATAATTCAAACACTTGTCGAATTTGTTGGATGCCCCTGGAGAGGTCTTAGGTTTTGAGTTTGATCCAATTTTGTGTCTTGTCTGTTCTGATTTAACTCAGAATCAGCAAGATTGTATTGGATATCCCCTTTCGGCTGGGGTTTTTGTCAATGCCGGTCCTTCCAGCTTGTTGTCGGTCCTTCCGGCCTAGGACTGGTACTTCCAGCCTAGGTTTTGTCGGTCTTTCTGGCATGGTGCTGGTCCTTCTAGCTTGGGTTGTCGGTCCTTCCGACCAAGGACTGGTACTTCCAGTCTAGGTTTTGTCGGTCCTCCCGACATGGTGCTAGTCCTTCCAGCTCGGGTTGTCGGTCCTGCCGGCCTAGGACTGGTACTTCAAGCCTAGGTTTTGTCGGTTCTTCCGGCATGTTGCTTCATCCCACGAGGTAGACGCTAGTTCTTTTATCGAGTGTTGTCTTAATTTATAGAACTGGCATCCTGGACCTTTCATTTAAGAAGGTGCCTCTAAGGTGGAACTTGCAATCTTTTACTAGTTGGTCAGATTGGGTTTCTTCCACCTTTGCATCGTTTTTCAAGTTTGATACCAATCCTTCTGTTGGAAGCTTGTCAGGGATTTGGCATCCTAATTCTTCTCTTTTTTTTAGGAAGTGCTTCTGTAATGAAAGGTGTAGCTTTCTGACTTGGTGCCCATTTGCTGCACTTTTCACCGTTTGACTTTGGATAGCTTGTTCCTTTTAGATTTGCAAGGTGGTGCGTTTAATCATCTCGTTTAATTTGCATTATGTTTTTGGCACTCAATGCTTGAGCTGTCCCAACTGGGATATGCTTAGGAAGCTTCCAGGTCTGGCAGGATTGTAAATGAGCGGTTGTTCTTGTTTTGCCTAAATTTAAAAAAAATCAATTTTAGCAAGAGTTTGCAGATATATGATTCATGCAAGAAAATAGACTTTCTCGTTCATGACTTTTTATATGTACACAGCTCAAATGTAATGCTTGCAAATGTTTACAACTTTTTACAATAGATTTGAAAAATGTATCATAGAAAATAGCAGCGGAGATGCTCGCTATTCCAAGCTTGAGAATTCTGGATTCCATATGTGGTGGACAATTTGAAGATGCCATCTTGGAGTTTCTGGATTATAACATAAGGTCTTCCCAATTCGGCCCAAAAACCCCAGTTCCATTCGTTACTTTTTTCAGCACAAGGTCTCCGATCTCGAAAGTCCTGTGCCTGACTTTAAAATTAAAATGTTTGGCTACCCTCCTTCGGTGCGCAGCAACTCGGAGTTTTGCTTCATTTCTCTTTTCCTCGAGCTGATCGAGAGCCTCAAGTTGTAACCTCTCATTTTCCTCTTGATTGAAGTGAATCCTCCTGTGAGTGGGGACTTCCAACTCCATGGGAATCATAGCTTCAGAACCAAAAGCTAAGGAAAAGGGAGTGTGTCTGGTCGTAGTTTTATGAGTTGTGCGGTATGCCCATGGTTCCAGTGGAAGCTCATCTACCCAACCACCTTTGGATTTCTCTAAACGCTTTTTGATGGTTGATTTTATGATCTTATTCACTGCTTCCACTTGCCGTTTGCCTACGAATGAGCCACTGCTGAAAAGCTCTTTTGGATCTTGTACTTGGCACAGAAGCTCTGAAATTCTTCACTTTCAAACTGGGTTCCGTTGTTTGTGATTATCTTTTGCGGCATTCCGAACCTACAAATGACGTTTTTCAAGACAAAGTTAATAACTTTCTTTGAGGTTTTGCTTGCCAACGGTTTCGCTTCAACCCACTTGTAAAGTAATCAACGACGACAATGGCATATTTAAAACCAGACTTTGCGGTGGGAAGTGCTACAATGAGATCAATGCCCCAGATGGCGAATGGCCATGAGCTAACCATTTGAGTTAAGGCTGTGGATGGCATTCTCAGAATCTTCACAAATCTTTGACATCCGTCGCACTTTTTAGTGTATGCTATGGAGTCTTGATTTTCATCTAGCCAGAAGTAACCATATCAAAATTTTCTTGGCTAATGTCTGACCACCAGTATGGCCTCCGCATTCACCCACATGCTACTCCATCATGATTGCCTTTGATTCCTTCTTCGTAACACTCCAAAGCAGGGGCATAGAAAACCCACGCCTGTATAGTCAACCATCCTGAATGAGATACAAAGGATCTTTTCGTAAAATCTTTCTTCGCTTCTTAGCTTCTGCCGGGAGTGCACCAGTCATGAGATACTCTTTGATTGGTGTCATCCATGAGTTTGGCTCATTGGTTGCCTCCATGACCCAATCCATATCAATCTGCTCCGTGCTGGGACTGGAAAGGACTTCCATTGGAACTAATCCCATAAGTTGTGCATCTCCTGTGCTTGTATATTTTGCCAGTGAATCTGCCTTGGTGTTCTCTTCTCTCGGAATGTGAGATATGGTATAGTGTTCGAAGCTCTCCAGTAGTTCCAAAGCCTTGGATAGATAAGCTGGCAAGTTACCCATTTTGGCATGGAACTCCTTCCAAATTTGACATACCACCAATTGTGAATCGCTGAAAATTTGTAAGGTCTTTATCTGCAATTCCCTTGCCAGATTTATTCCTGCAATGAGGGCTTCATATTCGGCTTCATTATTTATCGATGGAAATTCCAATCTTAGTGCATAGCAGATGGATCTTCCTTCAGGAGTCTCCGGGATTACTCCTGCTCCAGAACAGTAGTCGTTTGACGCTCCATCAACAAATAGTTTCCATTGAATGTCGGTCTCGATAGCAGGTTCCTCTTTTGGCTCTCCTCGATCGGTGAAGTCTGCGATAAAATCCGCAAGCGCTTGTCCATTGATTACTCTCTGGGGGTGGTATGTAACGTCATATTGACTGGGCTCGATATTCCATTTCAACAACCTCCAGGAAGTCTCTGGGCGGAACAAGACTTGCTTCAAAGGCTGATTGGTGAGGACCTTAATAGGATGAACCTGAAAATAGGGCCGAAGCTTTTTTAAGGCAATAAGCAAGCACTAGGCAAGTTTCTCTAACTTCGGGTAATTCAACTCTGCCCCAGTCAGCCTTTTACTAATGTAATAGACATGCCTTTGGACTTTCGAATCCTCTTTTACCAAGGCTGCACTCAGAGCATAGGCGGACACTGCCAAATATAAGAGCAAGTCTTCTCCGTCATTGGACTTGGAAAGCATCGGAGGTGTGGCCATGTGTTGGATTAATTCCCTAAAGGCTTTCTAGTATTTTGGAGTCCACTGAATATCTTTCTTCCCTTTTCTGAGGTCATCGAAGAAAGGAAGGCACCTGTCTGTTGCCCTTGATATGAAGCGATTCAAAGCTGCAATTTTCCCGTTCAAGCACTGAAGTTCCCTCTTGGTTCTTGGAGCGTACATCTCTCTCAAAGCTGATATCTGAGCTGAGTTGGCCTCTATGCTCCGGGCATTGACCATGAATCCCAGAAATTTGCCTGAAGCGACTCTGAAAGAGCACTTTAGAGGGTTCAACTTCATACTGTATCGGCGTGAATATCAAACATCTGGGCCAAATTCTCCAAATGATCGGCAGCTCTCTTTGACTTTACCAGCAAATCATCGACATAAACCTCCATTATCCTGCCAATTAGTGCTTTAAACATGGCGGTTACAAGTCGCTGGTAAGTTGCCCCTGCATTTTTTAGGCCGAATGGCATTACTTTGTAGCGGTATAGGCCGAGATCAGTGGTAAAACTCGTGTCTTCTTGATCTAGTCCATACATCATGATCTGATTGTAGCCTGAATATGCATCCATAAAAGAGAACAGCTCGTGTCCAACTATAGAGTCTACCAGCTGATCTATCCTGGGAAGAGGGAAGCTATCCTTTGGACAAGCTTTATTAAGATCTGAATAGTCTATTCAAACTCACCATTTTCCATTTGCTTTCTTCACGAGTACGGGGTTGGAGACCCCGTTTGGATAGGTAGATTCCCTGATGAAGCTGTTTTCCATTAACCTATCGACTTCTTCTTTTAGATCCCTCGATCTTTCCAGCCCTTGGGTCCTCCTTTTCTGCTTGACAGATGGAACACATAGATCAATATTAAGCTTATGGACCGCAACATCAGGAGATATGCCGCACATGTCAGAATGGCTCCATGCGAACACATATAAGTTAGCCTTCAGATAGACAATTAACTGACTCTTCAATTCTGGGCTCAACTGAGATCCTATATTCAGCAGACGGCTTGGATCTTTTGGATTAACAGTAATAGGAATCATGATCTCAGCTGGAGCCGCTCTTTCGTCTCCTGCACTGGCTTTTCTAGGATCAATTTCTTTTCGCACTCCATTGTGCTTGGCAGTGCAGGGACCCTGCTTTAATTTCTATAAGGGGAGGTCTCGAATGCAGAGCAGAGCCTCCGCACTCTTCCCCAACCCTTTCTTCCTCGCCTCACGCAGCTTTGTCATATAGTAATCCCTCGTAGTGGCCTGATCCCCTTGATTACACCAACTCCATTTTTGGTTGGAAACTTCATGGTTAAGCACCATAGAGCTAGTGCGACTTTGAAGCCAGTTAGGGTTGGTCTCCCGAGGAAGGCATTTTATGCTGAGAGGTCATCTACCAAGACAAAAATTTGCACCATAGACACTTTGCATTCTCCGTCCGCCAATTCTACGGGCAAATCGGTTACACCAATGGGTTGTGTAGGCTGTCCTGTGAACCCATGAATTTTACTCGCACATGCCTTCACATCCGTCATCGAGAGGTACATTTTCTGAAAGGCGTTTATGAAAAGTACATTAACTGAGGCTCCTATGTCAAGCAGGACTCTTCTCACAATCGCAGGGCCGAGGCCGACTGTGATCACCATGGGTCAACAGTTAGCGTAAGTAGCCCATCAGAACCTCTGTCCTTGAACACCACATTGTCAGCTGAAGTTTTGGGAATTTTCACTGGAAGTTCATTGCTTAAGATCAGGCATCTCTATTCTTCTGAAGCATGCTTCAGCTCGTTAGCATACTTTTCCATATCCCCTCAGCTTCTTCTGGCTGGTGGGGTCCTCCAGAAATTGTGTTGATTATCGTTCTTGAGTTAACGGGAGCTTGGGCTTTTCCACTGGATCCGGGTTGATTGGTAGTATTGCCCTGCCCTTGGGCAGCTGGGGCATTATGAGGATTCCTCACATATTGTTGAAGCTGATTCTTTCTGATGAGTTCCTCTATCAAGCTCTTCATGTGACGATATTCATTGTTATTATTCCCCGGTTGATTGTGAAAGCGACAGAATTTACCGGAGTTAGCTTGTTGTTCCGCAATTTTCTGTGGCTTTACTTGAGGAAAAATGCCCGAGTCCTTCATGGCGGAGTAAATCTTCTCTGGGGTTTCATTCAAGGGAGTCAATTCTGAATGCTTGAAGAACCACGCCTTCCTATAGGATTTGTTATCCCTTTCCTCATTTCTCCTTTTCTGCCTCTAGTTATTCTTTTGCTCAGCTCGGACCTCGCTACCTTTCCTCTCACCAATAGTGCTACTTTTTGCAACATTTCGAACAATAGAAGGATCATCTTCGACACTCTTGTATTCTTCAGCTTTTTTATAGAACTTCTTCAAGGTTTTGGGTTTCTTCATCTTAAGCCATTTCCTAAATTCTGACTTTTTGTCAATAACACCCTTCAGCGCTACTAGTAAGTACCAAGGTTCTGGATCTATAACTTCAGCTGCCGCAGCGTGAAACCTTGTAAGAAAAGCTTTGATCGTCTCTCCAGGCATTTGCTCCATTTCACTGAGCTACATCACATCCCTTACTTTGGTGGTTTGTAGTCGGAATTGGTCTTGGAATCTTCTTGCTAATCAGCAAATTGATCGACACATTTAGGCGGAAGCCTAGTGAACCATAGTGAAGCTACCCCTTCCAAGCACACGGGGAAGTATAAGCATTTTATCTCATCAGTGGCCCTAGCTCCGTTCATGTATTGATCATACTTGAACAGGAAGAAGTTCGGATCTCTAGTCCCACTATAGGGTGCTATTATCAGGGGTGTGAGTTTCTTAGGGAATTTCGCTTGACAAATCCTTTCTGTGAATGGGTTCCTGCTGGGCGAAAACTCACATTCCTTCTCATCGTCCTAACGGGCCATGTTTTCTTTCATTATTCGTTGGATCATGTCTAAGATGTACTCCTCATTACCAGTTTGTTCCATGGAGCAAGCATCTATCCTCTTACCGGAGTGACCCCGGTAAGAGTTCTGATGCCCTGGACCTCCCTTGGGAGGTGCTCCTTTGGCCATTTGGCGGGACTTGTGGCACTTCGAGTTGTACGTTTCTCAACATGTTGTGATGCTTTGACTTTAGAGTCCTCAACACCGGCATCCCGCTTGTCTCCCACTAAGAAGTGGGATCGACTTGGGTCTGAGGCAGAAGAGTCCTCTATTTCGTCAGCATTGATCACGACCTTTGGAGGCGGGGGATTGACTTGATCATTAAGCAAAACGACAAGTTTTTCCATCATTATTTTAGTCGTAGCATCCATTTTTTCATTCAAGCTAGTTACCACCACATTCAATTTCTCCTGAGTTACAGAGGGCCTCGAGGGCTCTCCAACTTCTCGGTTCAAAGTTTGTGATGTCAAAATTGGCTCAAACATCAAGGGTGGTACGGAAGCACTTCACCAAACGGTTAGATTTAAGGTAATAGGGTCACAATCACTAGAAAACAAATAAAAGACAAGATAATTTATAGTGGTTCGATACAAGGTAGATCTACGTCCACTTTAGCAAAGATTTTATTATGACAACAATGTTTACAAGGCATGAAATCTCTCTTTGTACATTCATCTTCTTTTATTACAAGCAAATCTCACTTATATTTATGCAAATCGATAGAGAAATGGTAGGATCAGCGGAGAAATGGTGAGGTATCTTCGAATGCAAGGAGGATGAAGGAGGATCTTCAATCTCTTGAGCACTTAGATGATCTCAATGGAAGTCATGGCCGATTGGATGAAAGATCTTTATATGGAGATGATGAATGATGGTAGGATTGCTTAGGAATGGCGGTAGGAAGGATCCGGCAGCACTTCGGGTGGAAAGGAATCGATCCCTTTTGTGGTGGAAGCCATGGCCTATTTATAGGTGAGCTCCTATGAAGAAATGAGCTGAAATTCCTATATGCAGGTTATGGGTCGCTTGTCCCTTTAATTACGAAAATGCCACCGCTTGGTTGTAGCCAACTGTCTCCAGTTGTTGCCAGCTGTCTCGTGCGAGCGACCAACCAGAGGACGTGCAAGCAACCGACCAGGATGATACTGAATCATTGTGCATAACCAGGACGATGTGCGACCAACCAGGCACCAGCTTAGGCCCTTCTCTGCCTGACCGGTAGTTAGCATCTGATCGAAGCAGTGGTATTTGACCGAGGAGTGAACGAGCGACTAGGTTTGTAGTGTGCGAGAAGATGAAGGATGTGCGAGCGATCAGATCAGGAGATGATTTGGATGACCAAGGGGAGACCGACCGGGGGAGTGCGCGACCGATTAGGTTACAAGACGGGTTTCTCTTACTTGTGGTCATCCGAATGGAGTGCGAACGAGCGACTGAGACAACCTGAGCCACTGATCCTAGAAATCGGACATTGCACTTGTATGAGTCAGCATGAGGTTTGTGCAAACGACCGCGTGGTTGGATTATGTGTGTGAGTGAACTCTTTAAAAGCGTACAAGCCATGTTATGCTCGACCGACCTTTGCCATGAACGACTGATCCCTTATGTTGTGCTTGACCCTTGTGGTGTGCGACCAACCTTTACCTTTGGCTTGATCTATACATGTACGACCGATCCGTATATGTACGACCTGGTCATGAGCGTGCGAGCCTTATGATGCTTGACTGATACAAGTGCTTGTCTCATGGTTTTAACACAGATTTAATCATCCAATATGTGTACGATTCTTTAGGGATAAACATAATACATCATCGAAATGCATTACAAATGTTTTATATAGAACAATATTTTAAAGTATTCATTTTCTTGATGATTAATTTGGAGTTATAACCTATTTTTATCACAAAGGAGTTTCTTGGTATTTAAAATAAAAGATGATTATCTTTTGAAGTTTACGAAGTGTCTTACCCTTACTTGATATAAAGAGTATTTTGGAAGTAAAAAATGATTTTAATTGTTTTGTGTAAAGAAGAACTACGTTGGCTTGATCCTGTATCTAATTGCTTACCCAATTAGATAAAGGTACGTAGGCAGTCACAAGTGGTAGTGATGCAACTACTATATTAACAAAAATATTTTTTGTTCATTATTCGTTATTACATCTCATGTTGGTGCATCTTTCATGTTTAAAATTTTAAGTCATACTGACATATTTATCGAGATTGCAGGAATAAATATCGATGTCCACCTCGTTAGAATTACATAATGGTAGATTTATGGTAATTGTGTTTAATTTGCACTTAAGAACACCCTGTGAGTTAAATGGATATTCTGGTAAGTTCTATTTATTAAAATTATATCCAACGCATTTAGTGATGTTGTACGTATTTATAAAATATCATGATAGTTGTCATTGTTTATTTTTAGAATGGACGGGGTTTGCGATAAATTTTGACTCATCGGAATTTCTGGGGTGTTCAAAGTGCAACCGTGGATGTATTTCCCGTAGACGTATGTGACATCATACGAAAACAATGTAGCTTGTAATGATTAGTTTTGAAAGTACAATCCAAAAATAAAAATTGATGAAAGCATTTTGCAAGATCAATGAACCTTGGATGACTAAAAAACAGGTCGGAGATATGATTCGTGGTTGGGTCAACTCTATGAAATACAGAATAATGACGTTCAACCGATAGCTGCGTCATTCATAGCATTACTATACCTTCACTATTCATTACAGTTTGGTTATTCGTCAGTATAGGTTTAGCTTACGATGTATTTGGAAATCCTTGACCAAATAAATATTTCGTAGAGCTCTCAGATGAGCTCGGACATGAGTAGAGGCTGTTAATGTTATTTCCTACTAGTAAAAAAAACTCACACATATAAATAGGAAAAAAGAAGTTCTTTATTATATATCATATTTTGATTCTGCCAATTTAATACAATCAATTATAGATGATACAACAAAAAAAGAAGACGGCTGGAAAAACTTATGGAATTTTGATCTCAATCAAAAGAATTTTGACATATTTAACTTTATTATATTATGAAAATCAATCTGAATCCTTCTGGTTCTAAGGTTTCCACACTTGAAGAAAAAAAAACCTAGGACGTATCGCTCAAATTTTTGGCCCAGTACTAGATGTTGTTTTCCCCCAGGGCAATATGTCGGAGCTCTACCAACTGAGCTATATCCCCCCGAGCCAAGTGGAGTATGCATGAAAGAGTCAAATGATTCTTCTATTCTTTTCCTTGGCACAGCTAGGCCATCCTGGACTGAGGAATAAGTACATGAAATTTTAATAGATTTGAAAAAAAAACTGTATTGAGAAGTAATTTGTATGGAGTTAGAGACGCATCCATTTGCGTTAGAGGTCCTAGATACATAACCGCTCAAGATATCATCAACTGCCTTCCGTAGAAATAGTTGACGCAACACAGTTACACAACATATAGCTAACCTGACGGGTCAAGGAAGTTTGGTGACCTGATGACAGGGGAGCCGGCGACCGAAGCCCGGGTGAATGGCAGCCGTAACTATAACGGTCTTAAGGTAGCAAAATTCCTTATCGGGTAAGTTCCGACTCGCACTAAAGGCGTAACGATCTGGGCACTATCGCGGAGAGAGGCTTCTATGGTCGGTTGATCAAAATGAGGATCCCAAATTGCATGAGCAATAGGTCTCACATGTAAAGGGTCCTAATCCATGTAACACCCCATGTCCGTTAATGTCACTCACAAAGGGAATGCATTAACTTCCATGAAGCATTATAAGTAAACAGAACAGAATATTACAAGACAGATACATAAAGTAGTACTTGAAAACTTTATAACTTTATTACAGCAGAAACAGAAGTAAGTTTGGTTACATCTTTCAAAACCACAATATCGGAATTCAAGTACATAAATATCAGTCTTGTACAAAAGCCTTCAGAGTACGTAATTTTAAAGCCATAATCCCCAAAAGAAAATGCCATAAATAGGTAGAATCAAAGCCAAGCAATACTTCAAGCACTTCTAGCACTTCAAGCAGAGAGAAATCTAAATCAAGCTCCTACGTTCCCAACCTGAGTACCGGGGGGGACGAAAGAAAAGAGGCGAAACAAACTAGGTCAGACATACGTCTGGTGAGTCCAGTGACTTTCAGCATATAAACAGATAACAATATCATGACATGTAAATAAAACTGGATGAGAGATAGCCGTAACAGGAGTAGCAGGTTAACAGAAGAAACAGAATGATATAGGCTAAGCTAAACTCCTTACATAGTTTTCACTTGTTTGCACTAATACTAGTATAACAGAATTAGGTGTTGTCCTATTGTCTAAACAGAAAATAGAATGATCTCTTCAGAAACACGATGCTAGAAATGGGCCTTTACCACCCGAACAGAGACAGACGGTACAGAAACAGAATCAGGAATGAAATCAGAGACAGAAACAGAATAATCCCTACGGAAACAGAATATTAGAGTTAGGTGTACACTAGTAATGGGCCTTTACCACCCCAACAGACGGTACCACACAGAAACAGATAGGTGTTACCACCCCAACAGAAACAGACGGTACCCCAACAGAAACAAACAGAAAAAAGTGTACCCTAAATTCTACCCCAAGCGATCGGCTCCTTAACACATAAATACCCTGTGCCGGCCCCACAGAAGGGTGTATCACTTCCTAATGTGGCAACCTATAGACATAGACCTATTTACAGATGTCACGGTGTCTTACATCCTCAGAGCAGACCGGATCCATGCACGCACATGACTCGGTTGGAATGCGCCATCAACACCCCTCGCCATTATCAGAGTGAACCTCTTACAATTAGTTCAGTAAGCGTGCCCGGACCCCTCTTAGTGTTGGGTCATAGTTTTGATACCAGAAAGGGTTAATGACTAATATGGGTCCCAAACAACAGATGACACAAGTAATTATCCCTCATAACCTTGTGTCCCCAGACTAATAGATTTCAAATTAACTTGTTTACAGATTTCAGATGTACAAAGTTCAGATTAACTAGTTTTCATATCAGACATACAAGTTAACAGGTTTTCAGACTAACGGATCAGATGTACAGATTAACAAGTTCTCAGACTAACGGATTAGATATACAGATTAACAGACTTACAGATTGTTTTACGTAACTTTGTATTGGGCCTACAGATTCACGAAACGGGTTTATTAGATTCACCAGTCCAGTTGTTTTAACCCTATCCACCCAACACGTTTTAGGCATCATATTGATCTTAGATTTGCATTAATTTAATATTAATGCACAGACCTCTCACATTAGGTCGGTAGCTTGTGGTCGCTGGATGTGCCGGGCGGTTCCGGGAAGACTTCTGCCACAAGCCAGACCTAACCTCGTGTCTAAGCATCCTTATGCCTACGACCTCTCACATTAGACTGACAGTTTGCGATTGCTGGGTAAGCCGGTTGGGTCCGGGCAGGCTTCCACCGCAAACTGAGTCTAACCTCGTGTCTCAGCATTCTTATTTGTAGCTAAAGTTTTCATTCACAAATTATGCCAATATCAGATTAATTATGCCAATTCAACAAATTAACTTCTTCACAAGTTACCGCAGATTATTCCAAAGTTCTATTAACATGTTTTGCTCAATTTTAGATCGAGCCTACAGATTTCATACCCCAAATTACTGTATTCAGTTTCAACAGATTTAGCAGATTGGGCGATTTAACAGATTTAATCATTCCTTAAAATTCCATTGACATACCTCGCCTAATCATAAAATTAAGCCTAATTTTAAATGCCCAAATTATGGTCATAATTCACCATATAACATATGCCCCAAATTTTTTTTTTGTTAAATTTGCACCGTACATAATATTCTCTAAAACCCCCAAATCATGATGCACAATATAAATTATGCCAAATTATAGCCGTTGATTACCCCGTGTGTCAAATATCCAAAAATCCGAATTAGGCATATTCACATTAATATTTATCCCTATTTTAATATAGATCTTTTACGCCTTAATCATATATCCTTTATTTTTCTTCCAAGTCATAGATCGTCAAATAAAATATGCCCCCAAATCTAGATCTTAAATTACAACATGTATTATGTCCTCAA
The DNA here is from genome assembly GCA_030737875.1 of Allium sativum. Classification (NCBI taxonomy): domain Eukaryota; kingdom Viridiplantae; phylum Streptophyta; class Magnoliopsida; order Asparagales; family Amaryllidaceae; genus Allium; species Allium sativum. Next base: position 783,921,544 of record CM060922.1, read on the forward strand.
AACCAGATCTTGAATTATAACATGCATTTTGTCCCCCAAATTACAAGTCATATGTTGTCATACAATAATTCTCCTTCTTCCAAATCATAAACCGTCATATATAGTATGCCTAGATCTAGATCTTAAATTACCGCTTATGTTGTGTTCTCAATTTAGTCACAAATCAGTTATGTCCAATTATGCATCATTCAATATTTTCCCCAAATTTAGCGTTCACGTGTCAATCTCTTATGAGATTTGGCTCTGGCTCGTGGTAGCCGGGCTATAGAACAGAAGGAAGGAAGAGATACAGAATAGTTACAATAAGATAGATCTACACAGAAAAACTGATCTGATAAACAAGAATAAGATGGATCTACACAGAAAAACAGATATGATAAACAAGAATAAGATAGATCTCCAATTCAGATTTATACCCATGTCAAGATCATAATTAAATTTCATATCTGAAAATAACTGTACTCACAAATCGTGGTTTAAGAAAGAGAAGAACGATTCTGGGATCTGATTTTCTGGAGTTGATTTAGCTTTCCGTTGATGTAGGCATTGATTTGTTATCTTTATCTTTTCTTTTGAATTGATTGATTAGGGTGGAGGCTAGGTCACTTTAGGTTTTAGGAGCATGGAGGCACCATTCCTCTTTGTTAATGAATTAGGGTTTAGGTTTAGGGTCCTTATATAGTTGTAGAGAGTGTTTTAGGACCATTAGATTAACCCTGAACCATGAGAACCAATCAGATGCCACATCTGCCTTAGAGTGAATCGGCCCACGGGTTGACAACCAAACACCCTGAATCAATCCCTAGTCGACCCAGTGGAGCTCGGGTCGACCTCAAAAATGGGCCGGTTCGGTTATTCCCCCTCCCGATTCGCTGTTTTGAACTTTTTTGCATATTTATTTAATTTATATATATATATATATTTCTCATGTGCATACAAACTTCAAGGCTTAATAACATCTTCATAAGGTATCCGTTTTGTGCAAACCAAATGTCTATCTTGAGCCAAAATTTTGAAACGAACATAATAGCGCAACCCATTTCATTTAATTCTTCTTCTAAAAATTAAGTATACTTTAATTTGTGAATTTTAATGTTATAAAATTACGGGGTGTTACATTCTCCCCTCCTTAAAGGATTTCGTCCCTGAAATCTCCAAGTTAAGAAGAATGTATCCTACTTTCCAATCATCCATCTACTTAACCATCATCCACAATCATCCATTGTCCTTAAAAGGTTTTCTAATGCCGTATGAACATATGAAGAGTGTGTGTATATGTTTCTTATCTAATGCAAAATCAGGTGGTCTACTGATCCAGTTAACCTCCTTAATGCGAATTATGTTAGTGCCATGAGTCCAATTATGTATGCAAGAAATCCTATTTGATACACATCATTTCTATATGAGGCATAACCATTCATCCAAATGCAACATCCATGTGATGAGTCAATCATTTTGCATCCACAAAAATTGAAAAATGCACACACATCCATATGTAGTATGAAAGTGTTATTGAGCCGATTTAGTGTCTAGTGTGTGTATATGCATCCACGAGCAACCACTTGCATCCACTTGCAACTATCAAACATAACATGTCTCAAACACATGTTTACACCCATTAGATTCTACCTAAAGGTCGAAGACTCGATCGATAGGATACAGCCGAGGGATAGAAGCAAGTACAATTAAAATAAAAGTTCTGTTCCCATTAGACATCGGTTAAGAAAATAAATCCCTAAGTATCAACCCCGAAGACCGAAATCAACATCAAATTGACACTCAGAGAATTACTCCCATTAAACAATGTCAAAACTGGAAATCTACTTCACGCTTCGAGTAAAAACTCACATCCTTTTCAGAAATATTCAAATACTTACAGACTACTGGTACAGATCAGATTATCAAATGATTCTTAGGAAACTAAGCATGATAAAACCCTACCATATCCCACAAAAACCAGAATGTATGCGTCATAGTCAACTTAACGCTTAACACAGATACCCTCAAACCCCAACCTATCACAAACAGATGAGTCGTAACCCTCATGGGGTTTGAGACTATAGCAGGATCAGAAACATGACTAGTATTAAAGTGCAGAGACTCAACTACAGAATTAAAATGCCAGAATGATCAGATAAAGAAATTAAACTTTCTATGAAAAATTTTCCACCTCTATCCTGTCCACCAACTGCGAGAGCATTCGCCTACCTTCCAGAAGATTCTGCCCTTTGCCCTTGCCTTCTAGGGCAATCCTTGATCAGATGTCCTATCTCACCGCACTGAAAACAACCAGTCTTCTTACATGTTAATAAGTCTTTCTCTAAAGTTGCCCCCATCGCGTGAAAAACCCTACGAAGCTCGAAAGAGGATTAGCCGTAGGTGAAATTACTGCGTCTACAGATGGAAGTTAGGCACTTCTTTGCCCTTTGATAGGCACCATAGTCTCATCATGCCTACGGAATCATGTCGCGATGAGGTTACCTCCCAGAAAGCCAGGAGCCCTGGAGACTCAGAAAAGAAGGAAACAAGAATTAAACAGAAAATCAAAAGATAAATATATGGCTTTGGGGATTATGTTTTTCAAAATAACTTTCCTTTTGAAAATACTTCCTTTTTAAAACCTTTTTGAAAATAGTTTTCAAAAACTTTTTATCAAATCTGGTAACCTTCAGCTCTTATACCAAGTGTAACACCTCATGTCCGTTAATGTCACTCACAAAGGGAATGCATTAACATCCATGAAGCATTATAAGTAAACAGAACAGAATATTACAAGATAGATACATAAAGTAGTACTTGAAAATTTTATAACTTTATTACAACAGAAACAGAAGTAAGTTTGGTTACATCTTTCAAAACCACAATATTGGAATTCAAGTACATAAATATTAGTCTTGTACAAAAGCCTTTAGAGTACGTAATTTTAAACCCATAATCCCCAACAGAAAATGCCATAAATAGGTAGAATCAAAGCCAAGCAATACTTCAAGCACTTCTAGCACTTCAAGTAGAGAGAAATCTAAATCAAGCTCCTACGTTCCCAACCTGAGTACCTGGGGAGGGGGGAAACGGAAGAAAAGAGGCGAAACAAACTAGGTCAGACATACGTCTGGTGAGTCCAGTGACTTTCAGCATATAAACAGATAACAGTATCATGACATGTAAATAAAATTGGATGAGAGATAGTCGTAACAGGAGTAGCAGGTTAACAGAAGAAATAGAATGATATAGGCTAAGCTAAGCTCCTTACTTAATTTTCACTTCTCTGCACTAATACTAGTATAACAGAATTAGGAGTTGTCCTATTGTCTAAACAGAAAACAGAATGATCTCTTTAGAAACACGATGCTAGAAATGGGCCTTTACCACCCGAACAGAGATAGACGGTACAGAAACAGAATCAGGAACGAAATCAGAGACAGAAACAGAATAATCCCTACGGAAATAGAATATTAGAGTTAGGTGTACACTAGTAATGGGCCTTTACCACCCCCAACAGACGGTACCACACAAAAACAGACAGGTGTTACCACCCCAACAGAAACAGACGGTACCCCAACAGAAACAGACAGAACTAAGTGTACCCTAAATTCTACCTCAAGTGATCGGCTCCTTAATACATAAATACCCTGTGCCGGCCCCACAGAAGGGTGTATCACTTCCTAAAGTGGCAACCTATAGACACAGACCTATTTACAGATGTCACGGTGTCTTACATCCTCAAAGCAGACCGGATCCATGCACGCACATGACCCGGTTGGAATGCGCCATCAACACCCCTTGCCATTATCAGAGTGAACCTCTTACAATTAGTTCAGTAAGCGTGCCCGGACCCCTCTTAGTGTTGGGTCATAGTTTTGATACCAGAAAGGGTTACTGGCTAATATGGGTCCCAAACAACAGATGACACAAGTAATTATCCCTCCTAACCTTGTGTCCTGAGACTAACAGATTTCAGATTAACTTGTTTACAGATTTCAGATGTACAAAGTTCAGATTAACTAGTTTTCAGATCAGACATACAAGTTAACAGGTTTTCAGAATAATGGATCAGATGTACAGATTAAAAAGTTCTCAAACTAACGGATCAGATATACAGATTAACAGACTTACAGATTGTTTTACGTAACTTTGTATTGGGCCTACAGATTCACGAAACGGGTTTATTAGATTCACCAGTCCAGTTGTTTTAACCCTATCCACCCAACACGTTTTAGGCATCATATTTATCTTAGATTTGCATTAATTAAATATTAATGCACATACCTCTCACATTAGGTTGGTAGCTTGTGGCCGCTGGATGTGCCGGGCGGTTCCGGGCAGACTTCTGCCACAAGCCAGACCTAACCTCGTGTCTAAACATCCTTATGCATACGACCTCTCACATTAGACTGACAGTTTGCAGTTGCTGGTTAAGCCGTTTGGGTCCGGGCAGGCTTCCACCGCAAACTGAGTCTAACCTCGTGTCTCAGCATTCTTATTTGTAGCTAAAGTTTTCATTCACAGATTATGCCAATATCAGATTAATTATGCCAATTCAACAAATTAACTTCTTCACAAGTTACAACAGATTATTCCAAAGTTCTATTAACATGTTTTGCTCAATTTTAGATCGAGCCTACAGATTTCATACCCTAAATTACCGTATTCAGTTTCAACAGATTTAGCAGATTGGGCAATTTAACAGATTTAATCATTCCTTAAAATTCCATTGACATACCTCGCCTAATCATAAAATTAAGTCTAATTTTACATGCCCAAATTATGGTCATAATTCACCATATAACATATGTCCCAAAATTTTTTTTAGTTAAATTTGCACCGTACAGAATATTCTCTGAAAACCCCAAATCATGATGCACAATATAAATTATGCCAAATTATAACCGTTGATTACCGCGTGTGTCAAATATTCAAAAATCTGAATTAGGCGTATTCACATTAATATTTATCCCTATTTTAATATAGATTTTTTACGCCTAAATCATATATCCTTTTTTTTCTTCCAAGCCATAGATCGTCATATAAAATATGCTCCCAAATCTAGATCTTAAATTACAACATGTATTATGTCCTCAAAATCAGATCTTGAATTATAACATGCATTTTGTCCCCCAAATTACAAGTCATATGTTGTCATACAATAATTCTCCTTCTTCCAAATCATAAACCTTCATATATAGTATGCCTAGATCTAGATCTTAAATTACCACTTATGTTGTGTTCTCAATTTAGTCACAAATCAGTTATGTCCAATTATGCATCATTCAATATTTTCCCCAAATGTAGCGTTCGCGTGTCAATCTCTTATGAGATTTGGCTCAGGCTCGTGGTAGTCTGGCTATAGAATAGAAGGAAGGAAGAGATACAGAATAGTTACAATAAGATAGATTTACACAGAAAAACGGATCTGATAAATAAGAATAAGATGGATCTACACAGAAAAACAGATCTGATAAATAAGAATAAGATAGATCTCCAATTCAGATTTATACCCATGTCAAGATCATAATTAAATTTCATATCTAAAAATAACTGTACTCACAAATCGTGGTTTAAGAAAGAGAAGAACGATTCTGGGATCTGATTTTCTGGAGTCTATTTAGCTTTCCGTTGATGTAGGCGTTGATTTGTTATCTTTATCTTCTCTTTTGAATTGATTGATTAGGGTGGAGGCCAGGTCACTTTAGGTTTTAGGAGCATGGAGGCACCATTCCTCTTTGTTAGTGAATTAGGGTTTAGGTTTAGGGTCCTTATATAGTTGTAGAGAGTGTTTTAGGACCATTAGATTAACCCTGAACCATGACAAACAATCAGATGCCACATCTGCCTTAGAGCGAATCGGCCCATGGGTTGACAGCCAAACACCTTGAATCAATCCCTAGTCGACCCAGCGAGGCTCAGGTCGACCTCAAAAATGGGCCGGTTCAGTTTTTCCCCCTCCCGATTCGCTGTTTTGAACTTTTTTGCATATTTATTTATTTAATTTTTATATATCTATATATATATATATATATTCTCATATGCATACAAACTTCAAGGCTTAATAACATCTTCATAAGGTATCCGTTTTGTGCAAACCAAATGTCTATCTTGACCCAAAATTTTGAAACGAACACGATAGCGCAACCCACTTCACTTAATTCTTCTTCTAAAAATTAAGTATACTTTAATTTGTGAATTTTAATGTTATAAAATTACGAGGTGTTATAATCCATGACTCAAAATTTCCTTGCCAAGCTATCCGGACGTCTGTAGAAAATTTTTTGCCAGTTCCGCCAAGATCTCTTCGTTAGTTGGGGGAAGAATCAGCACGAATCAGATTTTTTGAGGAACATATCGAGAGAGAATTGGATTTGGTTAGACAATGCGTGGTTGGTAAAAAAGGATTGATTTTTTAGCAGGTACGGAATGTATTATCGCGTAATTCCTACTCGAACGTCCATGGATTTTATCATCAACTTGATGAATTAATTTTAGGATATAGGACTTGCCTATTAGAACAAGTTATTCAAAAGGATCCCCTGTTCATCCATCAAATATTCTGCTTTTTCCCGGAAACTCGAACCTTACTTTAATTTTGAATCTATTCCTTGGAAGAAAATAAGTTTCTTGTTTTTTTCTTCAAATTGTATCTTTGATGAAAGGTCTTTTTTCAAAAAGAATCTATCTAATCGTTCGAATCTTTGTTCCGAAGTCTATAAATTATACATCCCCTGATAGCAATTCAAAGAGGAGAGATGCATTTAGATGTAGATTCAGAAAGATCCAACTCTTATAGAATTGGTAAAAAGAGGCATATTTATTGTTGAACCAATTCATCTATCTATGAAAAGGGATGGAAAAGATATTATATATCAAACTGTGGACTGACCAGGGAGGTGGGAAGTCAATGAAAAAAAGCAGTATACTTAGGTGTTGAAAACGAAGAGAACTAGGAAGCCTCCTCATTAGAAGTAGGTTCGACATACGACAGTTGTTGATGAATCGATTGCGGATGGACACTAAGATGGAATAGGCCTACCAATATGCCCAGTGTACCTGCTGCAATATGATGAGAGGCGATTCCGCTGGGAACAAAAGGAACACAACCTTCCGCGCCCCACGCTGGGCTTACAGATTGTACTTTCCCAGTTAGTCCATAAGATCAAACACCCATATTTATTGACTAAAAAAACGAATATATATATATAACCTTAAATATTCTTAATTTTACATTTTCCTTTTTTTTAGATATTTAATTTTTTTGAAAAAGTTATGAATTATTGCTAAAATGTTTTGTCCAAATAGCTCGATATAGAGTAATTTTTTAGTTATTAATCTTTTAACTAAAATATTATTCATTTTTGAAGTAAAAAAATATTTTTTTATAAAAAATCTCCCCAAGTAAAACGAAAAGAGAGGGAAAGAAAATCGAAATGAAATAAAGAATAAAAAAAGAAGTAGAAAATAGAAGAGCCCAGATTCCAAATGAACAAATTCAAACTCAAAAAGGATCTTTTTGATTCTCGAAGAATGGGGGCTTCTATTTTTTCTAGATTTTAATATTTCCATACTATATATATATATATATATATATATTCCAAAGGAAAAAAACCGTGTAACTGAAATAACTTACTCAGAACGCCTTTTAAAAGATTATGTGGTATGATTAGGTTGAATAAGCCCTTATGGAATAAATACTCAACTACTTGTGAACCATCAGGTACTGTTTTATTCAATGTTTGTTCAATTACTCTTTTACCTGCAAAAGCAATGATTGTATCGAAAGGTCCACTGAATTGGGATTTCCCTATTAGGCCGGGTCATTTCGGGGCAAGCAGATCATTTATCATAAAAATGATGAGTTTTAAGAGAATGATTCAGAGTTCTTGCAGAGTGGAACCATGTGGTACCAGACACGAGATAGATCGTCCAAAGAAAAAGGCTTTTTTTGAACAACCAACCATTAATTGGTAAAAGGATTGGAGTTGGTTGGATGTATTTTCCAAAATAAACCAATCTTTTATTGTTAAGACCCGCAAAAAAATATGCGAAATGTCGTACCTTTGAGTGCGGTTTGAAATATTGATTTACGTAATTGGAAGTAACCAATTAGGTTTACTATGAAACCAAGAATCAATCACTGATCTAATTTGAGTACCTCTATGGGATAGATCTCAACAGAAAACTGTTGATTTCATTCAGAAGAGGAACCTTATAAAGATCGCATTGATTCTTATCAACAAAGAACAGATTTAACTGAAGCTGTTCAAATAGGCATACGTCAATTAAATGGTATTCCCATAGCAATTGGGGTTATGGATTTTTTTTTCGGGTGGGGGGTAGTATGGTATTTGTAGTAGGCGAGAAAATCACTCGTTTAATCGAATATGCTACTAATTGATCTCTAGAATTAAAACAAATGAAAATTTTCAATTCTCTACGACGTCTGAGGGATAGAATATTTTCAGGAACAAGAAAATCATAATAATTTTTGTTTCAAATAAACAAATTTTTGTTCGATGTCTCCGAGTTATATATCCTCGTCTAACTCTGGTCATTGAATCAAATTAAACTTTAATGAATAACCAATTGATTTCTTTTCTTTCAGTCATTCTCTTATCCCCCTAGTTAATTAATACCAAAACAGATTATTTCGATATACAAAATATAAATCCCAATGGTCGTGATTGTTAGTCTTAGACCTATTATTCAAATAATTGGCAAAAAGGTTTCGAATTCGCTAAAAAAAACCATTATTGTAAATCTCAAAAATATGATTTTCCATTTTGATTGAAAAAAAAGTGGAATGTGTTAGGGTTATACGGACTCGAACCGTAGACCTTCTCGGTAAAACAGATCAAACTAATTATTATCGAAATGATGCCAACTGTTTCAAAGACCCAACATGCATTTTTGTCGACATTACATGCAATAATACCTAGAATTAAAAATATATAAAACATCATTGGGCCATGTGGGTTCTCTATAATAATTATGCCCCATCCCTTTGGCCAATTTAGCTCTTAATACAGGATTGTTCAAGTCAGGTTTCTTTGTTATTGGGATAGGTGAATTCTTAAGGATCCATCCCCCGAAAAAAACGGACATGATATTTTTCATCATCCGACTCGAGCAAGATTCAAAAGAATTACAGGAATAGATTGATAGAAAATCCTTATCGCGAAACAATAAAAAATGTAGATTCAGATGAAATCATGACTGATTTAATAACTTTAAGAGTGGATTCCTTAGAAATATTGTGGATAAATAAAATTCATGGTCTAAGGTGTCGCCTGATCAACCAAAGATTTTTGATTTCTTATTCTACCGATCTAATTAGATGAGTAACTGCTCCGCAAAAAGTGGAGGCAAAGAACTAAGATCGAAAATCTCGATGTCAGGACAACTAGGATAGCTCTTGCTTTTATCCCAGATTAGTGCTTCATCACTTCGTGCAGTTGTTCCCCGGAGTGAATGATAAGGTGTTGCATTGGACCCAGGTAGGCGCCAACTTCCTTCTCTGGGTTAGCACTAGTCTAAATAAGGAAGGCCAGTGAACAACTTCGAATTAGATCAGTGTCTCCTCAACAAATAAGGGCTTGGGCCAACAAAATCCTATCAAATGGGGAGATAGTTGGAGAGGTGACAAAGCCCTATACTTTTCATTATAAAACCAATAAACCGGAAAAAGATGGATTGTTTTGTGAAAGAATCTCTGGACCCGTGCATTGATTCTGCTTTTGTTCTTTGGAGCTGGATCACGCAACATTTTCTTGTCGTGGTCGCTAAAACCGAAGAAAAAGTAATTTTTACTAATTTTTTGTTTTTGTAATGTAATAATAAGAAAAGAAAAATTCTGATTCCTTCGTTACCAATTTTTTTTGGTATTTTTGGTCATATCCATTATTTGATGTTGTGGGGTCTTTAGAATGCTCGTTCCAAGTTTGAAGTACTGTTTGTACAAATAGGAATTTCCTTCCTTACACAATTTCTTCTTCATATATATAGATATAGGATCCATGGGGCAATTACTTAGAAGTACATTTTGTGCAACGACCCTTTCTATCTGATAGAAAAAGACGGTAATGTAGAAGTTCCCATCCAACATCTACGTTGAGGCCTCGTTTGAACTCCCAATTACGGGTGATACGTCGGATAGACTCTATCTTAGAGAACTGGTAAATCCCCAACCACAAGCTCCCAGTTATAGAGTGGAAAAAATTTCCAAAGTCAAAAGAGCGATTGGGTTGCAATTTTTTTTATCCTTTGATAATTTATTTAATATCAATAGAATGAAGATAAACCTATTGGATAGTAGAAGGAGGAAGGAAAAAAGATTTGTTGATTGGACTCTGTATTTCCGATTCGAAGCACTTCATTTTACATTGCACTATTTTGGAAAACCAAGGACTCAATCGTATGAATATGTAAAATACAGGATTTCCAATCCTAGCATGAAAAGGAGGGAAACAGATACTCAATTTAAAGTGAGTAAACAGAATTCCGTACTCGATGAGTTATTACATATATCATGATCGATACATAAATAAATTGAGTCATCTGTTCCTTTACCCAAGAAAAAGTATTTCTATTTTGCATGATCCAATCATTGATCCCGGAATTTCTACAATAAATTAGATGTAGCTAGTGAGTTATTGATAAAATCTAATTTATTGATAAACGAGTATTTTATTTAAGGATTAAGTTATTACCGAATAAAGATAAATTAAAATTTTAATGGAAAAGATCAATTCGAAAACGCTTTTTTATTTTAGCAGATGGAATTACATTGGTCTAATTTTGAACTTCCCAGTATTTGTCGACTATAACCCCTAGTCTTCCAAGCTAACGATGCGGGTTTGATTCCCGCTACCCGCCACATATTCCTTATTCTATATGCATCATCCATTCGAATGTGATTTTTTTTTTTTTACCTAAAAAAAAAAATTCATTTACAAAAAAAAAAAAGATAAAGGGAAAATGCGCCACTCCCTTTGGTAGCATATACTAATTTGGAACTTAATTTGAAAGCCATATTTCGACCTGGTGTTTTCGGGATGCCCCTAATAACCAAAGAATTTCATAAACTATTGCATAACATATATGTCTTCTGTACTCAGCAATTTCAGTTTTACTTTGGTATTATAAACATTTCTAATAGTTGACTGATTTTCAGGGTTCCCTATCTTAATTGTAGATAATACTTGGCGTGGTCTAGCTCCATAATTAGTCATACTTTCAACAATTTTCAACTTGCTCTCTTTCAACTTCGCTACATAGGCATTACCGGCTAGGTAGAAGATTGTGATTATGACGACCATTTTTAACCGTCAACGCCCACTTTCCATCAATTCGGCATATAGCACTTAACTCGAACGGACAACCACAATTTTTACTTCTGGGCCGTCTACGCTTTTATTGAGTTTTTGGTACAAAATTCTTTGCTTTATGCTTACAATATTCACCACTCCTCTCACAAACCATTAGGCATTAGCATTCACGAACCTCTAGCATTCCGAAATCTTGTGCATCTAATGACTATTATACGGTTAACTTTTAGTCCTCGTTCCATACACCATTCTCGTACTTCTCCATTTGAATCAAACAACTGCATTATATAAGAACAAATATAATCTGCTTTGTTAACATATCAAAATCGAATTGTTTTTATTTATATACTCGACAATAAAGCATACCCTATCAGTAGTGAAATACTCGGTTAAATCCGGATATTCAACATGGTCATCAGCAAACCCCTCATCCTGCACATCCAATTCTCCATAATCTATTTCTTCTTCATATCGTTGTGTAAGCACGTCATTTTGAATTTGTTCATCAATCTGCGACATAAATATTTCAATAAAAATAGTAATTCAAAACCAATCATATGAAGCAAATAGTAACTCAAAACTAAGCAAATAGTTTGCTCCTGCATGCTCATTTGGCCTAAATAGGTAGTTCATATTTTCTCATTTGTAAGATGTTTTTGGCCTAATCAGTCTACCTGCATGCATTTTTAAGGTTGCTATTTAATATCACAGCAACACACTATTTAAAAAACTTGCCAAATTACGTTCGGCTAAGGCCTGCCGAATTTTCTTAGTTTCAGAACGGTTGCCGAATTAAATTCTGCCAAGGCATACCGAATTTACTGTAACTTTTGAACGGTCTAATGTCGTATATCTTTCTTGCGTGTATGACAATAATCTCGGATAAAAGAATCGGTGTCTAGCTAAGGAAATAAATTATGATCCGTGATAATATGATTGTGACCGAAATAATTGATGTTGAGTCATCACTACATGCCGATTTTAAAATTTTTGATCAAATTGAAGGATTAAATATCACGATCAAATTGCAGGATCCAAGTGCACAATACATAGTTTAGATACAATATGATATTCAATGAAAAATAATATAGTCGATCAATATATTCATCCGGGCACAAATAATAAAAAATCATCCAATTCTAATAGGGAACTTACGCGATCCGATGCAGCAAAGCAATTTTCTTGAGTCTCCATTGATTTCCCTGCGTCCATTAATTATTTCATATACAACGTTAAGTTTCACTTATTAATTTTCACTCGTTTGATAGGGTTTATATTTTAAGGTATATACATGATGGAGATTACATGGTTAGTTTGGGATTTTTTATTTATATATTTAAAGGGAGGCTAATTTATTTTGTCTCTCTTAACAATTTTTCAATAATTTAAAAATGTAACCTCCTTAAATGGAGTCCTTTTAACCATGCTCTTTTCTATTTAATGACTTCTTTTTCTCTTTTAGTTTATCTCCAATCCGAAACAACTAACGAACAACAATTTGTTATGTTATCCTGACGAAAAAAAAAAGTTGTATGAATTAAAGTTAAATCATATTTTTCTATTTTTTGTATTATAAAATGTTGCTTAATAAAATCTACAATCGTCTCTCTCCCTTCCATCTTCCACTTTCTTTCTCCTCTCGCAATCTCGGTCATCGCTTACAAAGTAACTGCTGCTTTCTTGGGTCTAGTCATCGAAGAAATCAACCCAAATCAATGACTTCTAGTGCTGCTTCTAGATTCTCAAAGCTTGCGCCTTTCTCTTCTCTTTCCGAGAGTAGTGCTGCTAACGCTAATGAAGCAGCACCTGCTCGAGTGTCAGACGGTATACGTTTATGTTACGTTGTTGTTGGTTGTTATATTGGTTTTTGCTATTTATTCAGTGATTGATATTTGATAGAATTTTTTTAATATTGATGTTAGTTTTGGTTTGGGCCTGTACAAGTTACGACGGAAGACTGTTTGTAGTTCTAAGATTAAATAGTCCTATTAAATTAGTGTAAAAAAAGAAGAAGAGAGAATCTTATTCGGATTTGATTCTTGTTCTTCATATTAGATATGTGTAAACGCTTGTTTTCTTGGGGCCTTTCAACAAGCAAATTATAAATAGGTAATTTAAAATAGAGAATCACGCAGTTATGAAGACAAGACATGTAGGTATAAATGGATTGAATTAATCAAGAAAATTTGGAGAACCGATGTGCACAAAATTTGTGTAGGAAATATTTAACTTGGTAACTTTTATTTATATATATGAACATCGTTTTGTATAACGCTGGCATACACAAGAGAAAGCATGGTATTGAACCTGCCACGAATGTTTAAAATGTCACCGAAATTCTGAAACACATAGATGGGATTGCATTTTAGCGTATGAAAGGAATTATGCTGTGTATGAAATGAATTATACTGCATATGAAAGAAATGACACTTTCATCAGCAATATCCAATAAGAAGCCACATATATCATAATAATCAGACTATAGTGTCTAGATAGGAATGCCATATACATGATATCACTTAGTCAACTGCTAACTCAGATATCAGTTCCATATACATAGCTGATTTGATACTGTATTATTGTAGTTATTCACCTAAATTTGAATGCATTGGTTTTTTTTTTGTTTTTTTTGGAAAATCCATTATTCAATATTTAAACTAGAACTAAAGCTATAATAATATTAAGTTATTAATGGCTGCCTTTCACAACTAACTATTTCACTTGGTGGCATAGACGATTCATCACTAGGCAATGGATATCGTCTTCCCCCGAAAGAAATAAGAGATATTGTAGATGCACCTCCTCTGCCCCTGCTCTCATTTTCACCTCACAGAGATAAAATCCTCTTCTTAAAGCGTAGATCTCTCCCACCATTAGCAGATCTTGCAAGACCAGAAGAGAAACTTGCTGGTGTGCGTATTGATGGAAGCTACAATGCACGAAGTAGAATGTATGTTCTGGTTTCGTAAATTTTTAGAGTTGGCGTGCTTGTCTCTTTTTTTTTGGGTGTAAGTATCATTATTCGGCATCTGAAATATGAGGTTTGAAATTTATGGTTAGGTCATTTTACACGGGGATGGAAATTCACACTTTGTTGGATGATGGCACATTAGGACCTGGAAAAGAGGTGTATGGCTTCCCAGATGGTGCTATGATCAATTTTGTCAGCTGGTAAAATCTAAAACATGCTGTCTTAAGCTATATATTAGCTTGTCATCGATATTTATTCACACATATTTTCCGTTTTATGAATAAAATATTAATATTTTTCAATAGTTTTTAAAAGTATGGTTTTGTGTCAACAACAGTATGCTGTGCATGATATAAATAGCAAACCAAAAAAATATCACTGCTGCCTGGAAACGTCCTCTACCTTATTTAGGGCTGTCAACGGATGCTTTCGGATGTGGATAGTGCCATATCGGCATCTGCATCCGAAATCATTTTCGGATATTGGATATCCGCATCCGTGGATATGAACAGGTATCAGATAATTATCCAATCCGCCAACTATCGATAAATCAAGAAACAAAATTGGAAAATTTTAGTTTAAAATAAAGTTTTTCTTTTTCATTTCAATTTATTGTTAAAGTGTTAGAAATAAACAAATACGGTAGTAGTAAATAGTTTTGAGCAATTAGTATGTGTTTAAGTGTGTATAATATAGACTTTCAACTTTATAAAATAATAAAGTAATATATTTCATTATGCCAAAATTCACGTAATTTAAACTATTATCGTGAAAAAAAGCGAATGGAAAATTTTCGGACGCAGATGTGCCTATATCCGCATTCGCATCCGTTTTTTCGGATATCGGATATTTATCTGCTTTTCGGATGCGGATGCAGACGGATTTCGAAATTTTCAGGTATCCGTTGACAGCCTCAACCTTATTGTGTTATGGAAGATGGTTTATGGGGAAGTTGATATTGAGACACTCACACTTTGGTTTGGTTTTTGGCAAGGATAGCTTAGCTGGGTAGAATATTTATGATTTTGTCTGTGTGACCTCATCATTTTTTCTTTTTTTTGGGGGGATATTTGATCTAGTTGAATACAATTTTGGGCTGCTGTTTTTGGCACACTTTTGCAACCAGATTCTTGAGCTGTGTAATTTTTATATTTGTATTCATATTCTGTATATGTTGCTTGATGTTAGTATACTGGTCTGCATGCTTGGTTGCACTTAAATTCTCTTTTAACCAACCAGGTCCCGTGATGGTCAGTATCTGTCCTTCAGTATTCGAATCGATGAGGTAATTTGCCAACTACGAATATCGAAGTACAACATTTTTTTGCAACTTTTTTTTCGTTACTATTAAAATTTGTGTAAAAGTAGGAAGACAGCAGTAGCAAGCTGCGTATATGGGTTGCTGATGTGGAGTCTGCAAAAGCTAGACCACTTCTCACATCGCCAGATATACACTTAAATGCTATTTTTGACAAGTAAGAGTGAGTTCATTTTAATATTCATATCACATGCTTCCTTTGTTAATATTTTTTTTTCTTTGGTGATACAGTTATGTTTGGGTTGATAATTCTACGTTGTTAGTGTGCACTATCCCTCTTTCTCGTGGATCACTGCCAAAAAAACCTTTAGTTCCTCCTGGTCCAAAAATTCAATCAAACGAGGAGAAAAATGTTATTCAAGCTCGAACATACCAAGACCTTCTTAAAGATGAATATGATGAAGATTTATTTGATTATTATGCCACATCTCAACTAGTATTGGCTTCTTTAGATGGAACAATGAAACCTTTTGGTTCACCCGCTATATATACGTCTATTGATCCATCCCCAGATGGAAAATATATACTTGTGTCTTCAATTCATAGGCCATATTCGTTTGTTGTTCCTTGTGGACGGTTTCCTAAGAAAGTTGAGTTATGGACTGCTGATGGCAAGTTTGTTAAAGAAATATGTGATTTGCCTCTTGCTGAAGATATTCCAATTGCATTCAACAGTGTCCGTAAAGGAAAAAGGTCAATTAACTGGAGAGCAGACACACCTTCAACTTTATATTGGTAAACAAGCATGAATCTTTAATTGATGTTACTTCTGCTTATTTCAGCGTTTAAAGTTACTTGTATATTATTACCTTTTGTTCTGACTTAGTATTGCTTTCTCATTCGTGCAATTAGGAGAAATGTACAGTCATCTTTCAAGTATGCATATGACATTTGATCTAAGATTTATCATGTGCAAATTATTCACAAATATTTTTGAAAATGAATGAGATCCTGATTTTGGTATCTATTGTTATTGTATAGCGTCTTGAAGCTAGGGAGATGGGAGACCATTTTTGTTCTTTAACCCATATTTTTGCTGAAACCCAAAAAAAGATAGTTATCCCTATAATAAGGTATAAATTTAGGTAAATGGTTTCCACGGTCCATATTATACTCTGCTTCACCTCTTTTCTTTCAATACCAAAGAAAAAGATGTGAAAATGTAGTGGTGGAGTGGAGTTTGTTTTTCCTTGATGTAATCAAGGTTTTAAATCTCAGATATTGGTCGCGTTTCGTCTCGGGGATTTTAGAGACATGATCTCGTAGCGGGGGAGATCTCGGATGAGATGAGTCTAACTCGGGTGTTCGTCTTGGATTTCCGTCTCGGCTCTGAAAGTTCATATCGGAACGATCTCGGGGTACATGATATGTTAAAAACTTACATTCTTAATAAATGATTTTTATGAATGCTATTAAAAACATAGTAACATAAACTTGAATTGCAAAACCATTTTATTAGTCTTAATTTACGAAAGATCGACATACTCTAAATCATAATATGCTTAAACCAGAAATATAACACAATGCAAAAACGATTAGTGCTTACAACATATGATCCATGAACTTGAATTATTGTTAGACATAAAACATAAAAAGATCTAAAACATTAAAAAGTTTAGCTTAAATAGAACATAAAATACATAATGTCATAGGTAACATGTACGTAAAAAAAGACGAGTATAAAATCATAAGCATTGTAAAACATATATGAACATACAATATGGTCATTTAACATGCGAAATGTAAAATTGTAGGAGATTATCATGGTTAAATTTTATGTTTTATAATTATTGTTCTGGTTCAGGCATAGATTTAAATTTTAACTAGAAAAACCAAGATCTCGGACGATACTCCGGTATCTCGTCTTGGTTGATATATCGCTCGATATCGGAATATCTCGGGCGATATAATCCAAAGGAGATTTACAGTGATATTTGTTGTTTCGTTTCGGAAGGAGCTCAAAACGAGATCTCGAAGGAGATCTCAGGCGATATTTTCGAGATCTGAAATAGTGGATGTAATAGGCATTGAGCCATCATCGTAAAAGGTTTGTATTATTAAAAAAGACTTATATTATATTCATCTTTATCTTACGTATTGGCCAGATTATCATATGCTGTCATAATTTATGCTGTTCCCAATAAGCTGTTTATTGTTAACATTGTATGATGATCTGATAGGGTGGAGACTCAAGATGGAGGAGATGCAAAGGTTGAAATTTCTCCGCGTGATATAGTTTATATGCAATCTGCTGATTCAATTAATGACGTAGAGCCTGAGATTTTTCATAAACTTGATCTTCGATATGGGTATGCACATGTAGAAAATCTCCATTTTTTTCTTTAACTGTAACCTTTCTTTACATCATATTCATACTGCACTTATTTTTTTTAGAGGAATCTCTTGGTGTGATGATTCTCTTGCATTAGTATATGAATCATGGTACAAAACAAGAAGAACTAGAACATGGGTTGTATCACCAGGCAACAAGGATGTAAGTCCACGGATATTGTTTGATAGGTCATCAGAAGATGTGTATTCTGATCCTGGGTCTCCGATGTCCAGGAGAACATCAGCTGGCACTTACGTTATCGCGAAGATAAAAAAAGATGGAAAAAGTTACCTATTGCTCAATGGATGTGGTGCAACCCCTGAAGGAAATATCCCATTTCTTGACTTATTTGATATGTAAGTTTTGAAAAATGCACTGGAAAAAGTTATACCATTGAATTAAGATCAAGCATTATCTCAGTCATTTGATTTAAAATGTTTTTTAATCTTTACAGAGATACTGGAAGTAAAGAGCGTATATGGAAGAGCGACAAGGATAAGTATTATGAAAGCGTTGTTGCATTGATGTCAAATTATACTGAGGATGAACTCGATATTTCAAAACTGAAAATACTTACTTCTAGAGAATCAAAAACTGAAAATACCCAGTACTTCATACAAAATTTATCAGACAAGACTTCATATCAGATAACAAATTTTCCTCACCCATATCCACAGTTGGCATCGTTACAAAAAGAGATGATTAGGTATAACAGAAAAGATGGTGTTCAATTGACGGCTACTCTTTACTTGCCTCCGGGGTATGATGCACTGAAAGATGGGCCACTTCCTTGTCTAGTGTGGTCTTATCCTGGAGAATTTAAAAGCAAGGACGCAGCCAGTCAAGTTCGTGGTTCACCTAATGAATTTTCAGGCATTGGTCCCACATCACCTTTACTTTGGTTGGCTCGAGGGTACGAATGTTGGTTCTCACTTGTTTTAGGCGATAGTTTTAGAGATATGCATTATCACTCATAGAAGTGACTTCGTTTAAAATCGATAATTAGATCTGAAAGATATACAGTCCCTATTTTTGTGTGTTTAAAACAAGGTTGTTTTTGCATTATAGTTCATTTAATCTTTGTGATACAATGGACGTTCAGATTGATTATTGTTTCTACCTAAAAAGCAAAGAATGTATTTTTTATTTTTATTTTTTCTTATTATTATGAGGCTTAACATATCACTTTGACCTTCAAATCTTGACATTTCATTTTACATGCAAATTCTTAGGTTTTATTTAGGAATGTAGCAGCTGTTTAAATTATGATCTAGTTGAGAATATATTGATTTTGTCACAGTGGTCCGATGTATTCCAGTTCAATTTTTGATGTCATATATTGATATGATAGCTTTATATGATCTAAAAAAGGTTGATATGCTAGGATTTTTTTTAAACCTTATAATGCTGTCTTTTAAAAGTAATTTCCCATTTTCTTCTGCGCAGGTTTGCTGTATTGTCCGGACCAACAATCCCAATTATTGGGGAGGGTGATAAAGAGGCTAATGATAGGTGTTATTGATTTCTTTATGCTAGTATCTTTTACAAGTTTATTAAAGTAATATTATACCCGCAGCCCGCTACATAGTTTAACTTGAATCATTTCTATACTAGCTATGTGGAACAATTGGTTGCTAGTGCTGAAGCTGCTGTTGAAGAAGTTGTAAGAAGAGGGGTAAGCTTAATCGTTAAGTGATTTGTATATTAATTATAAACTGCAGTTCTACTTATTCAAAAAGTTAATATATTTACTCAGGTAGCACATCCGAATAAAATTGCAATTGGGGGTCATTCTTATGGAGCATTTATGACTGCTAATCTTCTAGCACATGCTCCCCATCTTTTCAGTTGTGGTATTGCTCGTTCTGGAGCTTATAACAGAACACTAACGCCTTTTGGATTTCAGGTATAAGATCATTCTGAGTTACTATTATCTTTTTAATCGTATTCTACCCTCTTTGATATGTTTTTGTTTACACTTATTTCATTTTATAGAATGAAGAAAGAACACTGTGGGAAGCTACTGGTACATACATTGAGATGAGCCCTTTCATGTCAGCAAGCAAGATTAAGAAGCCGATTCTGTTGGTCCATGGTGAAGAAGATAACAATTCAGGGACACTGACAATGCAGGTACGCAACAAAAATTCTTCTGTCTTTTATTTTTATTTTTTATCCATAAACAATGGAAGATTTCTTCTTTTAATCCACCCAACGAACTAGTTTTATTTCCGTGTTAGGAAAACCTTTGGGAAGTTAGTTTTTTAGCAAAGATTCAGAAGTAAACTACATATTTATGAGATCTATTTCAAGTTCCTCAATTGATTGATCCAGTTATTGTAACTGCCATTGAAGGAGGGATGAATCAGTTAAGGAACAAGGAACAAACGAAACCACAAGCTGTAATTCATCACATATGAGGAGACATTCTTTTAATAAAATACAAAGCAGTATTCATCACATATGAGGAGGCATTCTTTTAATTATTTTTGTTGTTTTGTGCTCTCATCCTTCACAATTTACATCACATCCAATAAATTTCACTCTTTTCTCGTTAAAAACGCATTACCAAATATTTGGCGTGGAAAGCTACATTCATAATTGGCATTCAAAATTTGTTTTTCTCTGAAAGGGCAACTTTTTGGAGGGTGTTTTTAGTTTCTGTTATATACTTTTTTTGAAAAAAAAATCCGACCTGTTTTTGACATTTTTCATAGAAACTAATTCTTCGTTTTACTTCATAAACTAGTGTGTAACCCGTGTGTTGCACACGACAATATTATTAGAAGTAGTAATTATTATTTTGACGTTAAAATGAGAACGTTGTTATGCAATATATGATAAATTTTAATGTGAATTAATTAAAATTATTATTATTGTTTGTGTGTAATTTATATTTCATACCTTACACAAACATTATATATGCATGTGTATTTGAGATTTTTTTTAATCATTTTTGTTTATATATATATATATTGAAATTGATGTATGTTAGTAATTTATTCGATAAATTAACAAATATTATTTATTATAATTTGCTTATATATATATATAAGTAAAATGTAAAATTACGAAGTTAGTTTAACTGCGTAGCATAGCAAAAAAAATTGAAAAGAAATCTGCAAACAAAAATATAAATTTGTTGTGGAGTTATTAATGTTCAAATAGAATTCTATGATATAATATATGGTAAATTCTTAAAATAAATAAATCATAACTAATTTACAAATTAACTTTGTCATTATTGTTGATATATATAGTTCAAGTTATGTGATTTATACATCTTTATAGTTGCATGAAAACCACACATTTTTTAAATATGGATATACATAGTAAAATTGACGTATATTTTTAAGATTTATTTGAAAAATGGACAAATACACTCTTAAGATTGTTTAAATAATTGGAGTTTAAGATTTCATGATATTGATTGAAATATAAAATATCATGAAAGAATTGAGGAGGTTCAACAAATAACTGTAGAAATGTTGAAATGTAAGTATTTAGAGCAGAAAGTGTTTTGTTCAATTTACGATAAAGTTATGGAGATGAGTGTATAATTTTTATTATTATTATTATTGTTTACATATATTATTTAAACCGTGTGACTTATTTAACTTTATATTTGGAAGAAAAACTGATTTTGCCATTTTTGTTGATATGAACATGATACATTTTAAAACATCACTCTTAGCATTAATTAGACGAATTAACAACAATTTATTGATTGAATTCATTTGTTAAATACAAAATCACATAATTAATTTTAACATACCGACTAAAATGTACAATGTTAAGTGATACTATGCAGTGTTTTATAAATAACTAAATAAATTTAAAAAAATAGGTGTTTGACATTAATATTACAATGCAATACACGTTAGATATATTGACGTAAATGTGTTCCACTTTGAATTTCTGATAGTTGTTTTATGCATATAGTTTATGTTATGTGATTGACGTGTTTATATATTTGATTTTTATTTTATTTTATTTTAATATAAATACGGTTAATCTGAATGTGATTTATTGGAAATCAATGAATAACAACTTGCTAAGGTTATTTAAATAATTTTAATATTATGTAATTAATCGTAAAATATGATACTAAATGTAAAATATTAGAAAATACTTGAGAGAGACTTAAATGATTATAGAAAATTTTGAAGTGTAGGTATTTGAAACCAAAAGACATAATTTTATCATTTTTAGTATTTAGAAGAAACATTAGTTAATTAAATTTGTTTAAATTACTTATATTTTGGGTTTCGTAATTAATTTATATATGTGGACTTAAAAATAAAATGTTAGGAGCTAACTGTTAATAAATAATTGTGTAAACTTTGAAATATTCATATCAAAGTGTAAAATGATAGAAGTAGTAAAATAATGTGAGAAAAATAGTAAAAAGGTGTAAAGTGAAATAGAGAGAATTAAGGAGTATAGAGAAACCTCCTACAATCAAGGAGAGAGCTTCAAAAGGTTCTGCTTTACTATTATTTAATAGATTATATATTTGTATCTTTGAAAAAATGTTCTCTTTATGTTTTTAAAAAAATTACGAAATCTACAAAATTGACTTAAATAGAAAGTATAAGTGTAACATCTAGATTGAACGATATACAAATGTTGCTTTAATGTTATTTTGCGCTCCTTGTTCTACAATTTCTGCATAGAGCTACTTATTTTTTTTTCTTATATAAGCGATGAATATTTTTGAATCCAAAACTAATTTATATTGTTATTTTAAAGAGGCAGCACAATTTTTTTACACAAATTGAGGCACATAACAATCTAAGCCATTGGATCAGTTTTTCCTATACGAGGGGTGGAAATCGGGGGCAATCCAATGTGTAGATTTATTTTGTCACCAATTGTGTTTATATTTTGTGTCTACAATGACTTTCCCTATTTTAAAATTAAATTCATTTGATATATAATAAATCTTATATCCTTTTGAAAAATTTGATATCAAATTAAGACTTGAGAGACTTTCTTTTTAGCTGTGCCATTTAAGAGAGTCTATCATTCGAAAACATAAAGAGTGTTGCTTTAAACTTTGCTACTTAGCTGAACTGATCCCTCGAGCAAACAGTTGAAATATTGCTGCCATGCTTTTCAATTCTCGTTATAAAACATAACCCGGACCGACGCTAGGGTGAAGTGAGCAAGTCAATAGCATAAGGCATCCCCCATGAATAGTAACCCAATTTGAAATGCAGTGAATAAAAAATGTTCGCAGTAATTCAGCAAATAAAATAGTTATTTGGTCATTATAATTTTGCATTTTAATAAAGAATTAAGACCTAGTGAGCTTTACCCTATATATCAATGCTTATCAGTTCTAATTAAGGTTTGAGAACTCGGTTTCTATCATTTTTTTTTCGACCGGTGTCTGAAATTTTGGTTTTAATTTCGGATATAAGTAATTTTTTTAGTGAAAACATAATAATTAAAGTTGTAAATAAAAGATGAAAGACAATAGTTTGAGAAATGTAGAAATCTCAAATTAAGCTAAGATGAAATGAATTAAATTGATCTTAAGCAAGATGAACTTATTTTAATATATATAGAGCCCAACCCTAACAAAATAACGGCCCACATAACAGCCTTGGCCTAGTTTATGTCTTCTTGTAAGCGAATAAAAATGCCCTAACCCAGTTCCGATGAAATAAAAATGCACTAGCCTATGTTTAGTCTTCTTCATCAATAGCGCCTTTTAGCTGTTTCGTATTTTAAAACTAGAGCAAAAATAAATAAATAAATTCAATACAATGGATGAGAGTCGAGACGAGACTTTCTCTGCGATAAAGCTAGGGCACTTAATTAATCTGCTCATGAATCTAAGCTAAGGGAAAAAAATATAACAGATCGATAGTCGACGATGAGGGTGAAGACGACGAAGATTCAATAGATTTAGATCGAAATTTTCGACTTTTTTCTGATTTCTTCAGTGGAAACCGAACTTTGGCTAGAATTTCATATCGGAGACGTCCATACCGAACTGAGATCGCCAGCATTTCAGTCTTCTGACCGAAACCTCAAACCATAGTTCTAATATATTTATTATTTTCTTCCGCTAGAGTGAAAACATAATCATACTTCCTTGGGGACAATTCAGATGATGTAATTGACACCGACCACGAACCATATATGATCTCGAAGTTGTAAGCTGCAAGCATTCGTAGACATCATTGTTGGTGCATATTCAGTTCCTTTTGAGAATACGAATGCTTTAGCGACCTATGATCTTGGATAACTAATCTTTCTTCAAGAATGTTGTATTGCCAAATCTTCAAAACAATTACGAACACTGCTATTTTAAGATTGTACACATCTTACTCCATTGGGTCTCAACCATTGAGGTGTAAGTGCCACTACTCGACCTTTTTTGCATCAATACCGTATCCTATCCCAATCCACAACGCACACGCGCACACACACACACGTGTGTGTGTTGTGTGTGCACGTGCGTGTGTGTGTTGTGTGCTGCTAGATCTTATCATTTGAAATGATTAGGATTGGATTTTCTGTTACAACCTTATCAATTAAAAAAAAAACTCAGATTCATACATCCAAACAAACTTCACTTCATTACAAGTCAACTAAGTTATCGAGGTAGTTTTATTATTATTTATATTTAATTTATTTATGAACCTTTTGTAATAATAAACTATTCCTAAGAAAATGCGGGCTTCGGTTATCGTCTTAGGTTTCTTAGACTTATTCATCGCTTCTTGCATGCTGAACTGACATGTCTACAAATTTGTTGAACGAACTTTCCAAATATATTAGCAACCCATCATTTAAGACGACCTTACTTCCATAAGATTTTTTTCACTTTTCAGCTCAAGAGTCATAATTAACATCCCATGAATAACCAATTCATCGAACCTGTTCAAATTCCCTAACACAATCCTATAGTCTTATTTCAATTCCATTAACCGTCTGTATATAATTGATCTTGCCAAGCAGAAACATAATAAGTTTGGAAAAACCTTTTGAATAACTTCCATGAAAGTTTGATCCTTTGGAGTTCAACGAATGTCTTACATCGACTAATGATATTTCCCTTTAATTGTTGCCAATCCATTCATCTTTTTAAAGCATATCCATTTCCATGTCATCAAAGACTTGGTCATAAGTAGTTAACCATACCCTGAGCTTGTGCAAGATTCTTCTATGGAATTGATCTCCACTCATAGTAACAATCTCTCTCTCCAACTTAGAATAGCCTTCCTTTTGAACTTTATTGATCCATTCCCACATGCCCTATTCACTTATAATGCCAACCTCTTTTGGATCATCACATCAATGCAGTTAGTATTAACACCAATGTTTTGTCGAGTCTCGGTATTTTGTGATTGTGCATTAGCTTCTATTACCTCAGAACATTTTCTATCACGTTTGCCATTGATGCTTAAAGCTTTCAGCGCTGATAATTCCTCCAGTATTTCCTATATTTCCCTTGCCACCTTTCGGCATTTTCACTTCTTATCTACATATATGGTAAGTTCATCCATTTGAAATTCGAGTAATTTGGTGACAAAGCCGATACAACCATTTCAACCAAAACCAAAATATGTCCTGATTACTTCAAATTGGCCCATTCATTTGTTCATATTTCCATTCATGACCTTTCCATTTTTACAATCCTTACTCGAGTGGGTTATGGCCTCTCTCTGTTACGTTTTGACATTCCTTTGTTGCACGCTTCACCTAGTCTAGCCGAAGTCAATTATCGCAGTCTCGTATGTCAACATCCCGATTGAACATACTTCACGTTCTCCCTTTGAGCATATAATCTGGTACTGGCAACACATATTGTATCAAAAGGAACCTCCATTGTTACGTGTCACCAATACCATATATTTATATATATCACGATATCTTCAATTATTTTGTGATGTGGGACCATTCAATCCATGCACACATTCCATATCAATGTGAGCCACACCTCAGCAATTTCTATCTTACCATTGCTTAACTCATCCGGGAGTTACATTGATTCTTCTTCGCATTGAGATAAGGTTGCTATTTTGAGTTCGCATAAACATGAGAAATGCGCTACTTAGTATCGTATCTCCACTTTGACAAGCATTTATACTCAAAAGCCCTTTGGAGCCATGTCTCAGTTATGCTGTGCACATATCGGTCCTCTCAAACCATAAAGTTCTGATACCATGTTACGTTTCAGCATTCTCTTGCGTACAAGATACTCGTACACGTTTCATTGCGTCTAGCTGGAGTCAACGGTTGAAGTCTCTTATGCTGGCGTTCTGATTGAACATTCTTCACCGTCTTCCATCGAACATATAATCTGGTATTGACAACACATCTTGTAACAAAAGGAATTCCCATTGTTACTTGCCATCAATACCATACAAATATCACGATATACCCAATTATTTTACGATGTACGACTTTATATCATTCAATTCATGCATTCATTCCACACCAATACGAGCCACATCTCAACATTATTCTATTTGTCAACTGTTCATATTCATAATGATTTACTATCACTTACTGAACTCGTACTATAAATCATATGAAGGATCAACCATAGGAATGTCCCATGCCGTTTTATGTCAATAACACATATGTCCATCTACTTTGTATTGTGAGAATAAAATGCAACACAAAAATTATCTTATTCCATTTCGTATCAATGTATTATCCGTCACTTGACATGCAACTCAACTTATGATTTTTAGTAGTCCATTAGTATTAGTTTTGTCGGTTTCCAATTTCTTATTTGAGTTCTTAACTAAAATTTCTTCATTATGAGTAATTTACTGATTGCAAAGTTACAATTAAAACATCGTTTTGCAATCTTCAACCTCGATCAATAGTAATAGACCTCAGTAAACTCATTATTTGATTACAGTGTTGCATATGGAAAAATTACAATTATTTGAACACCTTTTAAATTGAAGTAGATATTATATCGAATCAAAGTAACAATCAATCTTTTTACTGTTTAATTCGTTACGTAAAAACGATCAGATTAAGCTCTCATTCTCCAGACCATGACATACGCATATGAGTTGGCATGCAGTCTATTGTAACAAAAAAAATCCTCAATTTTACATGTCTATCAACCCTTATTTATACGTTACCCCGTTGAATTATTTGACGATATGAGACTATTTCAATTCTAACCGTCATTCATTCTTGTAACACGTGAGACAACTCTAACAATTTCCCCCTTGATTTCCATCTATTCGAAGTACTTTGTGTGATGCCCCACCTCTATACTCGCGTTAGCCAATGACATTACAAGTAATGTTGTCAACTGACCTGAAGAATAACGCTGTTGAGGAGCGACCATCTGTATAATAGTTTTGAACGAGTGTTAAACTTGTCAGATAATGTGGTTTTACTTTTTTAATCTCATGAGGAAATCCGACATATCTAATTCAAGTCCAAATCCACTACACAGTAGCTAAATATAATTGGGAATCAATATAAAATACATAACAATATGATCAGAGTCAGACATAGAAATTCACATCACTAAGGCGGAAACATATATGAATATAACACAAGTGTGTACACAAAGATTGTGGTCATACACGATCCACTATACAACAGAATAAGTACAAGTTATAGCTAATAAAATATGTATACATAGGAGTCTCATATACATATAACCCAAAATACTACAATGCTAATGTAGTTGCCAAAAGTCAAGAGTTGGTCCTCGTTAGAAGTCATGAAGAAGCACCTGTAATTGCCTCAGTTCGATCGAGTATTATTTATAAGAAAATAAACAATAAACGGATCAGTCTAGCTGCACTTGTCGTAATAAGATGAGATAGAAATAGAGATATAAATAGATAATGACATACACACAATAGAAACAATGTTCACATGCATTGTTATCACGTCGACGACTAGTCGTCGACTAGTCGTCGACAAGTCGACACGTCGCTCTCTGAGATTCGACGATGATCGACTTGTTGATTTCGACGGTAACCCTAATTGGCCCAGACATTGAATTCAAAAATCGTACGTTGTGAAACGCGATTCGAATCGAATCGCAGCTCCATCGATTCAAGATCCAGATTGAATCGCAATCCCCAAAAATCGTACGAGTCAAGAAAAAATCGAACCAAATTTCAGATCGCGATTCAGGGATCTTCGTATTTCCTTCCTCATCGCAACGTACAGAGACGCAAAAAGAAAAAAAAGAAAAAAAAAAAAAGGAAGAAGAAGAAGAAGAAAGACCTGCGCTGCTGTTCAACTGCGAAAGGTAAGCACTCTATATTTTTTTATTTGCTTATCATCTTCCTTCTCTTCACTGTTCTTTTTTTTTTTTTTTAAATACTGCTACCATGTGAATTCGATTTTGAGAAATAAGGGGGATATGCTGTCCAATTTTCAGAAATTGCTACAGTAATTTTTATGGATGTTTCTCGGTGATTTTAACCACTGTGCTTACCCACCTGCGTATTAGCTGAGGCTATATTATCAGTGTATAACTATGATTAATATGTGTGGACTTGTTATACTTCATTTGGATAAATTGGATTCACTTCCAGTATATCAGTGTATAACCATGATTAATATGTATCGACTAGTCACGACTAGTCAGACGACTTGTCGACTAGTCTTCTAGACGGTAGTGGCTCGACTTGGCTCGACTTGGCGTCGTGATAACCTTGTTCACATGTAAATGTGGAACCCCAAGAATGTCTACACAATGTCTCAAAGAAATCTCAGAGCTACGAAAAAATATCACATTCTAAATTATATAGTTACTCACAAGAAATGATGTCCCATATCAAACCAACACGAAACTGATAACACGATATCAAAACATGAATACGGTCCTAGACCAAAACGATATGAAGATCGTCACATGAAGGGAGTCTGATAACTCCATGAGCTGAAGTTCCACAAGTAGTCCGAAGGCTCTCAAGATGAATCGAAGTTCCACAAATAGTCGGAAGACTCTTGAGATGATTTGAAGATCGTCAAACAAAATGAACCGAAGTTTCACCAGAACGATCCGAAGACCATAGAAAACACAAATCTACAAAATGAACCGAAATTCCCCGAAAAGCGGAATAAATTCCCCAACTCAATGACGTCGCATAAAGTTAGTATAAATCTCAAAAGATCATCATTGATCAAGTATAGTGTAAATTACTCCAAGCTAGT
The DNA here is from genome assembly GCA_030737875.1 of Allium sativum. Lineage (NCBI taxonomy): Eukaryota > Viridiplantae > Streptophyta > Magnoliopsida > Asparagales > Amaryllidaceae > Allium > Allium sativum. Next base: position 783,950,649 of record CM060922.1, read on the forward strand.
AAATATAAGATTTAAGCTACTTGTCTCATAACCACTTGCTCTGCTCGAATATTTACAAACAAGTTGTATATTCCACTAGAAACACAAAACGATCATTGCCACCGTTTTCAATCGAACGAGTGCAAGAATTAGCCTTCGAAGCAAACACAAGGGTTCATAGTCCTTGTTTCTACTAAGGCGTTTAATTACATTTATCATACAAATGAGGGAAAGAATTATATAAATATATCCTAGTAGATTGAAATACGATTTGTAAAATAACTTCGTATAATAAAGTAGGATTAAAAACCATTTTAATAAAAGATTTGGTATCTACTAATAATATTATACCCTTTATAGTTTGAAGTAACAAATCTCATAAAATATCGGTTGTACTAACAATCGATCCTAAAATTCACGTTTCATAACGTAAATTAAATCTCATAGATATTGATTATGAATTCGTTCACCACGAATAAATCAAATGATTATCAAAAATTGATATAATCGAGTTGCTGAATTTCACGAATTATAGCAACTGAGAAAACACAGGAAAAGAGCAAACGAGCCGAAACTCGGTCGGGAAGAAGCCTGTGTCAAACTAGACTATTGACCGTGATCTGCACCGGTCAACAGCAAAACACATGATTCAGTCGACTGAATCTATGATTCAGCTGGTTGAATCTGTTTTCCAGAAACACATGTTTATGTTCAGAACTTCAGCCGGCTGAATCATATTTCATTCGGCTGACCTGTACACATACTTATTCCGGAGAGCAACAATGATTCAGTCGACTGAGTGACTCCATTCAATCGGCCGAATATGCCGAAGGAGGCTGATTTCATGGTTTTAATGGACAAGTTGACATCCGACGATTTCAAACAAGCACGCATGAATGGTAAGGCTTAGAATATTATCAAAACGACAATGAAGCTTCTAAGACTCGCCGAAACAACTCAAGAACTCACAACTAAAATCTACACGAAGATTTGCACTAGAATTCATATAAACGAATTCAAACACTCATAAATCGGGAAGTTCACATATAAACAACCAAACAACCAAATGCATACACAACATAAAAGTGCCAAGGATACACTTGCCAAGCTGATTAGCTTGATTACATAGATGTGAGTTCCCAAGAACTCACCTTTAATCTTGATAAGGAAGGAGAAGGTGCAAAACCAAGTTAGATCACTCTCTCTTCCAATATAGCTTGCTAACCTTCAATCTAAACACGAATACACCAATTTCCTAGAAGATAGCTTATATGAAAATTTAAAAATAGAAGGGAGAACAAGATGGAGAAGGTGGAGATGGACTTACCCAAGCTTCTCCTTGAATTTACACTTGGTTTCTACACGAATAGAGGTTCCTAGGATCAAACTAGGTTTAAGAATTCTAATTTCCCTTTCCTCTCTCCATTTCTATTTTTCTCTAAGTGTTAGAATGAATGAAGAGGAGAATGGGGATGTGGGGTTATATGGTAGTGGGCTAGGATTACCAATCCAAGCCCCAATCGAAGTCCCGAATTTTCGAACATTTTGAACTCAATTGAAGTGGTTTCGAGTTCAAATTCATCTGTATGCAAAAAGTGACTTTTCGAACATACACACGATTAACGATGTTAAATTTAAATAAAATATTTAAATATATTATCGTGAAATATGCGGGTTGGTAAAGACTTCCTCCTTAAAAAATTACGTCCCCGTAATTACTTAAGGAAAAACTCAAAAAGTAATAACTAAGCATCACAAAATCTATATATAAGTAAATTAATTCAAGAAATTCACTTTTATCTTTATTTTAGTATATCATTCTTATACTAATATAACTAATGAATAATTTCGTAGATTTTAACTTTGAGTTATAAATCACTGTATAACTTAAGTCTATACACGTAGAATGTTCCAATAAAAGTCGCGAACATATACGAGCAACTAATTTATTCTTCCCATAAGTGTTTTCAACAAATTAGAATTTCCCTCACTTAAATTCTCAAAATGGCAGTTAAAGCATTTAAATATAAAAAATGTGCAAAATGATAAGTAACTATAGCATTTTAATCTCAAAATGCACCAACATAATTGAAATATGGAAAATGATGATTTAAAATAGCATTTGAGTTAGGAAGTCAACTACTATGTTTAAAATATGCAAAACGATAGTTTAATGTAGTATTTTAGTTATGAAGTTCAATGTCGTGATTACAATGTGCAAAATGATAAGTAGATATAACATTTTAATCACACGATGCATCAACATATTTGAGATATGCAAAATGTAGTCAAAATAGCATATGTTAGTTAATTCAATTGGGTATCTGTGGAAACCAATCTATACTCAAGATATATTGGTTAACCGAGCAAAGTACGTAATGTAAAAAACATCCGAATTCCAAGCCTATTCGGATACATATGAAAACCAATTTATATCCAAAATATATTGTTTAACTGAACAAATTACAGAATGCAAAAGTCATTCGGATGTCAAACCTAATCGGGTATCCATGGGACGTAAAAGACATTCGGATGCCAAAACTAATTTGGTACCTATGGAATGTAAAAGACATCCGAATTCCAAACATAATCGGGTACATATGAAAATCAATATATATCCAAGATATATTGTTTAACCAAACAAACTAAAGAATGCAAGACATCTAGAAGCCAAACTCAATCGAGTACTTATGATACGTAAAATACATCTGGATGCCAAACCTAATCTGGTACCTATAGAACATAAAAGATATTCGGATTCCAAATTTAATCGGGTACGTTGGAAACTGATATGTACCTAAGATATATTGTTTAACTGGGCTAACCATGGAATGCAAAAGACATCCATATTTCAAACATAATCGGGTACCTATGAATGTAAAAGACGACCGAATTTCAAACCTAATCGGGTACCTATGAACGTAAAAGACCAGATTTCAAATTTAATCGGGTACATATGTAAATCGATCTATACCCAAGATATGTTGTTTAACCAAGCAAACCATAAAACGCAAAAGACATCCGGATTTCAAATCTAATCGGGTACCAATGGATGTAAAAGACGACTGAATTTCAAACGTATTCCGGTACTTATGAATGTTAAAGACGATCAGACTTCAGACCTAATCGGTTACATATCAAAACTAATCCATATTCGACATATTGTTTAACGAGCAAAACATGAAATGCAAAAGACGTCTGGATTCCAAAACCTAGTCGGATACCTATGGATGTTAAAGGCGATCAAATTTCAAACCTAATCGAGTACCCATGGATGTAAAAAAACGATTGAATTTCAAACCTAACAGGGTATCTATGGAAACTGATCTACATCCAAGATATATTGTTTAACCGAGCAAAACATGAAATGCAAAAGACATCCGAATTGCAAACCTAATCGGGTACCTACGAATGTAGTGGACGATCAAATTCAAACCCTAATCGGGTACGTATGGAATGTAAGACGGTCGAAAGCCAAACCTAATCGAGTACCTTTAGAAACCAATATATATCAAAGGTATATTGTTTAATCGAACAAAATAAAAATAAAAAAAATAAGACGGTCGGATTCAAAACCTAATCGGTTACTTATGTGATGAAAGACGTCTGGATTCAAAACCTAATCGGGTACCTATGGGATGTAAAACACATCCAGAATCCATACCTAATCGGGTACCTTTGGAAACCAATATATACCAAAGGTATATTGTTTAATCGAACAAACAAAAAAATGCAAAAGACGTCCGGATTCAAAACCTAATCGGGTACCCATGGGATGTAAAAGACGTTCGGTTTCAAAATCTAATCAGGTACCTATGGGATGTAAAAGACGGAAAGATACAAAACCTAATTGGATACTTATGGGATGTAAAAAAAACGTTTGGATTCAAAACCTTATCGGGTGCGTATTGGATGTAAAAGACGGTCGAAATCCGATCATAATCGGGTACCTTTAGAAACTAATCTATGCCAAAGATATGTTGTTTAATCGAACAAACTAAAGAATGTAAAAGACGATTGGATTCAAAACATAATCGGGTGCTTATGGGTTGTAAAAGACATTTGAATTCCAAAACCGATCGGGCACCTATGGGACAAACGACATCCGAAATCCAAACTTAATCGGGTACGTTTGGAAACTAATATATACCAAAGGTATATTGTTTAATCGAACAAACTAAAAAATGCAAAAGTCGTCTAAATTCAAAACATAAGCGAGTACTTTTGAGATGTAAAAGACTTTTGGTTTTAAAATCTAATCGGGTGCCTATAGGATGTAAAAGACGGCCAAATTCAAAATCTAATCGGGTACTTATGGGATGTAAAAGACATCCGAAATTCAAACCTAATTAGGTACACATGGAATGTAAAAGGCATTCGAAGTTCAAACCTAATCGGGTACCTATGGGATGTAGGAGACATCCGAATTCAAATACTAATTAGGTACCCGTGGGATGTAAAAGACATTTAAATTTCAAACTTAATCTAGTACCTATAGAAATCAATTTGTACTCAAGATATATTGTTTAACTAACCAAAGTGGTAGTCCAATGATAGTTTTATGTAGCATGTTAACTATGGTTTCTGCTAGCATTACTTGTGATGTGTAATGATATCATTAAAATGATAGTTTCATATAGCATTTCAGTAATGATAATATTTGTAGTAGATAGTTGGTGCCATATGTAATGATAGTTTCATATGACATATTATTTGTGCAACTGCCTAGAATATTGATAACGTTAGAAGTGATAGCTTAATATAGCAATTTTTTACAAAATCTACAAGCATGTTTGCCGTATTTGAAATTATAGTCTTTTATTACAATCTAATGTATCATTATAGTTACAAGTTTTAATGCTATTTAAATGATATTACAAATGATAGTTTGGAGTTGCATTTAATTACGAAGTCAATTGCTTTTTTCTAGAATGATGAATTCTTGGTCAATTGTGAAAATGACGAAATACAACTTTAAATAAAACAACAATATATTATTTCCTGTTACTTTCAATTATATTCAAATGGTAGTTTCATATATTATATATCATACTGTTGCATATACTATATACCATATATCAGGTATCGTATATCAGATATCAAATGGCATATATAGCATATCATATGTCATACACAAAAGCATGCAAGAAAATGCTAGTTTCATATACCATTATTATCGGCAGAAACAAATAAACCGATCTAAAAAACTCATAGCAGCAACATTTCCTATTCTCAGAATCAGAAAACACAACGAGAATGGAAAACTGATCGATTTGACAGAAGACGCACGATTTGAGATTGATCAAATTTGCGATGAACTCGATTTTCATTTGATAGAAAACACACGATCTAATATCGATTTGAGATTGAAGAAGACGATTTGAGATTGAAGACGCACGATTTGAAATTTAAGATCAATTCTTTTTATTTTTTTCTGGTCGACACGATTTAAGATCGATATTGAAGAAGAAGACGCACAGACTTAATTTTCTGTAAAAAAATTCCTTCTGCCGAAATTAAAATATGTGCGTCCTTCTAGTGTAAAAATATTAACCGCAGACCAAAAAGCAAGATATGTTTTTCCTTCCGATTTTCTTGTTTACATTGTGTACTCACAAAACATATTTTTACAAAACATTTAATTTGCCTCACTCGTCTGATTTTCAAACACAGCATTTTGAATGCAGACAACACATGGCATTCATGTTGATAAATATTGATGTTAAATTTAATATCAACTCTCGTGACTTTTATCAACAACTTGGCCATTATACAACTCTTTTGATAGGCAGTAAATGGTCTACAATTTTTATTTAATGTAATAGCAAAATAATCGACCAAAAGTCAGGGTCTTTGCATAATTGTGCCCTAGAAAGTGCTCAGATTATTGTCTATTGTTCATTTTTGGTTTGCTTATAAGAAAAATAGATGTTGGCATGCTTACTAGCATCTAATGTTTTCCTCTTTTCCCCTCATATGATGCAGTCTGATAGATTTTTCAATGCATTGAAAGGGCATGGTGCTCTATGTCGATTGGTGATTTTACCCTTTGAGAGCCATGGTTATTCTGCGAGAGAGAGTATAATGCATGTTCTCTGGGAGTCTGACCGCTGGCTGCAGACATACTGCGTAAATAACTCAGATGTTGGTGATATTGAAAATGTTTCAAATGAGGGTGAAAAGAAATCCTTTGCTGCAAGCGTAGGAATGCCAAATAAAGAAGAGGATGTACAGCAAGATGATTCTCGCACTGCACCAAGATCATTACTTTGGTAAGTTGCAATAAAAACAGTTGCTTTTCCTTGTACTTATGAATGTAAACCGGGAATTGCCATAATTACATTGCCAGTTGGGCCTAGTATTACTTTGGTCTTTCTACAATTTCAAATAGTCAAATTTGCTTAGCAACTTTAGGCTGCTGTTGGTATACCGTTTTTAGTTTTGGATTTTCGTCCATGCAAAAGTGCACATGAAGCATGCAAATTTTGAAACACGACCAATTAGGAAATGATAACACACAAGACAGAAAACTACTTTTTCATATTTTTGGAAAATAACGGAATAACGAGAGATGTTTCATCCTTCAGTTGTCTCTTTATTCCCTCTTGTCGTTTCCCCGATCTTCCTTCTAGCCTTGCTATTGTCTCCAGCTCTTTTTTCATATTTTGTAATTAATGTTGAAAACTTAAAAATATAAAATAAAACAAATAGTCCCGTAGGCTACAATTTTTTAGGGATGTTCACTACCTTTGCCTTGGGTCTTTTGAGTGTGCTTGGTTATCTTTAGGAAGAAAGTCATGTACACACTCTGGAAAATCCATTGATTTACAAGCTAAACATATTTTGAATATGCGACAAGAAGCTGACACAAAGGTTGAAATTTTGATGCAAGTCTGTGTATATTGGATGGGCATATAAGCTATTCTCTTGCTGGCTCACAGGCTATTATTTGTTTGTTTATTTTATGCAGAAGAAGTGTTAAAGCAAGAGTCTTAGAAACATCAATCAACAAACGTGGACATCCTGGAGTCCAAAGCAGCAAAATATGTAACATTTCGAATTCGATTTATAATATTGATTTAAATATTTGAAATACTCAATATATCAGTATAGACTATCTGAAGCAATTGCAATGCTTCAAAAACGAATAATTTATTGTTTTCGATTAGCGGTTAACGTTTTTCATGCTCATTTGTAACTTGCAAGTTTTGGAATGATTTTACCTTGAGTAAATTTGTATTTGTATGTTACCGAAGCATAAGGTTTATATGGATTCCTGTGTATTGAGATTTGCGTATCGGCATGCACGGGAATAGAAGTGTGTCTTTTTGTTAAGCGAAAGGGGTATACTCGCTCCAATCCAAAATATAAGTCGTTTTAGAGATTTGCACGAGAACTAAGAAAAGATTAAATGCTTCTTTTTGGTGGGTTGACTTCTTTTTTCATGCAAAATTAAGTTACTTTTTCTATTTTCAAACACAAAAAAATTGTGGTTGGAGTTTCCCAAGCTGCCACCTACTCACATGAGCCAATAGAAGCACGTCATGGAAAATCAGTAAAGTAGGTATAATTTATTATAAATAAAAACGTCTTATGTTTTGAAAAACAAAAAATTTCATAAAACGTCATATATTTCGGACTGGAGGGAGTATTTGAAAGGATTATGCTAGGGAGCCCGGAAAAGGTCAGGGAATGTGCGGCATTCACGTAATTCACGGGTGTACGTTCAATTTCCACGATTTATTAAATCTGCACTATGTATTTCGAAAGTCTGACAATTTACCCAAAAAACTTTCGGGCTTTCTAGCATTTTCGATATTTAAAAGATGCAATTGAAAGGGAAATGAAAGGAGATCCGTTAACGAAAGCAGAACGCATTCTTGTCTTGCGGAAGGATGCATTTGGTTCAGTCGTGTGAAAAGATGCAGGTAAATCTACCGTGAGATGAATACAATTTGAAGTTTTACATATATGGAAGAATACAATTTGAAGTATGCTAAAACTCATGAAGGACATGTTTGTAATGAAAGCAACAACAAAATACTGGGAGGACGTGCAACCACCCAGTAACCCATCGCTTGACCATTTTTAAACATCTCTTTCAGTTGAATGTCCTGTTAGAGCATATCCAATAAAACATATAAGCTTGGTTGGTTCGATTTGGGTAAGGCAAGGTTATCAAAGCAACCCTCAAGGTTGCTTTGACCTCGGATGCCGACTTTGTAGGCAATGGTAAACAAATAATGCTATCTATTTATTTGGATTTATAGAATTCAGATAAGAGCAACATCTTTTCTGACCATTGCTCAAAATTTTACATGATTATCCTTTATATTATCGTTTATAAACACGAAGTTAATTTACATCCTAATTTTCATCACATTCTTCTGAAAACAAAAGGCTTAATAATAAAATTCACCCTAAATAGACATAGGATGTTTAAAATCAAATATAAATAATAAAAAAATTAATAAAATATTAATGGGTTGAAAAATAGAATTTTGGGCAATGGAGAATTGAACTATGAAAGTATTACAGTTGTATTCGTGGCAAGATTTTGATCTGTTTTCATATTTTATTTGCTGAAAACGGAGTCCGTATGCAGAAATTATTAATATAAAAAGTTATACATAAATTGTTTTCATACAAAATTTGAATTCAACTGATTAAATATAAATTTGGAATATAATTAATTTCAGTTTAGCATAATGAAATATTCCAAAAGTATTTGAATTTGTGTGTATATATATATATATATATATATATATATATATATATATATATATATATAGAGAGAGAGAGAGAGAGAGAGAGGAGGGTTCCAGAGCACCCCTATTTTGTGGCACCTCGATTGCCCCTTAATAAGGACCACTCATTTATAATTAAATATATTGGTGGAAGGAGAGAGAGTTAGTGGGAATAGAGAGAATGAGGAATATGTGGTGGAAATCAGGGAGGCTAAATGGGTGCTCTTGATCCTACATTATATATATATATATATATATATATATATATATATATATATATATATATATATATATATATATAGTGTTCCAGAGCATCCCTACTTTGCAGTGCTCCTACCGTATCGTGAGCTACATCAATTCAAATCCAATAAAAACTTGAAGATGTTCAATCCACATATATATTATCATCTATTCAAAATTTGAGTTCGTTCTGACATTCGTAACATTTTCAAAATCTTAGCTCAATTATTCACCGTTCAAGCATTTATTCGAACAGTTAAATTTAAACATCAAATATATTATTCTACGAATTTTTCACCGTTCGGGCATTTATTCAAAACTCTAATTTTTTTTAAATCTTAGCTTAATTATTCATCGTTCAGACATTTATTCGGTTGGTAGCGAAGTTACATGCATATGTATTTTATTCAATTACTAACTTGATTAGTTATAGTTCTGGAATAGTTTTGAGTATATAAAATGGAAAAGGATATTTCATAGACATGTAATGATATTATGGTTGAATTTAATAAATATTATGAGAACTTTTAAATGATATTTTAAAGCATGAAACTTAAAAATATCAAAGTTATTTAGTAAATATCTAAATTATAGAAAATAGAGAGTTGTTAATATTATATTGCATTAAAAAGGAATTTTATTGATTATAAACTTACGAATTTTGATTTGAATATTTATGGGTTTTGAAATAAATATTATTCTGATAGAATAAAGGCTTTAAATATAAAAATTAAATTTTATTCAAGTTGTCTAGGTTGAAGAAGGAAATAGTATTTACATTTATGTCTGTTAACAGAGAATTCAATGAGATTTTGTAAAAAGAAAATTGAATTTGAACTATTTTTAAATTATAAATTTTGAATTTGAGTTTGTTACAACATTTTTGTGTTCACAAAAAAATAAGGGATCATCAATTTCTAATAATTATAAATTAAATATTGATGAAAATAGGTTTATATGGTGATCTATTTAATTTTTTGATAAAATTAGGCATTATATGTTTAGATATACCTCGGGGACATGCTAAGAAATGGAAACCACATATGATAGGCATCCATAGAGAATTCACAATGGTTTCTTTTGTAGGTGAATAACTCGTTATATAAATATACTATGCGGAAATCTGGCGTTATAAGTCGTTAAATCTTTCTCGATTTTATAGAGAGAAGGAAGTTGACGCAGCCAAGTGGTCTTCTTAAAATAATAATGAGTATTTAGAAGTGTTATATGTTTACCCCATTTGCAAACGTAGGTTTAATAGTTTAGTACGGTAGAAATGAGTTGGTTTATGAAGTGATCATAGATGTGGATTCACCGTTCATGTGCATGTAACTTCGTTAACAACCGTTAATTCAAAACTCAAATTTGTTCCTTTAGCCACATACAAAAATAATCGTAACTGTAATTTCTCAGCATGAATATAAGATTACGCGAAGTAGAAGTAGGCTAAAGCTTTCTAAACCACTATAAAAATGTGTGTGCATTTACTATATATCAACATTTCGTAGTTGTGAATATGTGATTATAGTCAATTGGATGTTAATGTTTGTTTATGATTAGAAAAAAAACACTAACCAAAACATTATATTGTCATGTTATTGGATGTATACATTCAAATAAACATTTATTTAAATTAATCAAATAAAATATGATTTTATTCAATAGTTGAATTGGATATAATATGAGCATAAATCAAATCTAAATAATTAAACATCTAACCTTATTTTCAAAGTTTTAGTGGAAAAAAAAATCCTAACCAAAAAATTGTTCTCTCCCCTGAAAGATTCCTCAAAGCCAATAAATTTATATGTAATTATTGATTATGATTATATTAAGTTTTTTCCCTTTTATTCATGGATGTAAGTTGTCCTAATATAATATTTTAGATAAAATTAATAGAAATGAACGATTGTATGCAATATTTAGAAGAGAAAATAAGAAAAGTTACGAGCACAATATTTACAATGGCTTAGCTATGTTTATGTTCACTAAGATATTTCTAATGTTGTTTTATACTAGTTTTTATAAGCAGATAGGGGTGAGTAATATTATGTTAAAACCGAATTAACCCACCAAACCGGTTCATTTCATTCGGTTCGGTTTTGAAACTTAATTGGTTTAAATTTGGTTTGCAAAATAAAAAAAAATCGATTATCAATTTAATCGATTTAACCAATCTTTTAATTTATTATTTAATTTTACAGTATTACCGTATTCTGAATAATTAGTTTAGCGATGAAATACAAAAACATTTGTTACCAATATGTCAAATTTTATTATTAACATAAATTTTGCTTTACAAATTTCTCCAAAAATAATTTTACGTTTTATTTTGAGTGAATTCATCATTTAAACAATAACATATCCTTCAAGTTCTGTTAAAATAGTTACGAATCGAATTAACTGAAATTAGTTCGGTCCAATTTTGAAAATTTTCAAGTTCAATTCGATGTAGTTTCTTTTCCTCAAACCAATCGAACCCGAACCCTTACTGCTAGAAGCAGATAGCATTGTAATATCAAAACTCAATGGAGACTGATTAATGATTATGGTTGTCATTGGAGGAAAAAAAATAGTAGTAGTTCCAAAATATCTATATTTTTAAGTGTATTGTGCTAACATTGGAATTGGATCATCGAGTCCAGGTTCACCTTTGGTAACTTGTTCCAAATTGCCTTAATTGCAGATATATAACTAAGGATGAACGTATGAGAATTGAACAAATTTATGAATTGGTAACAACACGTGGACTTATCAAATTTCTCTCAATTTGTCCGTAAGTATATATGCTTCATGAAGGTGAATATCATATGAAGTTTCGACATGTTAACAGTTCAACTTAGTTTCGGAATAAGGCACTGAAGGCTGAAGCTCAAGGAATGGAGAATCAGTGGGCCGGGTCACGAGTTTAGCTGTACCAAATTTCGTTGTATTAGAAGGGCTCGTAGCAGTTTCAATGTTGGCCCAGAAAGAGTACCATCTTTTATTTGAAAAAAAAAAAGAAAGAAAGAGAGAAGGAAAATGGTGGCAGTGACATATGAATTGTGGGGTAGATAGAATTAGAAAGGATGATGAGCGTGGTCCAATCAGTTGGAATCAACGTCGAGGTCAGGCGTCCGCATCAGGGCAAAGGCAGGAATCTTTGTGCCAACGTGGTTTTGAAGGCAGAGCGGCCTACATCAAATGACGTAAAGTGACTGCGATTTGAAAGCATTCGGTGATTGTCGATGCTGTTCAATCCATCCATCCATCCATCCCTTTGCTCCGTATTGTTATTATCATGACCAAGTTACGTCCATCCCTCCCTATTACTGCTACTGCGACGCTGACGTGACCCGTTATCATCCCGCGTGAATTTCGGGTGTTAATTGCATGGGTCCCCCTTAAAAAAAAAAGTCCTTTACTGATTGTGTTTATATGCGCATATTGGTAGCTTATTTCCGTTGCCGGCATCTGATTGAAACAGCTGGGTTACCAATCTCAAATTATTGGGGTGGAGCTAAATACACTGTGCCGGCCCTACTTCACCCGGCCACTGCAATAGGTAGTGCAACGCCGACGATCTTGAATGCAAATCTTATACTAAAAAATTAAAGAATAGCTTCTTTGCAGTTAAACCATTCAGCGAATCCGATGCGGTGGAAGTGCAAAAACTGTATCAGGTATAAAACAAGGAAATAGCAGAATATAACGGATGAGTCTAGAATAGCATATAAAACGAGTGTTTAATGCTTTTAAAAATATTGAAATGACAAATAAATGAAAAATCAACATTCTTAATTGTAATTATTATAATCAGTACATCGTTAATGTTGAATAAAAGAATATGCAAATAAATGTAAACTTTTATTTAGTTTAATATAATATTATAGTGTTTTCTATTTTGAATTTTTTTTTGTTAAAAAATTAGATTAAAAAACTAATTTTATAAATTTTACAATGTATAAATTACATTTTTAAATTCATTTTGTTTGTAGAAGATATTCCGAAAATTGCAGAATGTAACTGAAATAATGGACATATCAAGAATATCGAAATATACCGGACTTAAAGATGAAATGCTATCTGAAACAACGTAGCGATAGAAATCTGCTACAAGATATAGCGGAGGTATGGACGGTAATAGCGAGGCGTTAACTGAGCAGTCTTGCATACAATGACTGACTCGTACGGTCAGTCAGTCACTGCCATGAATTCTTTATGACACGATGTAGTGTTCGCTATTTTAAATGGCAATTGCCTTCTTCACAAAGTGCATACAAGAGTACAAGCAAGGTTGTTTTCAAAATACAATGGAGCATATACAAATTTAGTATATCCAGTCAAAAATGTTCACATAAACACCGTTGATTCACTAACCGTGTTGATACCGCAAATACAAAATACGGGAGTTGTACTCTGCAGAACCGTAACTCCAATATAATTTAATTGTAGAAAATGGTAGAAGATAGTCTAAGGATGTGGCACACATGTATTGACATGCGTGGAGTCTCTCTCTCTCTCTCTCTCTCTCTCTCTTTTCAATAGAGGTGGAACTACTTGGGTGCGCAAAAGTCCTATTTTTAACTGAAATTTCATATTCCTATACATGTATATTTAATGTTGTCAAAAACAAATTAAAAAGCAAACCGACCTTTAGACATAGTTTAAAAGTTTCTAGGCTAAAAAATTGACCAAAGTCCATTAAACTGAAGAGCTTCCAATCTCTGGCACAAACTGGTTTTGATGGAATATGAGAGCTGTTGTGACAAATCAGGGATCCAATTATCTTTAATTATACACCACTATCCATCATCGTGGGTATTATCTCGGACGATAAAGCTATTGATTTGCTTCTTTTGAAAAATATCTGATAAGAGCACTAATATTAGAGAGAAAACTGCATATCATTTTTTCTTGGGTACGTGGACCATTATTTTTAAAGACGTAGACACATGTCTAACATTCTCCCATATGGTCCAAGGGCCACAACAAAATAGTTTTTCTCCTTGACTTCTAGAAATAGCTTTCTTGCTTAAAAATGTATTTTCAATTCAAAAAAAAAATTAGTATAAGAATCATGGTGGAAAATAAATTCATTTGAAAATATCACCTTCCATGTATCACAATACAATATCTTTGACTGAATTTAACTACATTTCATATCTTCTTTATGAGTAAGTTAAAATATTCATCCCAGTCCACATGTCATTTAATAAAACTTCATGTGTACAATTGAATCCAAAAAAATGACAGTCTTTTATTCTGCAAAATGCAAGAGACAATACTTAAACACCAAAACAAAAACTTGACATACTGAAAAGTCTCATATGCTCCACATGATCTTTATACAATTTGGGTGGTAACCCCTTAGTCATGGAATATGCAATCATCTTTGAAGTATTGATGTGTTCAATAGTTACTTCATTCTCTTGAACTCGTTCTCTAACAGCCAAGTACTTTATATCGATATGTCTACTTCAGCTCCCACTTTTATTATTATTTGAGAAGAAACTGGCAGCCGAATTATCATAGTATAGACATATTAGCTTAGAAATTGAATCCACTACTCTAAGCCCGGCGATAAAATTCCTTAACCGCTTTGCATGTGATGTTGCTTCAAAACATGACACAAACTCTGACTCCATTGTCGAAGTTGCAAATAAGTTTTGTTTAACACTTTTCCAACATATTGTTGCACCAATAAGTAAGAAAATGGAACATGACGTTGATTTTCTAGAATCAACGCAACCAGCAAAATCTGAATCTGAATACCCAAAAACTTCCAAATGTTCAGATTTCATATATGTGAGTATGTAGTCCATAGTTCCTTGTAGATACCTTAATACTTTCTTTGCTACTCTCCAATGGTCCATGCCATGATTGCTTTGATATCTTCCTAACATTCCAACTACAAAAGCAATGTTTGGCCTTGTACATACTTGGGCATACATTAAATTGCCAACAATAGATGCATATGGAATGTTTTTCATTTGTTCATTTTCCACATTATTCCACAAACACTGACTCAAACTGAATTTATCTTCCTTTATTATGGGTGCCACACTTAGTGGGAAATCGTTCATGTTATATATTTCTCAAACTTTATTGATATAGGTATTTTGAGATAGCCCTAAAATTCCTTTAGTTCTATCCTTATGAATCTCAATGCCAATGACAAATGATGCTTCACACATATCTTTCATATCAATTTTTTTAGAAAGATATTGTTAAACTTCATAGAGTAAACCCAAGTCACAACTTGCTAGCAAAATGTCATCTACATAGAGAACCAAAAATATGAATTTGCTCCGAGTGACCTTAAGATATATATATATATATATATATATATATATATATATATATATATATATATATATATATATATATCGATCAATGGTGTTTTCAGTAAAACCAAATAAAGAAATAACACTGTGATATTTGAAATACCACTCGCGTGGTGCCTGTTTTAATCCATGTATTGATCTCCTAGGTCTACAAACAAGATGACTCCCTTTATCTAAAGCAAATCCTTCAGGTTGAGTCATGTAGATTTCCTCTTTCAAATCATTATTAAGGAATGCCCTTTTCACGTACATTAGATGTAGCTTCAAGTCATAATGAGCTATTAATGCCATGATTATTCTTAATGATGCTTCTGAGAAACCAAAGAGAAGCTCTCATGGTAGTCAATACCTTCCTTTTGTATGAATCCTTTTGCTACTAGTCTAGCTTTATGTCTTTCGATTTGTCCATTTGAGTCATGTTGGTCTTATAGACCTACTTGCACCCAATAGATTTGAATCCTTTCGGCAGATCAACCAATTACCAAACTTTATTAGAAGAAAAGAATCCATTTCTTCTTTCATAGTACTGTACCAAGAGTTTGAGTTTTTCCCTTTAATGGCTTCTGATAAGAAGACCGAATCATCTTCAACACCGATATCATAATCAGACTCTTGAAGGTACACATAATAGTAGGAAGAAATTGCACTTCTTCTATGTCTTGAGGAACTTCTCAATGTGGTATCAACTTCCTCATTCGGAGGTTGTTGAACTTCAGTGGCAACTTGGTCCTCATGGATCAGAAACTCGACTATCGGTTGTTCTTCTTGTACAACATTTTGTGGAATGTCATGAAGAACATAAAAATCCTTTGAACATTTAGGTATGTTTTCTTGATCCCAAAGTACATCAAAAAATAAGTTTCAAGGTTTTGTACTCCTAGTAAAGTTGCCATCCTCAAGAAATCTTGCATTTCTTGCTTCAACAATTTTAATATCATGGCTTGGACAATAGAATTCATACCCTTTGGAATGCTTGCATAGCCAATGAAATAACCACCAACTGTTTGAGGATCTAACTATCTTTCTTGTGGATTGTACGCCCTGACCTCTACTTGAAAAAAATGTGTAAATGTTTTAAACTTGGTTACCAACCATTCCATAACTCAAAAGGTGTTTAAGGAACTGCCTTAGTTGGAACTCTGTTTAAAGTATACACTATAGTTCTTAAGGCCTCACTCCACAAAGGACAAAGAGAGATTAGAATTACTAATCATACTTCTTACCATATCCATTAGTGCACGATTCCTTATTTCAGCCACACCATTCATTTGTGGTGAGCCAAGCATCGTATACATAACAATAATTCCATGTTCTTCAAGGAATCTTGCAGACAGACTTGGTTTCTGTCCATCTTTTGTATACGTACCATGGTATTCACCATCTCGATCCGATCACGCAATTTTTATCATTTTTTCCATTTCTTTCTCTACTTTCAGTTTACAAACTTTAAAACCATTCAATGCTTGTGCTTCACATATAGAAGGCAGAGATACATGTATCTTGTATGATCGTCAATAAAGGTTATGAAGTATTTTTGACCATTGAAACAAGGTGTTGAAAAAGGTCTGCATAAGTCAGTGTGTATGATTTCTAATGTATTAGAGCTTCTTAAGCACCCTTTTTATTCTTGTTAGGTTGTTTCCCTTTAATACAATCTAAATAAGTACTTAAATCAAAAGAATTAAGAATTTGTAAAACTCCTTCATTTACCAATAATTACACCCTTTTGCAGCAAATTAAAATAACTTTCAAAGAACTAAAAACAAAAACCCAAAGGAGTAAGTTTTGAAACAGAAACAAGATTTCTAGAAAATGAAGGAATGTAAAAGTTTTTATTCAGATCTAACACAAAACCATATTTCAAAACAAGCCTAAGTGTTCCAATCGCTTCCGCATTGAACACATATTTTTGCCTAAGTAGATGCATTGTTCACTTTCCGTAGGTTTAGAAATCCCCGTGTAGTATTGGCAACATGAATTGTAGAACCAGAGTCAATCCACCATGTATTACTAAGAAAATTAATTACATTAGATCCATAACATACTAGGGAAGAGGATTACCTTTCTTCACAAGCCACACTTCATATTTCACGTAGTCCCTTTAGAAATGTCTCTTCCTGTTGTAGAAAAAACATTTTAGTGCTTCCTTGTTGCTATTGGATTTCTTAACAGTCAATGTTTTGTTCTTTGCTTTATTGCAAGAAATTTGTGGCTTCTTTCTTTGTGCGTTTCCTTGAGAAACTTGATGAGCAATTTTTAATTTCTCCTACTTCAACCTCGCTTCCTCTTAAACACGCATGATTAATAATTCACTAACTGACCACTTGTCCATATGTGTATTGTAAGAGATATTAAATGACCCATATTGTGTAGGAAGGGAATTGAGTATCAAATTAACGAGAAAAGAGTCTAAAATTTCCATCTCCAAATACTTCAACTGATTTGAAATGTCTCACATTCCATGATGTGCTCGCGCACTCTTCTATCACCATAATACTTCATGGATGACAATTTATTCAGTAGGGTGCTGCCAAGTGCCTTTCCAGAGCTCCCAAACTATTCTTCAACAGCTTTAAGGTCATCTTTGACCTTATCACACTTAGGAATGAGGCCTTAAATATTTTTCCTTATGTGGGACTGAATGTGATTCATGCTAAGGCGATTGGATATCTCCCACCCGTTCAAAATGATTCTTTTGAGCTTAAGTGCTTGTTTTTGTAGTAGCAAGCTCATCAACACGCAAAGCTAAATCCTGGTCCATCCATCCTGAAGTTAATTGAATTTTCTCCTTCCATTCTGAGAAAATATCTCCATCAAGTGTAGTATTTTTTTAAAGAAATAATAGCAGGTTGAGGAATTGGAAACATGAATTAAAAGCTTACATCTCTTAAATGATAGAATATATCCTCACAAGCAAAGTAAAGCATTATTATAACTGTCCTTTGGGCAACAACTAAATTATGCTAAACAGTGCACAACCGAATTTATAAATAAAGCTGAAATTTTTACTGCGAGTTGTCAAGAAAAATACTTGTACCTTTGGGAATTAAGAATAATTTCTAAACAATTTTATTTGACTCAAAATAAAAAAATAGAATCATGATGTCATTTCATAACATTTAAATTTGTATCTTGTGATACTTATAATCACTGTACAAGATGTTGTGGCTACTCTTACACAATGAAAATTCATAATTGACATCATTTTCTAAAACATGCATAACTCAGTACAGTATAAACATGGGTAATTGTACCCTTGCTCTCTTTTTGACAATTAATAAATTTCCTAGTATCATGCTACTGTCCAAAAACATAGTAGTGTCGAATGAGTCACAATTAATTATTTATTCAAGATTCTTAAGGTTAACAGGTCCTCAATAAATCATACAAAAGCAGCCATTGCTATTAAACTGGTGTTATCAACATAATCTCAGCATACAACTTTACAAGAATAATACGTAGGTCAGAGATCATGAAAGAAAAAAATTGAAAGTTGGAATTCAAAACTGAAGAACTGAAAACTAGTTGAAAGGAATGGCTGTTCTACCAAATGTTGTCAAAAAATGAATAAAAGCAAACTGATCTTTAAACATAGTTTTCAAGTTTCCAGGCTAAAAAATTGAATGGTGCACCATTAAGCTGAAGAGCTTCCAATCTCTGACATAAAGTGGTCTTGATGGAATATGAGATCTGTGGTTGTGCGAGATCAGGGATCTAGTTATCTCTATTTATACACCATTATCCATCGCCATGGGTATTATCTCAAATGATAAAGCTATTGATTTGCTCCTTGTTTATACAAAAAATGACACAAACACCCTCGAAAAGGATGTGTACAATTCACATAGAATTAGATCTAAAAATATGGAGCCACAAACATAAAGAAAAAAGTAAAGATAAGGAAATTTAAAGTGGTTCGGTCTCAATTTTGACCTACATTCACTATGGAAGCAAGTTTCATTATCATAGTTGATATTACAAGGTACACGGTTTTTTCAATCTCATACATTTTCTCTTTGTTACAAGTATTTCACTCTCTTCTCTTCTTTTACACTTGATTCACTCGAATTCAATGTGAAAACAACGAGGTCTCTATTGATGCGATAATTGTTGGAGGAATATACAACGATTGGAACACTTAGATGATTTTCGGTGAATCCATGGAGGATAGATGGTGAATCAAGACTTGATGGAAGGATAATGGTGGTTGGAATGACTTGGAATGGTTGAGAAATGAATTGGATAGCACTTCGTTGAGCTAAGATTCGATCCCCTTTATGTATGAAGTGTGGGGGTATTTATAGGAGTGGAGAGGCCTGAAAAAGTTGTGTGCAGAAAATCAGGTCGTCGAACGACCTGGGGTATAGGTCAGTTGCGGCCTACGACTTGGCATTGTCCTGCTCTCCATGACATGGTCTGAATCTCTCAGTTGGTCAGGGTCTGAATCCTTAAGTCGATCACGACCTAAGGCCTAGGTCGGTTACGAACTAGCATAGCACGACCTAGCTGCAACTTCTTCTGAACCACCCGCTTTTGAACCCCGGCCATGACCTGAAGATGCAGATGCTTGTAACGTTTTGTTTTATTGCTGATGACGTGGCAAGAATGGCTTGAATCAAACTTAGCGGGAAGGCCTAAAAGCTTGCGGATTGACCTTGTGAGTATGTGAGGAACGACTTGGTTTTACCTGTGTATAAATGATCTAACTATGGCGACCTGATCAGCACGATCTGGGTTTTGTTATTGATCCAAGGTCTATGCGACCTACGACCTGCCTTATACATGAGCTCCTCGACCCAGAACTTTAACGGCCTGGTCTTCGATGGCTTGACTTGAATGTTTTGAGGTCTGAACGACTTAGCAATGAACGACCTAAGCTTATATATATATATAAATATATATATATATATATATATATATATATATATACGCGACCCGTATTTTAATGGGTTAACATTTTCCCCTCGAAGTTAGCGTTATTGAGTATGATACGGGCTTCGAAATACATGAATTTATATTTTAGGTGCCAGGCCATTGTTTTGCTAGGTCGCTGGTGGGCTTTGAATTAGATTGAGTTTGGCACATTTACATCTCCTGCCTTTATATAATCTTTTAGGTCGGGTGACCATTTATATTTCCCAATGTCTATTCATATTTCCCTCCCTCGGAAGCAAGCTTCGTTAATGGCGGACAACTTCTGAGAGAAAAATTTCAATCATTCTCATGCAACTCTGCATCAATCAGATCACATCACTCTTGTTCGATAGAGGCTCCACCGTTCACAATCCTCGTCATCTTCTTCAATGCAATCGGATCACCTCAACTTGCATCTGAATTTTATTGAATTTGAAGTGCTACTTCATCATCGAGATTCCAGAAGCCTTCACCATCAACCTCTTGATCATGAAACCCCTCTACAACCCACGACAGGTGCTGATTTTCACCATCAACCGATTTTTTTTTGAAATTTGTTATACTTGAATATCTTGAATTTTAAACAGATTCTAGCTTTGATTTAAGAACTGAATGCATTCATTTCCAGTTTCCTGTATCATATTTATAACTATGCTTGTTTGTGTAGAATGACCACTAGGAAACAATCCCGCCTTCAGTCCGAAGGGGTAACTTCTTCTGCACAGGCTGATATATCTGCGCCAGGGGCTATAATTCTCGATCCAATAATTGACCAATCATTTCCCATTTCCCGCCTTCTTAATTCCCCCCTGTCGGAAAGACAAACAACCACGCTCAATCAGCAAACCTATAAGCAGCTGTGTAGTTAATATGGTATTGCTAGGATGGATGCTATACTACCGGAGGAGAATGTATTTGCAGATCAACCACCGCAAGGTTATGTAGCTGTTAATCGACGGATGTTACTAAGAAGTGATGTCCCCTCTTTCAATCCTTTTATAGAGAGGATCCTTAATCATCTAGCCATTGCTCCTTTTCAACTTCATCCCAATTGTTATGTTATTCTGCAAGGGCTTTACGTGCTTTTCAGCAAAAAAGGAGGAGCGTGAACATTTCAGGAACTCTGCTATCTTTTTTCATTTAGGACGAGGAAAGACACTCCGTCTATCATACACGTGGTGGGTGCGCGAAATCGGAAGCTTGTACTGGATTTGCCAGAAAGTGTTTTAGGATTTCTAAATCTATTTTTCTTTGTTCGCTGCCCTGGAACCTTCCACGGAAACTGGACGGAAGGAGGTGGGCATAATTAATCAGAACCCTTCTCATTTAATCTTTTCTTAAATCTCAGTTGCTGAAACTTTCCCCCTTCTTCCTTTTTTATAGTTGTTCCATACCCGATCAAGGATAATAAAGATTCCACTCCCTACGAAGAGATTTATGAAACTCTGAAAACCGTTGGTATAGTGGACATGGGCAGAAAGTGCTTAATAAAGGAAGAGATTCTTCATTAGTATGGATTGCTCCATCCCTCCAGGAAATATCCTTCCAAAGGAGTTCCTTCTCCATCTCAACCGACGCCTGCAGCATCAGACACCGCCTCTACCAGAGGTGATACTACTTCGAAAAGCAACATCAATGAACCATTTTTAAGGAAATGCACATAACTTACTGGCAATACTGAGACATCCTCTGAACCCCAATTGCCCCTTTATTGCTAAAGAAGGGTTTGTACAATACGAGGGAAAAGGTATTGTGATAGCTGAGAAGCAGATTGAGGAAGGTGACACCACAGTTGGAGATGATACAGATATAGAGAAAACTAGTAAGGGTCTTGCCTTACCAGCTGCACATGAAGATATTTCGATGGGTATATTTCAAGAATTGTGTGACCTTGATACTTCCAAGGATATCACCCTAAGTGACATAATGACTCTGAAGTATACATCTGCAATTACCAAGTTGGATGCCTAACTATCTTTATCCCAACCTCCTCTGTTCCAGAAGACCTTTGCTGAGATTGGGACGACGTTAACCTTGCAAACGAAAAGTGGTCTGTAGATGTGTGCTCAAGGGACACAACGCATGCACTCTAAGTTTGCATGCTTTCTCTTATCGTGCCCAAACATTCGTTGCTTTGAATGCTAAAGTCCTTCTTTTTTATTTTTGGTTCAGCAAGGAGTCGACCTTTTATGAAAGAATTCCAACGTCATACTAGTTCTTTTGTTCCGTGGATTCACACACAGTTTTCACTCTTTGACCAACTCATAGAGACCGAAGAGAAAAGAAGATGGAGGAAGGACCACGAGGCACTTGTTGAGACACGAGAATTTCGATTGATAACAACAAAATAAAGATTAATGGAAATCATGACATGAAGCTAAGATTATGGATATGTAGATATTTAAAGGGAGACAGAGCTTATATACAGGGGGAGATAACAAAGATATCAAGCTATATTGTCATCAATCAAAAAGGGGGAGAATGTTGAGTCAACGGTTTCAATGCTTATTTTGATTAATGACAAGAAGGAGCTTCATGATCGACAAAAAGAAGACTCAATGTTATATAGGTTAGAAGATGGTTATTTTAGAGTTATTTATGTTAAAATCTATTCTCAAATAATCATACTTCTTATTCTCTTCAAAAATATACATGAAAACTCATTTTTTTTATGTACATTGACAAAATCCTGTCAACCTGTTAAAACTAACAGGTCAACAACTTTTTAAACTTAACAGGTCAACCTGTTAAAATTAACAGGTCAACAGCTTTTTGAAATAACGGTCAAAAACCTGTCAACCTATTAATTTTTCCTGTCGACCTATTTTTGAATTTCATGAAGAGTCATCTTCTTTCTTGAAAAGTTGCATCCATTTCTCTTCATTAAAAATCACTCCTTTTGATTGCAACTTTTCACTAATAATTACAACTTCTCATTTGCTATAAATACATCATCTTTCATTCATCCAAATCACCGATTCTTGCTCTGATTTCTGATCTTACTTTCTAAATACTCTTGCATTCTAAAAAGCTCCCAAATTCAAGTTACTTATTGAATCCTTGATAATATTTCTCATATTTTGATTCAACAAGCAACTAACTTCCTTCAAATCTTCGCATTCAATCCATATACTTGAGGATAAGATTATAGGAAGGGTGTACTCAATCGTTGGCAAATCAGTGTTGAAAGAAGAACACAATCAGAAGTCAAACTCTTGTAATCGTCTTGTAGGTAAGCTTGTAGCCCGTGAAATCAAGTGGGTAAGCTTGTAGCCCGTGAAATCAAGTGGGTAAGCTTGTAGCCCGTGAAATCAAGTGGGTAAGCTTGTAGCCCGTGAAATCAAGTGGGTAAACTTGTAGCCCGTAAATCAAGTAGTTGTGAACCTGTTCCTCCGGGTGAAGCGAGGGTGTTGTTTAGTGAAAAGCCGAAGAGGAGCTTCGGGACTGGACGTAGGACTGGAGGTCCGAACCAGTATAAAAATCCTGGTGTCGTTACTCTACTTTACATTATCTACAACATTTATATTTGTTAGTGATATATTTCTTGTTTGCGAATTTTTATCTGTGATATATATTGTTATCATATCATATTCCGCATAGCCATATTATAGATCCTGCACAAGTCGTACACACATGGACTTTTCAATTGGTATCGGAGCGAGGTGTTCTAGAGATCGTAACAACATCCTAGAACAAATGGCAATAAAGAAATCTAGTCAAGGCATTAGAAAATGGAAGAGCAACAAAGCAGAATCAGGAGAGCAAGGAAACAAATGTCTCATGGCCAAAGTCAGATCACAATCGGTATGTACAGATTCATTATATAAAGATCTTTTGTTAGACCATGAAAAATTATTGAAACTCAATACAGTCGTTTTAGCTATGTCAAAAAATTACAAGCAAGAAAATTCCAAATTAAAAGAAGAAAACAATCTATTGGTAAAACAAGTCAAATGTTTTGAAAATACCTTAAAAGAGATTGTTTCTCAAAAAGATTTCCTTCAAAAAGAAAATGAGCGACTAGAAGATAAAAACAATGTTCTTTTAAAAGAAATCGATCTTTTGCAAAATAAAAATATATCATTAGAAGATTCTTTAAATAATTCTAGTTCTTTAATTTCGTCTCTTGAAAAAGAGAATAGAGCTTTAACTGAAAAGAATTTAGAACTATCTAAAGAATGTGAGTTTTTAAAGGTGAATAATAATATTTTGCAAAATGAAATTTCTGACTCAAAAGAAAATTTTGAAAAGTTACAATCTTCTTTAGATAATTCAGAATCTCAAATTTTAGGTCTCAAAACTGAGAGTGGTACATTAAAAAGGAAAAATTCTGAATTAAATAAGGAAATTGATGATTTAAAGAATAACAAAATTTCTTTTGAAAATGTCAATAGCGACTTTGGAAATAAATTTGATAAAAGTGCAAATAAGTTCGCAAAATTTAATAAAGGTCAAAATGATTTAAATATGATTTTATCTAGATCTCGACCTTTACATGACAAAAGTGGTTTAGGATATAATAAAACTAATCTTAGAAATAGTACTAGATATGCTTTCATGTACAATAAAAATATTACTGCTAGTACTAATGCTCATCCTAGATCCAATTATTATAGAAATTCGAATACTTCTATGACTAGAGATCTGTATAATAGATCTAGAAGTATGAAAAGGAATATCAATAGAGATTACTTAAGTATTTGGGTTCCTGTAAGTTGGAAAAACAGAGAAAAATATATTGATGATTATTTTGATTCAGTAGTTAATAATGAAAATTTTATCTTTAAAGGTTCCATTAAACCCTCTTGGGTATGGTTACCTTCCATCTAACTCATGGACCCAAACAAAGCAAGTGGGTACCAAAAGTATACATGTCATATAATTTTTGCAGGTACACCACAACAAAGAGAAGGCTATTCGGTATCTCTAAATATCTTTGAAAATTTAGCTTATCAAAAATCACATGTTTCGATATTTCATCGTCATCGAGGACACAAAATTCATGGGATAGGAATTACAACAAAAATGAAGGCGGAAGTGCAAAATACTCTCCTTGGGAACCAAGAAAATAATTTTAATATTTCGGATCTAAGGAGATATTTTATATTCCTTTTAATATTTGTTTTATTTCTTTCTTCATGTATTTAATATATATTATTATAATAAAATGTTGTTTGAGTTTGATTTTTTTTCAAAATAAGGCAGAAAAACAATTTTTGACAAATTAGGTCGACCTGTTAAAAATTAGGTTTCAAAATTAGGTCGAGGAAGTAATCGAAACAAGTGGGTACCAAAGTATATACATCATATTTTTTTTTGCAGGTACACCACAACAAAGAGAAGACTATTTCGGTATCTCTATGGACGTATAATAAATAGTCTCGTATGCTCTTTGAAAACTATCTATAATTGTTTTCTCTTACTTGTTCTCGATTACTGCTTTATCATGTTATATATTCTTTTTAATCGATGACAAAGGGGGAGAAAAAGTATAGAATATATATGCATTATACACTAACATTTTGTTACAGGGAAACAAATGGTAAGTACTTTTACGTATGCACTAACAAAATGTTGCAGAGAAGCTTTATATTCAGGGGGAGATAAATATATGCAAGCATACATTCAGGGGGAGAAAATAAATAACTCTACAAGATTGCAAGAGGTTGTCATCAATCAAAAAAGGGGGAGAATGTTAGATCACAGGTTTTTGATTCATGACAAGGAAGAAGAGAAGATCAAAGGAAAAGTGATATAGGTTATGATTATCTATTTAATTGTGTCTTAGAGGTGTTATATATTGTTAAAATCTGTCCTCAAATATATAACATACACAAATGCATTTACGAAAAGACACTTCGTGAAAAGACACTTCGTGAAAAGACACTTCGCGAAAAGACACTTCGCCATTTCGTGAAAAGACACTTCGCGAAAAGATACTTCGTCAAAAAACACTTCGCGAAAAGACACTTCGTGAAAAGACACTTCGCGAAAAGACACTTCGTCACTTTGTGAAAGACACTTTGTGAAAGACACTTTGCGAAAAGACACTTCGCGAAAAGACACTTCATGAAAAGACATTTCGTGAAAAGACACTTCATCACTTCGCGAAAAGGCATTTCGCGAAAAGACACTTCATGAAAAGACACTTCATCACTTCGCGAAAAGACACTTCGAAAAGACAATTCACGAAAAGACACTTCACAAAAAGACATTTCACGAAGGGACACTTCATATTTCCAATGGTCATATTTTACAACGGTCATATTTTACAACGGCCATATTTTCTAACGGTCATATTTTCTAACTGTCATATTTCCAACGGTCATATTTTACAACGGCCATATTTTCTAAAAGGCATCATATTTCATGAAGAGATTCCTTTTCATTTCTAAAAGGAAACGGGTGCATCTCTTTGATAAAACTCTTCATGGAAGTTGACAACTCTTCAACGATTATATATACATCAAAGCATTTTTTTTCACACAACGAAATCTTCTCATATTTTCTGATCTTAAACTCTAAATACTCTTGCATTCTAAAAAGCTCCCAAATTCAAGTTACTTATTGAATCCTTGATAATATTTCTCATATTTTGATTCAACAAGTAACTAACTTCCTTCAAATCTTCGCATTCAATTCATATACTTGAGGATAAGATTATAGGAAGGGTGTACTCAATCATTGACAAATCAGTGTTGAAAGAAGAACACAATCAGAAGTCAAACTCTTGTAATTGTCCTGTGTGGGTAAGCTTGTAGCCCGTGAAATCAAGTGGGTAAGCTTGTAGCCCGTGAAATCAAGTGGGTAAGCTTGTAGCCCGTGAAATCAAGTGGGTAAACTTGTAGCCCGTAAATCAAGTAGTGTTGTGAACCTGTTCCTCCGGGTGAAGCGAGGGTGTTGTTTAGTGAAAAGCCGAAGAGGAGCTTCGGGACTGGATGTAGGACGGGAGGTCCGAACCAGTATAAAAATCCTGGTGTCGTTACTCTACTTTACTTTACTACATTTATAATTATTTGTGATATATATATTGTTTGCGAATATTTATTCGCATAACTATTGAATATCTTAAGTTATCACATACATTCCGCATAGCCATATTATAGATCCTGCACAAGTCGTACACACACCGACTTTTCAGCACTGACTCTGCAGGAAGAAGATGACCGTAGTAAGCGAGCGGAAGAGGTCAGCCAAAAAAGGAAAAGGGATGAGGATGATCAAGGCGAGGATGATTCGAATAAGTCCTGAAGATCAGGCGAAGACCCGATCCTTCCTGCCCAACCTTCTTCTGCTCCTGCGCCCCTCGCGGCTCCATCGTTTGTTTCGTCTCTAGACGACATACAAAGAATCATTAATAGGACACGATATATTATTGGTTCTAGGCCCATGGTCTTGTTGATCGGTTCAAGAACTGGTGCCTGAGAGGAGTTTTCTTTGATTTCGACATACATCCTTCCGATAATAAAAATGTGGTTAAAGAGATGGATGCTTTGAGAAGCAACCTTGGGAAGATGATGAATGAGATCAAGAGCGAGGTCGATAAACAACTGGATGCATTTAAGGGTCGAGTTGATAAATTGAGTTTGTGGTACAGATTTGCTTAGGTGCTCCAAAGAGTCAACCAACATCATCTTGACCATATTGCAGTACTAGAGAACACCAAGACTGTGTGGGATGAAATCCTCAAGTCTCGCGATACCAGCATCACCTCTCTTACTCAAAAGAACGAAGAATTTGTAGCTGATAATCATAGACTGAGATAAGAGCTTTCCATTATCAAGTCAGATGAGACTATTCTGAGGACTCAGCTAAAGGATGCCCATCTCGCACAGAAAACTGCAGAGGATATGCTTGCTGCTGAGCGGTTTATTATTACGTCTTATCGGCAGGACAACGCTAATTTGCGTGAATGGAATGTTTCTCTTGAGAGGGAGGTTATGCTCTTGAAGGTGAAGGCTGAGATACTTGAGGAGGAAAGAAATCAAGCTTTGGTTGGCAAGGCTGCTATCGAGCGAGCTTATTCTGAGGCTAAAGCTGATGCTAACGCCACCCTATTTAGGTTCTATGTCCTTAGTGTCATGAATCAATGCATCTTGCGCTATCTGAAAGACGATTTTCCCGCTACCTTAGCTGCATTGTGAGAAGAAGTGGTAGCCCAGGTCGAAGGTGTTTACATGGAAGGGTACCTTGTAGAGAATATTTTAGATGACGATTCTCGCAAGGCTTTAGCCGAGGGAAAAGAAGAGCTCATGAAGAACCGTGGTTTATTAGGTGACGCTGAGCCTTCTGGGCAGCTAACCTTGAATGAGACTGTCACTATTACTCATACCGACCCCATGGATGTCCAAACTTCAAATTCTCAAACTTATGTCGCACCTTTGATTGATTCATCTACTACCTATGAAGAGAGGAAAGGCACAGGTGAGCACATAGGAGATGATGAGGATGATGATAATGATATCGCAGATGATTTTGAGGTAGTAGAGCATAGAAAACTTCTTGCCGCAGATAAGATTAATGTCGCTTTGGATCTAGATTAGTTTATATTTTACCCATATGTGTCGAATTCCATGCTTACTACTCATTTGTATCAGGCTTGATTTCATCTTCGTCATCAACACCTTCTCTTGATATGATGGATTCATTAGCTGAGGTCACTATGACTGCCTCAACTGCGATGGCTACCCCACCTCCGGGTGATACTTCTTTGATTCATGATTCCACCCCTGCTTCCACTGATTTAAGTAGTTTATCCCCTGCTTCAGAGGAGGTGAAGGATCTTGTAGAAACGGACAAAAACCCCGAAAAGAATGTTGAAGGCCATTCTGGGAGGAAGACCAAGACTCCTACCCCGAAGCGTAAGAAGCATGGCATTTCCCATAAAGCAGTTTCTTCCCCTTCTCCCGGAGACTTTCAAGATGATGTAATAGCTGAGAATGAATGTCATTCTGACACTTTAACTCCTTCCCAGACTCAAATCAAGGCTTTCTTACGGTTAGGAAGCTCTTCCAGGAGAGAGAAAGACAAGGTATAAAGCTTCGAGCGGACTTATTTTGCTTTATGTGTACTTAATAGGCCGGATGCTTGTGCGAGTGCCGGTCCTCGCTTTATGACTCTGCAGAAGTCCGTACTTCGACTTATGTGTGATGATGCGAACTTTCTTTTGTACTTCGAACTACTACTTTAACTTTTTGTTAGTACTTTCCTGTGCATTTGCTTCTTTTCGAATTACAAGTCAGTATGATAATGTGATGAACTTGCGGTATGTTTTGTAAGCATTGTATTGATTTAGTATGGTGATGTTGACCCCATACCGTGAGTCATCACAAATTGTTATTGATGGATGCAATCAAATTTGTTGGGTTTCCTGTTTTCGGATCGAAATATTAGAAGTTCGTTATTCGCTGGCTAAGCGTTTTTGATTAGGTTATTGCTCTTTTAAACTTCTGAGCTTGTTAGTCCTTATAGGAAACTTAGCATTATTGATTGACATAAGGTTTCTACTTAGAGAATTTTGTAACATACTCTACCATAAGAAGTATTTTAACATACACTTATGGTGAGTAGTTTCTGTCTTCCGGCTACTTGACATTCGCCTGCTCATATTGATTAGTTTCGACATCGGAGACCCCACTGAGCGCCTTTACTGTGAAAAGGTCGATTATAACTCAATTTACGTCTTCTCCCGTCAACCGAATCAACGTTGGAGGCTTTATCGAGTGCCTCCAAAGAAACTTCTTATATATTTCTTCTGAGGAAGAGATCGCCTGTAGTGGAAGGAAGGACTTTGGTTGTTGCATTGTTCGACTGAGTGAACATTAGTTTCCTTGTCAAGTGCAATTACGTGGTAAGTGATCGCGGGACAACTGAGCGGTTTAGGGCGAACACCAATCTCCTTGGTAGCTACACTTACGTGGTAAGTGTCCGCGGGACAACTGATGTCCTTTGACCTCATTTACGATGAGGTGCCCTTTCTGAGCAAAACTTTGCGGGAGTAGGGTTGCATCATTTCGGAAGGTGAACACCGGTTTCCTTGTTAAGTGCGCTTACGTGGCAAGCGACTGTGGAACAACCAAGAGGTTCATGGCGAACACCAGTCTCCTTGGTAGGTACACCTATGCGGTAAGTGTCTGCGGGACAATCGATGTCCTTTTACCCCATCTATGGTGAGGTGCCCTTTCCAAGCATAACTTTGCGAGGTTTTGCGTCATTTCGCGGAGCGAACATTGGCCTCATGCTAGAAGCACTTAACTGTGGCAAGCGATTGCAGTCAGGCGCGGGTTTCCCCTTGGAACTTGCAAGGGTTGGTATTAGTTTCATAGTGACGGATTATGTCTTTTGTTGTTCAACCCTTCACGACTTTGTCCATTCACTCTTCAAAGCGGTGCTTTTAAACGTGACATTTATGCGAATTGTGGTTTAAAGCACACGACCTTTGAGTTGGTGTTATTGAGGTTTTTCGATGCGTTGGAATTTGAAGAAACAAGCACCTGATGGATATCCTACAACATAAAATCATTTTTAAGCAAACTTTAAAATATCGAAAATATTGCATGTAAGAGATTTTTCCGGGCAGATATGCTTTTAGTCACAGAGCTAATGTTCAATACATCATTTGCTAAACATTGTAGACTTTCTTACAAGAAGTTCCGAATATAGCAGGTAGTAAAACATGAAACAAAGCATGAAGTAAAGCAGTGGTGATCATGATTGCTTATTCTGAGTCATTGAAATTGGAGCGTCAACCCATTGGTCCATAGTTGATCACAGGTCTTGCATCTTCTCGTGCCCCGGTTTCGTTTCTTGGACTAGTTTGATTAGTGGATGCACCCTGCCCCTGAAGAGCTGGAGCAGAGTTTGATGCTTTTGGATTCTTGACATACTGTTGCAGCTTGTTCTTTTGAATCAACTCCTCAATCAGGCTTTTGAGGTGTCTACATTCATTTCTGTTTTGACTAGGCTGGTTGTGAAACCTACAGAACTTTCCTGAGTTAATCACCTTATCGCCTACCTTTATCGGTTTTGGTTCCGCATACTCTTCAGAATTTTTGGTTGCAAGATAGATATTTTCAAGGGTGTCATTCAAAGGCGTCATCTCTGACGAGTTAAGGAGGCGAATTTCTTATTATCTTTGTTTCCTCTTCCATTGTTGGTGCGCTTTTGCCTCTGATTATTCTTCTAATTATATGAGTAGCAACATTTTTAGAAGCTACAACAAGGTTGTTACCATCAATAATCCAAAGAGGCATAGGGTCACCATCCACTCTCATATACTCCTCTGCTTTTTTATAGAATTTCTCAAGCGTGTTTGGTTCTTTCATTTTGATCCATCTGCCAAATTCGCTCTTCTTATCTATGGCGCCGATTAAAGACATTAAGATCATGCGGGGATCAAGATTTCCCACCTCGGACAAAGCCGTGTTGAATCTCTTGAGGAATGCTTTGACATACTCTCCTGGATTCTGTTCCATCAATGTTAGAGAAATAACGTCCTTAGCCTTCGTAGCTTGCAGCCTAAACTGTTCTTTGAATTTCAGAGCCAAATCTACAAATTGATCAACGGATTAGGGCGGCAGCTTCGTGAACCATAATGACGCAACGCCTTCAAGATAAAGGGAGAAGTATAGACATTTGATCTCGTTTGTGGCTTTGGCTGCATTCAGATGCCATTCGTACTTGTACAGGAAGTGATTCAGATCAGAAGTCCATTGTACGGAGGCAGAGTAGGATGAGTGAACTTCTTAAGGAACTCTGCTTTGCGAATCCTTTTAGTGAATGGATTTTTGCAGGGGGAGAAATCCCATTATCTCTCACTGTCATTGCGGGACATACTATCTTACAAAATCTATTTTATCATATCCGTGATATACTCCTCTGACTTGTGTTGTTCTGCAGAGCGGACTTCGATCTCTTTTCCGGATGCTCGTCTTGGCAGCGATCGCGGTTGGAGGATCTAGGTCTTTTACCTCCACTATGGTGAGGTGCCCCCATGAAGGGACTAGCAACTCTTCGCGTATTTTGATCGGGGTGACTTTTAGTCTTTATCTTTGAGTCTTGGACATCAGCGTCGCTTTTGCCACCTTCCGTGCCATCAAGTCCTTCCACATTATTATTACAATGATGGTCAGAAGCTGATGAATTCGCATTCTCTTCAAGGTTGACATGAACTCTTTGAGGAGGTGCGGGATTTGCTTGAACGTTCAGAAAAGCATTCATTTTATCCATCAGAGCCTAATTAACATCCATCAAAGCCTTATTTGAAGTCTCCATTCATTGATTTAAGTTGGCAACAACGGTATTTAACTCATCTGTGGTTACTCCGGCTCCGCGTACTGAAGTTTTATCAACTTCAAAGTGATTGGTTAGTGGCGTTTCTTCGTTAGCAACATTGTCGGAAGTTACTCTAACAATCTTACCTCCCGTTTTCTTCGGTGGCAATATGTCAAACAAAATTTTGAACTTAAAAGAGAATTTATCAATCGGCCCGGATCTTAGATTTGGAGAATCAATCGTAGAAACAGGCTTTGAACTCCATTAACTCCACAAAGCGCTTGAACTTGAGAATGTGAACATGCCCCCATGATGGGCACCAAAAAGTGTTTATACCAAAAATGGCACAAACACCCCCGAAGAGCATGTGTACAATTCACAAAGAATTAGATATAAATATATGGAGCCACAAACACAAAGGAAAAAGTAAAAACAAGGAGATTTAAAGTGGTTTGGTCTCAATTTTGACCTACATCCACTATGGAAGAAAGTTTCATTATCATAGTTGTTATAACAAGGTACATGCATTTTTCAATCTTATACATTTTCTCTTTTTTACAAGTATTTCACTCTCTTCTCTTCTTTTAAACTTGATTCACTTGAATTCAATGTGAAAACATCGAGAACTCAATTGATGCGATAATTGTTGGAGGAATCTTTAACGATTGGAGCACTTAGATGATTTTCGGTGAATCCATGGAGGATACGATGGTGAATCAAGACTTGATGGAAGGTTAATGGTGGTTAGAATGACTTTGAATGGTTGAGAAATGAATTGGACAGCACTTCGTGAAGCTAAGATTCAATCTCCTTTATGTATGAAGTGATGGGATATCTATAGGAGTGGATATGGAGTGAAGAGGCCTGAAAAAATGTGTGCAAGAAATCAAGTCTTCAAATGACCTGGGGTATAGATCGGTTACGACCTATGACCTGGCACTATCGTGCTCTCCAAGACACGGCCTGAATCTCTCAGTTGATCATGGTCTGAATCCTTAGGTCGGTCACGACCTAAGGCCTAAGTCGGTTATGACCTAGCATAGCACGACCTGGCCACAACTTCTTCCGAACGACCCGCTTTTGAGCCCCGGCCACGACCTGAAGTTGCAGATGCTTGTAGTTTTGTTTTATTGCTGATGACCTAGCGTGCAACGACTTGAATCAAACTTAGTGCGAATGGCCTAAGAGCTTGCATATTGACCTTGTGAGTACGTGAGGCATGACTTGGTTTTACCTGTGTATAAACGATCTAACTATGGCGACCTGATCAGCACAATCTGGGTTTTGTTATTGATCCAGGGTCTGTGCGACCTACGACCCGCTTTATACACGAGCTCCTCGACCAAGAACTTTAACGGCCAGGTCTTTGACAACTCAACTTGAACGTTTTGAGGTCTGAACGACTTAGCAACGAATGACCTGAGCTTATATATACGACCTGTATTTTAATGGGTCAACACTCCTTTTGAAAAATATATGGTAAAAGTGCTTCTGCTGGAGAGAAAACTGCATATTGTTTTGTTGTTTCTTAGGCACATAGACCATTATCTTTAAAGTATTAGACACGGGTCTAACATTTCCCTAGAAAGGGGGACTTAACCACTTCATATTCCTTCTCCTTTATTTGAAACTTTATACCAATCATCCTCTAATAAATTTTTAAATAAAATTTCCCTTGTCATATAGTTACGGGAAAACCAGTACAGAAGCATAAATGTTTTACAAACTTGAATCTATACATACTGATAACATATCAAAGTATACGAGGATGGAATGATTGACTAAGCATTGAATCGTCGTTCTTATATGACATAACGGGCATGTTAACACATGCTCGTTTCTTGAATTTGAAAATAGTATATAAATTCCACCCGTAAATTACTCTTGGGACTTTATCTTAGTTCACGATGTGCTCTTGGAGACAAAACTAAAGTCTTAAGGTAATACCACCTTCGATGCTATCATGTAGGTAGGTTGACCAGAATAATTATATAATATACTCTTCAGTCGTACATCTGCTATAAACCAATTAAGTACTAAATAGTACATCCTCTCTCTGTCATTATAGGTTTACCACAACGGCAACAGTCATTTGAAGCTTTTGCCCTCTTGTTTGAATTTTTTGTCGGTATACCATTTCCCTTTTACTGAAATAGTTTTTAAAGCATTGTTTGCTTGCTTATCCTCCACAATGTGGAATTTTGATATATCTATCATTGAATTTGTAACAACCCGCCCGGAATGGGACTAAATTCCAACCTAGGAAAGGCCATCGGAACTTAGAGCCACTCTAAAAGGATTGTTGGTTCCTATAAGGAATAATTTAAACAGATATAAAGAGCAATCTAAAATGAAAATAAGAATTCACATAACGGATGGGACAAAAAATAACACCATAAATATAAGATGTACCATTTTCTAAAAACCACAATTTAGAATTGCAACATGTCTCAAACTTCAAGGCACATCATCATTCGTCCCATTTACATAACAATAATAGTAATTAAGCAATAGCCATAATAACTACATCATCAAAAGACTCCTCCTCCAAGAGATCGTTCTCTATCTTTAATCTCTGCCTCACCTATTGTCCTGATAATATTAAGAGGAGGGAGGTCAGAACATAAAGTTCTGGTGAATGAAATACAAGAAAGTTAAGAAGGCTTTTCCCTATGTTTGTAGTTGTAAACTTTTCAATTTATGACTTTGTAAAAAACACACAAAGCAAACATATAGGGTGGACGTCCTTAAATTCACTTAATACCCCGAAACTAAATTAAGGGTGGGCACCTCCTATGGTCACTTAATACCATATTTATTTAGGGCGGACATTCCGTTGGTCACTTATTACCCAATGGCGGACCCCAAGACACTTAAGACCCTGTTCTAATGTTAATACATTATAAATAATAACTCTCTTGTAGGAAGAGAAATAGTAACGGCTACTTACTACCAGGCTTTGGGTCATGAACACAGTTTCATATAAGAAGAACGCTCCTGGCGAACCCTCTTGTTACTATCTAGTTATCCCTACAGGTGAACTCGTAGCCATTTAATACTTCCCTTAGACAGTGGTTCCTTAAGCCATATATACATTATCTGTCCCTAGGTCAGCCTCTCTAGCTCCTAGATAAGAAGCGAACATTACTTGGAGAACTACTCTACATACATTATCGTTTATCAGGACCATTTAATACCTTATAGAAGAAAGGTGGACCCAATGACCATTTCTCGAAGGGCGGGACCAATGACTTAGGTTCTGAACCAAGTAGTGAACCTTAGGAACGAACCCAGTCCTAATGACTTAATACCCAACAAGAGATAGGTCACCCGCTTAATACCTTTCCTTAAGGCAAGCCTACTTCACACACACACACACACATACACACACACACACATATATATATACACACACATTTGATATCTCACGTTACGCCTACCACTTGTAGATGCTGGATTGGTCGGGCAGTTCCGGGCAGGCTTCTGCTACAAGTTGAGCCTAACCTCGCTTCATAGCATACTAATTATAATGACCCGTGGCACTTAAACCTTTCATATTAGCCAGATTTACTTATAGACGCTAGATATGCCGGTCGGTTCTGGGTAGACTTTTACCACAAGTAACGGTTAACCTCGTGTCTATGTGTTATTAATATTAATTAAGCCATTAACTCACATACATACAAGCATACAAATTCTATGGGGATATTGAAATTCTATTCCTAATTTAATGGTATTTACAACGCACTTAGTACACATTTATATATGTGAATTACATTATATACATACATATATATATATATATGTAAATTAAGAAAACGAGATTAGCGTCCTTACCACGTATTTGAAATGTCAATCCTATTAAATTCTTAAGGTGTACAAATCAATATCCCATATTTTCCTTAACCATAACATAAGTGTGCATATGACAACAAAATGGGAAAAACAATTACAACAGCATTTAAACTTGCGGCCTACATTTTTACGTGATTATTGTAATAACAAAAGATGAACATATTGTCACTAAAACATGTTTATAACTCCTATTTTGAGTAGATTACGTTTTCTTATGTTTGTGTATACGCAAAACATTAAAATTTTGAAAGGTAAGCAAATTTTTTTTATTACTAAACTGAAATTACAAATAAACAACTACAATTTACTCAATACATTGCATTGAACAAACTCTAATCCACTATATGACACCTTATGTATTAGAAAGTATCACTATATTCAAGACTCCAACCAACGTAACCAA
Source organism: Allium sativum (assembly GCA_030737875.1). NCBI lineage: Eukaryota > Viridiplantae > Streptophyta > Magnoliopsida > Asparagales > Amaryllidaceae > Allium > Allium sativum. The sequence continues at coordinate 783,987,386 of CM060922.1, forward strand.
CCAAATACCACTTCAGAAACTGATCACCAAGTGGAAAAACAATATAAAACCCCTTCAAAGCCAGAATACCACAACGAACCAGAATACCACCTCAGAAAATGACTAGAAACTAATCACCAAGATAAAGAATAATGCAACCATGTCACCCAGCCATCCAACTAATCACCAAGCCAACAATATGAAATCCCTTCTAAACCATAATACCACAACGGAAAATTGAACAAAACTGATCACCAAGAAGAAGAAAAATGCCAACTGAGATCCAATACCATCGAACAGAAGTACTAGCTCTCTCCAGTAAGATCAGCTGAATACTGTAAATAAAAACTAAAAGAGAAATCATACAGGATTTCGCCTAGTGTGCCTTTTACCAACTTTCGAATTGCTATTACGAGGTAGTACATCTTCCATGTCATAATCAACTCCCTCATCAATATCGTCCCAGAATTTACCCTTAATTTTAATACTTTTAGCTTTCGACGATGTAGTAGAACTGGCAGGCACCGATGGAGTTTTAATAATTGGAAATGTTAGTCTAGATCCAGTAACAGGCGATGAAGATGAAAAATAGAAGCCGACGCAGACTTAATAGCAGGGGGTAAGATAACATTGGGAGGAGGGGAAAGCTTGGAGTAGGGAGAAGCTGAAGTTGAAGCTTTTGAACTAGACACAGTTGCACTCACCACCAAGGCTGAAGTTGATGAAAAAACATAAATATTTAGATATACAATAAATAAAATGTTCAGATTCTCTATTTTGAGAAATACAGATTCAAACCTATTAAACTTACAAACTATCCAAATCTTAATCCTTTGCCCAAAAATCAAGCATGTGAATTTACAGTACAAATAGTATAAAAAGGAATCCAATCAATACAGAAAATCAAAACAGTATAGAAAATCATACAAAAGAATCATGCTTATCTTTTATTATTACAATAACCAAAACCCAAATATAACTAGATTGAACATTTCTACGAACAACAAAATAAACGGAGGATTTGAGGGGTTTAGTCATGTTTTCTTTTCGTATATCCCAAATCCTCAAGGAACAACAATCCAAACCCATAACTATCAAGTTACAGAAAATAGTATCTTAGATGGATTCCACTCACAAGGCTGTTAGGAAGAGTAGCAACAAGATTGAATAGAACATAAGTTGGATTTGGCCTTCAACAAAGAACTATGCTTCAAGCCATTCAAATCTAAATCTAAATATATATATATATATATATATATATAATAATCATCATTAGAATCTTATATATATATGTATAAATCTAAATTCCAGATACATCTAATGTTAGAACAAGATAGAGAAGATATAACACATTGAGAGAAATAGAAGAAACCTAAATCCTTCAAGTTTTCTGGAATTTGAGATTGAAGGAAGAAAAAATGGAGGCGTTGAGAGAAATGACTGTAGGGTTTAGAATTAGGGTTTGAGGGGCTATTTATAGTTGTTATCGTGTGTGAAACCGTTAGAATAGTTTGATTAAATCTAAATAGTACATTTGATATATATCATAAATAAGTCCCTACATAAAACAACCCTGACTAGGATTCCCTACAGATGGGAGATCGACACCCCATAGGAGGGAGGTCGACAACCCTCCTAGAGGGGAGGGTGACCCCCCTTATGGGGTCAGGCCAGTAGGAAATTCCTCTAGAACGTTACTTTTTGATCATTCCATGATTAATTTTCTTTATTTCTTCCCTTTGTTAATTTATTCTTGTCCCCTACTGCGTGTGAATATATACACATAATTTTGAAATAAAAGGGAATATTATTTTCATTCTTATCCTATTTAATATATTCTCAGCTTATATATAGATATCTAAATTTAAACCTTTGTGTATTAATATATACCTACACATACAACTTAATTAATTAACAATTTTGCATGCGGACTCCATTTTCAGCAAGTAAAATATGAAAACAGATCATAATATCGCCACGAACGCAACTACAATACTTGCGTAGCCTAATTCTTAATTGTCCAAAATTTCATTTTAGCCTTTTAATATTATTAATTATTACTTTTTAATTTTAAATTAAATTAACCTATGTCTAAAATAAGTATATTTTACGGGGTGTTACATTCTTCTCCATATTAGAGATTTCGTACCGAAATCTTTTGAGGGGTGAAGAATACAACTCGCTCTAAATAAGCATGTTGTACACCCATGTTATTTTAAAATCATCCATAAACATCCATAACTCACAGTGATTATGAACTGCAGACTTGTTATAATGAGCTTAGTCCTAACGTGTAATTATAATAAGTGATGCAATATGTATGCAAAACCCCCTAACATGCATTTAATTCTATATGATTTCATAGTGCATTAGTGTCACATCCATACCCTATCATCCAAAATTGAAACCATTATGCAAACAAAAATAATGATTTGGGAAAAAAATAATTATTGGATAATGGAATGTTGATGATGTTTGATGATTATAACCCTGTTTCAATCATTATCATTATTGATTATAAAATATATGCTAACACTTTTATATAGAATATATATATATATATGTATGTATGTATGTATGTATGTATGTATGTATGTATATGTAGGTAATAGATATTGAAGGTTGTACAGTTAAGAGATTCAAGATTCCAAAGGAGAATCAAGACTCATTAGTATCAAGATATCAAGAGTTCGAGAGTCCAAGACTATCACGGTAATAGAGTCTAGATATTATGTAAAACTCTGAATAACACTCAAACTCGGTTTTCAAATTATCTCATTTCAAATTTATTTTAAACTATTTCAAATTGATTTCAAACTCCTCTCAAAAAGGTTTTTAATCATCCAAGGATTTCAAAATTATTTTTCCTAATTTATAAGTTTCTTATTTATTGTAGTTTTAAATATTAAATCATTTTTATATTTTTTTATATACTGAGTTTATATTTGATTACAATTTCAAATATTCATTTTTAAATTCTAAGTTTACATAAAACCTTTTATGTATATATAGTTTATATATCTCTTTATAAATTCCTATATATATGTTAATATTTATATTATATAGTTTTTATGTCACTTATATATATAGTTTTTAATCATATGTTTAAATCATATTTTATTATGTTTTTATACTTGAAAAATAATATTTTAGCAATTAGTTTTATTTCAGAAATTTCCAAGATAAATATATTAGTTTAAATACTTTAAAAATCATTTAAAAATAAAATATAAAGGGGTTATGTTGACATACACCTTTATGTAAGTCGACATATAACTGTAATATATTTTTTAATTTTAAAAGTTGTGTCTTTTCATTTTTGAAACGTTTCAGAAACGGTTACACCATTTGGAATACTATAAAAAGGCCTTAAATTATTATTTTTATAGCTTATCATCATCTTCTTCCTCCCTTAAAATACCACGATTATTATTCTCAAAATTCCAAATTTATACTCTTGTACTCCGCCAATTTCAAGGAAAATTATATCATTCTTCTTCTATTTTCATTATCTATCAAATACTCCCTATTTGCATGTGCTACTGAAGAGTTTTAGGGCAATTGTAATCAGAAAGAGTGTGGAAAGTTGTGGGTGTTCCTTGTAGCCTTGAAATCAATTAAAGGCGGGGGGAGGGGGTGTTCCTTATAGCCTGTGAAATCAAGGAAAGGAAGGGTGTTAACCTTGTAGCCCATGAAGTTAAAGGTGTTGTAATTGGATATTGATATTAATAAAACTCTGCATAATCCAGCGTTGTGCAGGACCGGACGTAGCAGCAATCCGAACTAGTATAAAATCCGGTGTGTTCTTTCCTTTTCTGCATTTTAATCTTGTTTATATTTGCATCTGTGATCATTTCTGTTATAATATTCATTCTGTGATTCATATAGTAGTTCAAGTAATTATATTTGTTTAAGACTTCTACAAACTCTTTAAAACACTATTCACCCCCTCTAGTGTTTGTTTTTCCTTAAGATCCTTGATCCTCATCCCTAACAATTGGTATCAGAGCACAAATTTTCAAAAATTTCATCATTTGAATTTTTGGAAAGTTAAATGGTAACCAAAACTAGAATTGCTAATAGTAATAGTTCTTTTATAGAGGGTTAGTCCACCGTCTGATCACCACTATTTAATGGCAGTAATTATTCTTTTGGGCATGTAGAATAAAAATATATTTACAATCTATAGGGTTAAACACTTGGAATATCACACAAACTGAATATGTTGAACCCACTACTAATTATGCACAATGGACTAATGAATAGAAGACCTATGCACAAAATAATTCTTAGGCTATGAATATTTTGTTCTATTCATCAGATAGAAATGAATATAATAGAGTATCAGTTTGTAAGTCTGCTTATGATATATGGAAAACCTTGCAAATTACTCACGAGGGAACAAATAAAGTTAAAAAAACAAAGATATCTATGTTAACTAATCAATTTGAGTTATTTGGAATCTGTATCCGATATGTACTTTAGGTTCCAAGAAATCGTGCATTCATAAATGGCTTTGGGAAAAACTTATTCTGAAGAGGAACAAGTCAGAAAAAATCCTATTTCTTTAACCCCAGATTGGGATCAGAAAACACTAGCAATTGAAGAGGCCAATGATATTAGTGAAATAAAGATTGAGGAGTAAATCGGAAATTTGATGTCATTCGAAGTACAATCACAAAATAGAAAGGAGAATAAGTTTTCAGAAAAGAAATCTATAGCGCTAAAAGCGATAACTGATGGTTCTTATTCAAGCAGTGAGGATGATGAAGAGATTGCCTTAACGACAAGGAATTTTAGAAAATTTTTGAGATATAAAAGGAGAAATAATTTTAGGAAAAATAATCAAGGAAGTTCGGGAAAAAAATACTAAGAAAGATAGATGCTACAACTGTAACGAACTAGGCCACATAAAAAGGTTTTTTCCATTTCCTGAAAGATTGGATCAGCAAACAAACAAAAATTCATCAAAGAAGAGGAAAAAGCATATGTAGCAACTTTAGATGATTCAGATTCATCATCCAATTACGAAGAGCCAGAAATCATAAATTCAAATATGCGCTTCACAGCAATTCAGGAATCAGAAAATATCGAAGGAATGGATCTAAAAACTAGGTACGCCTTAATTAATATTTTTTGATTGAAATGGTTGAATGGATGCTTGTTTGCTTGCCTTGTTTGAAAATTTGAATTCTAAAAATCAAATTTGAAATTTGAAATTCTAATAAATAATAAAATACTAAATAATAATATAATAATAAAAATTAATTTTAAAGGTTTTTAAAATTAATATCATCTCAGGAAATAACTAAACACAAAATATAAAATATTAAAATAATATAACAAGGTCAAAAAGCAACTTGAAATTTGAAATTGCACATATATGTCGACATATATAAATGTGCATGTCAACACATGTAACCGTTTTTTAAATTCAAATTTTTGAATTTCAAATGTTTAAACTTCAAACTTCCCATCAACTTTTCACCAACTCCCAAGGTCTGAAAAGGAATCCTTTTATTCAGAAAAGATGTGTCCTTTTGAGCTCTATTTAATTATCTATCCAATACTACTCCTTCTACCTCTCATTCAAAATTCAAAACCATCTTCTTCATCCTATACTCTTCAAAACTATTCTCTAATGTCTTCCTCAAGTAGGACTAACCAACACTCTCAAAGGTCATCTCTATAACAACCGAGAGGCTATCCAAGCGTACATCGACTATGTTATGAATGGAAAAGTCAATACGGGAACATTTGCTATTTTTGAAGATTTTGCATCTTATGATCTTCGTACTCTTTTCCATCAAAATGGTGTTTTAAGTTTGGTTGATTCTCGGGATAACAATGAAGTATTTACCCGAATCTTATCGAAATACTTTATACAAATTTAAATTGCTGATTTTACGAAGGCAATGAAAACCAAGTTTGGAGTAGCATCAAAGGCACTCAAATTGTTTTGGATTATGATGTTTTGGGAACTATTTTGAATTGCAAGAAAATGGGTGCGGAATTTTCGGATTTTGAAATTGATGAACATGATTTGAAAACTTTTCACCATATTTTTGAAAGCGATGAACATATGAAATTCAAAAATCACTTTTTTGCCCAAAAGTAAGAATTGTCAACCTTCTTTTTCAATACACTCTTACTCCTCGTTCCGGAAATTTTAATAACCGTACTGTAAAGGTCCAAAAAGCTCTTTTTGCCATATTTGGCACTTATGATATAAATTGGGCTGAAGTGATTCTAAAAGAATTCAAACCCAAGGAGATCTCAATAAAAGAAAACACTCTCTACCAAGGAATTTACCTTACCCGAGTCTTTGCGTATTTTGGAGTAGATGTCAAAGGAGAGGAATTTGTTTCTAGAAAGGTTTTTAATTCATGAAATATATCCCTTTTGCAAATTCCACTCATTTTCCAACCTTATGAGTCATATGCCGAAACGCGAGCTAGAATGGAACAAGAAGGAAATCAAATGGATATCGATGAAAATGAATCCTCCATGGAAAGCATAGAATTTTCCACTTCAACTAGAGCCATAACCAAAGAAGCAATTCTTCAAAACTAAGTCAAACTAGCCAAAAACCAAAAGAAAATGAAGAAGACTATCAATCAAATGTCATACAAAATGAACAAGTTTTTCGGAAAAGTTAGAAGGAAACTTGGATTATCATCTCCCTCATATTCATCTGTTGAGTTCTAAATGTATTAGCTTATGTTATCTTCTCATATTAGCTTATATTTCCTTTTCGTATTTCATGTTTTTTATTCCATACTTTGTACCTCATAATTCATTTGAATGTATTCTCTTATTAGTAGCAATGATTGTTCTTATTTTATGTCAAATCAATCTTTAAACATATGTAAAAACACATTAGAATTAAACAAATTAATATAATATAATATAATATAATAAGAAATAATTCAGAATAGTGTAAAAAAATACCCTAATATTATATGGGTATGTCGTCGTATAAGTTCATATATGTCGACATATAACTTCTAGAAAACTTGAATTCGTTCAAATCTGAATTTTTGATAACTACCTTTTGTCTATTCGGTTTTTACGAATTCCAGACCCTATATATCATTTTCTTCCAGAAAAACTCGTTTTTACTTCTTTATTTCTTCTCAAACCACTCCCTCTCTATATAATCAAATTAATGTCTATTCCTATTCATAATCTAAATGAAAATGTTGAAGAGACTCTCAAGTCTTTAAAGAATATCCTATCTATCATTCTCCGTAATCAATGTCATTTGGAATTAAGCCAGATACAAATAATTAAACAACAAGATAAACACTTTGATGCTATCCGTTGGATGATCTCTTCTCTTTCCAGAGATGAAGATAACAACATCATTGGAGCGCTTCTCACAAAAGAGGATAAAGACTGGGAAGCCATAAAAGCGGATCCGATCTCCGGTGGAGATGAATGGGTGGAAGTTCCAAGAAATGTATGAATGAGTAACTTGTTTGATTTGATTTGTGTGGTTTGATTTGATTTGTGTGGTCTGCTTTTTGTGGTATGCTTTTGAATTTGAAGATATTGATTGGATTGATTGTTTGGTTTAAAATATACAATGATTGTATTGATTGTATTCTTATATAGTTTACTTAGTAGAATTACAATAGTATAGCCATAAATTTAGGGGCGGTTGTAAGAAAATTATAGATTTAGCGGGAGTTATATATAGAATTAGTCACTAGGATTATTCTGAGTTTTGATAGATATACTTTTTGTTGATGACAAAGGGGGAGAAATTATAAAATAAGTATAGTTTAAGAGGGAGTTAGAAGGAACTCATGGTGAAATGGGGAGTAATCGAAGAATCAGATTAACAAGTAATATCAGGTATATTTATAAACCAAGGTTGTCATCATCAAAAAAGGGGAGATTGTTAGATAATAGAATGCTGATGATGTTTTGGTGACAATAACCTTGTTTCAATCATTTTCATTATTGATTATAAAATATATACTAACACTTTTATCCATAATATATATATATATATATATATATATATATGTGTGTGTGTGTGTGTGTGTGTGTGTGTGCGCGTGTGTTGTGTATGTGTGTATGCAGGATTTATATGTAGGTAATAGATATTGAAGACTGTACAATTAAGAGATTCAAGATTTCAAAGGAGAATCAAGATTCATGAGTATCAAGATATCAAGAGTTCAAGAGTTCAAGAGTCCAAGACTATTAGGCTAATAGAGTCTATATATTATGCAAAATTCTGAATAGCACTCAAACTCTATTATCAAATTATCTCTTTTCAAATTGATTTTAAACTATTTTCAAATTGATTTCAAACTCCTCTCAAAAAGATTTTTAATTATAAAGGATTTCAAAATTATGATTTCAAATATATATTTCCTAATTTATAAGTTTCTTATTTTTTATAGTTTTAAATATTAAATAATTTATATATATATTATACTGAATTTATATTTGATTATAATTCCGAATATTCTTGTTTAAACTCTAAGTTTTCATAAAACCTTTTATGTTTATATAGTTTATATATCTCTTTACAAATTTATATATATATGTTTATATTATATTATATAGTTTTTATATCATTTATATATATAGTTTTTAATCATCAGTTTAAATCATATTTTATTATGTTTTTATACTTGAAAAATAATATTTTAACAACTAGTTTTATTTCAGAAATTTCCTGGATAAATACATTAGTTTAAATACTTTATAAATCATTTAAAAATAAAATATAAAGGGGGGTAAGTCTACATATAACTGTAAAAAAAATTCAATTTTAAAACTTATGTCTTTTCATTTTTGAAATGTTTCAGAAACGATTACACCCTTTGGAACACTATAAAAAGGCCTTAAATTCAATTTTTTTAATAAGTTATCATCATCTTCTTCCTCTCTTAACATACCACCATTATTATTCTCAAAATTCCAAGTTTATATACTTATACTCCGCCGATTTCAAGAAAATTTATATCATTCTTCTTCTATTTTCATTATGTATCAAATACTCTCTGTTTGGAAGTGCTACTCAAGAGCTCTAGGACAATTGTAATCAGAAAGAGTGTGGAAAGGCGTAGGTGTGTTCCTTGTAGCCCTAAAATCAAGGAAAGGCAGGGGGTGTTCCTTTAGCCCATGAAATCAAGGAAAGGAAAGGTGTTAACCTTGTAGCCCGTAAAATCAAGGGTTTTGTAATTGGATATTGATATTAATAAAACTCTGAACAATCCAGCGTTGTGCGGGACTGGACGTAAGAGAAATTCGAACTAGTATAAAATACGGTGTGTTCTTTCCTTTTCTGCATTTTACTCTTGTTTATATTTGCATCTGTGATCATTTCTTCTATAATATTCATTCTATGATTCATATAGTAGTTTGAGTAATTGATATTTGGTTAAGATTTCTATAAACTCTTTAAAGCATTATTCAACCCCTCTAGTGTTTGTTTTGCCTTAAGATCCTTAATCCTCATCCCTAACAATAATTAGTTGAGAAAAGCTCTAGATGTGCAAGTCCAATCTTGTCCTCGGTTTTCCATGTGCTCTCCGTAGGGTTATCTCCCCATTGAACTCGGAAAAGTCGAATAAATTTGTTGTAGAGTCATTTAATTTCATGCTCCATTATCTTTATAGTGGCATAGGGAATCCTAGACTCCAACTCGAGGTTTACTAGAAATAAACTAAAACTAGAGAGAAACTCTAACAACCTCTACTCGATAGTCGCACTAAGGATAACGTACTTCCGACTTAAAGCGTCGGCCATGAAGTTACCCTTCCCAGGGGTATACTGAATGGTGAAATCAAAAGATGCAATATATTCCATCCATTTCTACTGCCAAAGGTTCAGAACCTTCTGAGAAAACAAATACCTAAGGGGCTTATGATCTACGATTAACTCAAACCTCTCTCCAAGAAGATAATGCCTCCATATATTGAGAGCGAAACAACTGTTGCTAACTCCAAATCTTGTACGGGGTACCTTTTCTCGTGATCCTTGAGTTATCTACTTGCGTAGGCAACTACTCTACCCTCTTGCATGAGGACTGCTCCTAACTCAATCCCATACACATCGGTGAAAACGGTGAACATCTCGGCCCGTCTGGGATAATCAAAATAGACGCACTTGTAATAGACTCCTTCAATCTCTCAAAGGCATTCCCACACTTTTCGGTCCATACAAACTTATAATCCTTCTTTGTCAATTATGTTAGAGGGGTAGCAATGTTTGCGAAGTCCTTGATAAATTGTGACGACCGCCCCGTACCTCCTGCACAAAACTAAGGAGAAGTGCATGGATAATATATAACAATAAAATATATAATAGGGCATAACAGTGAAGCACAACTGTACAGAGAATCAAATTTCCATAAAATCATAGAATCTTAAGTACAATACTTCTCGATACATGAATCTGAATACAATATGCCTCACTATATCCCTCAGAGTCTTAATAACATCAACACACAACCAAAATAGAAAGAAATAGCCAAATAGTAGATACTAATAATACGCCAGCCTCCTGCTCGTCACCGAACAGAAACACGGACACCAAACCTGTTGCTGCTACTCATTCTGTGCACCATCAAATTGGTGAACAACCCAAGGTAATAAAAGGGAAACATAAAACCTTGGGTCAAACTATAGTCTTAGTGAGCAATAAAACAACTAACAACAGTTACACAGGATAATATGAGTATAGGCGGATCGACCCCCCCTCCCCCCCGCCCGATCTGCCCAACAACCATCAAATTAACACATGAAAACAATCCATTACATGTCACATTAGAAATAGGAAAGGAATACCACCAATCCCGCTTCTCCTCAACATCCTACTGTGATGGCCTACCCACAGAAAATAAAGAAGAAACATAAAATCAACCACAACATCCAATGTCCTAGCTATCACTGACCACAACCGTGAATCTATCAGTTACCGAACTTTCATTTCACGATCAAAATGGCTAATGGAAAACCCTGGTTCTAGCCAAACTACCATATGCCATCAAGACTCGTATGTTTCCCCCAAACGTTTGAGTAAACTAGATCTCTCCTACCTGGGCGATCCAAGGTACTTGTCCTACCTGATCCTTATAGGCGTCCCCACGATAGCCCTGCTTTGAGTCTGCTAGAACACTTCGATAACCAACGATTCCTTGGCGCATCAAAGTTGTCGAGCCTTTCTCCTTGGCGACATCACTTTTTTAGTCAAGTTGCTTCTTGAACTAATTCCATTATCACCCCTGGTTAACTCCTACCTGAGCCAACCCATCACCATACTGTATCGTATACCATCTCACGACCAGTATCATGTCTACTTAGCTTCGGCCATTCATGCCTGAGTTCCCAATCGAAGCATCATTCATCTTTGAGTTTCACGTCGATCATCTAAAGTCCATTTCAGTCCAAACTTCACCAGCAACTTCAGGAAGCCAAGACAACCCATCCACCAAAATCTCATCTACCCTAGTCTACCCTCATCGATCGGTGCTGAACCCATCAACTTAGCCAATTTTGGCTAAGTGGTCGGCTCATATTCATCCCTGCTTCGAGCACATCCCACCGACCTATTCTCCAATCGTTTCGACATTCCTCTGCCGATCTATCCGTACCTCAAACAATCAACCTTCGACCCATCACAAACTAACTTCGAATGACTTGAATTTTTTTCACAATCCCCGATTTACCAATATAGAGCCACACCATCAAAATCGTCGCCACTCGATCAAGTCACATGGGTGGTGTCGACCCATACGCTTAACATATTTGGGAATGAAATTTTTTATGCCCTTTCCTTCGTCTTCCAAAGCGCACCCGCCAAGTTTCGTCTAAATCCAATCAACTGAACCTCTGATTTGCTCTGTTCTTCAATCCTATGATTCTACGGAAAACAATCTAACATACAACTCAAGCAGTGCAGTCAATTCAATTAAAACTAACATCAGTCCATACTGCAATGATCATACAAACATGAACAATCCATAAACATATAATAAACATAAGATCTAGCATTATTTTGATCTAAACAAATGAATAAACATGAGTAATCTAACAATTATCCAATTAATATTACCAAATTAGGTTTTCTAAGGTTCTTAAGTCTATGTTGAAAATATATGATTAGATCTAAGGTGATTTTAACATAAAACATATGAATATAACCCTAGTTTACCCATACAATCCATAGCTTCTGTGTGAGAGATATCTATCACTCACCAATTTCTAAATCTGATGCAATCTTGATGAATTTAGATCTGGACAACAATGAAATCCCCATATATGATGCAGTCTGATGTGATATAATCCTCTTTGATGATGATCTACTCTTCTCTAATGATGATCTATCTTTTAGATACAATCTACGATGAATTTGATTGAAGAAAAATGAGAAATAGGGTTTTAGGTTGAACCGGAGAATCATAAACATCCAACCTAAAACTTAGAATAAAGATAGTAAACCTAGTTCTCTCTCCAAGTCCCCTATTTATATCTGTTGGTCATTTGGCTAATAACCCATTAGCTGCTGACCAGTCTGCCTAAGCATGAGCTGAAACTTAAAACAGCAATTACTTCCAAATCGCTGAACCAAATCCTTCATATGGCCACTCTACGAAATCGTAAACAACCATTTCGATCCAATGTAATCAATCTCAGCACCTGATTCGACCCATATCAAAATTTATAGCCTAAACAGCAAACTTAAGGGGAAAATGGTCATACTTAAACTCGGTTAAAATCATGGATATGTCTCACATCCCCATGATCAACATATTAAAATCTGATAATGATCCAACCACTAAGGAATAAAATATAATTATTTTATGATTGGTCGATACATAAAATACGGGTCGTTACGTGTCCCCACTTTAGGAAGTTCTCCCTCGAAATCCCAAGCAACCATGAGCAAACACAATACCTTGCATGCTTACCATCCACGAGTATTCAGTATGCCATCCAATTTAGCATTCAACAATCCATGCAATCAAAATACTATCCTAGCATGCAGAATTCTAACAACACAAGACACAATGACATAAGTAAGATAGATATATAGGATATACCACTCGAAGAGTACTGGATGGATCGACTTCATACTCTCTTCCGTTTCCCATGCGCTATCGTCATTATTCTCGCTCCACTGTACCTTTATCTTAATAACCTTCCTCCTAAGCTATTTCGTGTCATTTCCCACAACGCGAAGCAGCTTACGAGGTCTAGAAACTTCGGGCTCGACTACAAAATCTTCAAGATGGTCAGGAGATAATGTAACATTTGAGTCGTGCACGAACTTTCGTAGAAACGATACATGAAAAACATTATGCAAACTCGCCATCTTGTCAGACAAGTCCAATCGATAAACGAGCTACCCAATACGCTCGATAATCAGAAATGACCCAATAAACCTTGGCGATAACTTCCCTTTCTTTCCAAAATGAACGGTATTTCTTAGAGGTGAAATTATAACAAACACAATATCTCCAACTAAGAATTCCAAGTCCCTACGTCGCTTATCGGCATAACTTTTCTGATGATCTTAGGCAGCCTTTATTCATTGCCGAATGACTTCAATATTATCCGTAGTTTCTCTTATCATCTCAGGCCATAGTATAACTTCTCGCCAATTTCTAACTAGCAAGATGGATAATTAAACAGTTTACAGTATAACGCCTCATACGGTGCCATTCCAATACTCGATTGGTAACTGTTATTATAAGCAAATTCAGCTAAATGCAGATGATCTTCCCACGATCCTCCAAAATCCAATACACAAGCACTAAGAAGATCTTCCAAAACTTGGTTAAACCTTTAGATTTGACCATATGTCTGGAGATGATAAGTCATACTTAAGCATAGCTTGATTCCCAACGTCTCTTGCAAACCTTTCCAGAATCCACTGGGGAACAATGGATCTCGATCGCTAACTATGCTCTTCGGAATCCCATGGAATCAAATTATCCACTTAAGATATAATTCAACCAACTTCGATGTCATCCTAATTGATTTGATAGGAATAAATGTTGCACTTTTAGTCAAGAGATCTACAACAACCCAAATACTGTCATTTCCTGCCCTTGTTCTAGGTAGTCCATTAATAAAATTCATCTGTGCTTGCTTCCATTTCTACGTAGGAACTTCCAATGGCTGTAGTAACCCACTCAGCTTCTTCTGTTCGGCCTTAACTAGCTGACAATTCATGCATTTTGAGATAAACTTCCGACATTCCATTTCACACCTTCCCAGTAGTAAACTCGCTTCATATCTCAATACGTCTTATTACCTCCTGGATGTATCGTCAATCTAGAATGATGACATTCCCTCAGAACTTTGTCCCTTAATCCATCTAAATCAGGAATGACTAATCATCCATTCTTACGAACCCAACCATCTCAATCGACTTTGAAATCTTTCATCTCCTCTTGTTCTACTCTCATCTCTAACCTTCGAACAATTTCCAAAATCTTATCGTCTCATTTTTGGCTTTCGCCAATCCTTTCGATGGGAGTTGTCTTAATTGATAAGCTTGCTAATATCTCGAGTTCTAACTCACAATTAGGTCTAAAATCAATTTCGGCCAAATACTCGAGATGCTTCCATTTTGTGAACATGGTTCCCAAACTTGGATGTCTTCGATTGAACACATCGGCCACTGCGTTACCTTTTCCTCGGGTATAGGCTATTCCAAAATCGTATGATGCCAAAAACTTTAACCATCGTTGTTGTCGAAGATTCAAATCCTTTTGGCAGAAGAGATACTTTAATGACTTATGATCGGTAAACAACTTAAATCTAACTTCCAACAGATAATGCATCCAAAGCTTTAGAGCAAACACTATTGCCGTTAACTCCAAATCATGAGTCGGGAAATTCCTTTCATGTGGCTTCAGTTGTCGACTTGCATAAGCCACAACTCTATATTTCTACATTAGCACCGCTCCAAGTCCAGTGCGACATGCATTGCTATATACTACCATATCTTTATTCCCATTTGGAATACTCAAAACTGGAGCACTTACCAATCTCTCTTTCAAAATTCCAAAGGCTTGCTCGCTATTAGACCAAAAAATGGCACTAACACCCAATTGACTAGAAATTGCATAGAATAATAATCTAAAAACAAGTAGACGATGCCTATGCAGAATCTCATCCACCAAGCACTTTCTGACATTTAAGAAGTCTGGGTTGCCGTACAACAGACGGCTCAGACGTTCTAAGTATAATTGGCCCTGCTCCTTTTTGGGATTTGGAATTGCAAATAGAAAAGAAAAGTCAATGCATTTACCAATATAGTTGAAGCGCAACGTTGGAATTTGAAGCTTACTTGATTGCAGCCACCTTCAAGCACACCCGGCCTGGTGCTTGATATAGAACCACTCGGGATTGACTTTCCCTGCATTGTTGTATCCTTCATTTTGGATTTTTCTGTTCGGTACGGATTCGAAGAAGATGAAGGAAGGAGTTCCCTTTGAACGATGCTTGAAATGGTAAAAGAAGTTCAAATCCTTGAAAGTAGGCTCTATGCCTATGATTTCCATATATCTACGTATAATGTATACAGGTAAGCATACACATTAGGACAGAGTTGCATGGGGGCGATCTGCATTCGTCTCAGAAACCCGACGACGAATAACTGAAACGGAGGAATGGCTCCCATTGCGCACATTAGCCGACTGATGGCCATTTACCCCTACGAAGGATTATGGGGTCTGTCCGCACCAGTTGTGACTAAAACTTCTTCCCAAGAGTTTCCATGCCTTAGGAATATTCGCCCAAGCTTAGCTTGATCTATTATAGAGGTCACGGGATCACTTGGTACCTCTAGAATGGTCACAATCCCAAATTCATCGAAAGCCCAGTTGTCACCTACTCCTCCTTCTTTTTCTTCGTCTACTGATACCTCTCCTATAGAAGATTCCGTAGTCTCATGAAGCTCAATCTCAAAGTTGGAACCTTTACTGTCCCATCTTGACTATGATGTTGATGAAATATCATCGGCATTGGGATGCCTAGATGATTCTGGGACTTTACTCTTGTCCAACTCTAAGTATCTCCTCTGATATCTCATCGACATATTAGTTGCACTATTGAGGAAACATCAAGGGTTAGAGTATAGTTTCCCGTGTCCCCCTATGTGTGAGCTAATATGTTCTAGTGTATGTAGTGCTGATATGAGAAAACAAAAAATAAGCAGAGAAAACTAGCATTTAATCGGTGTGTATTGAATGGTCAAGCAGTTTTGTGTTCATTAGGTCCTGAAAATTCTACTCTGAAGGCCCTATCCTAAATGTCCGTGAATTCATAAGTCATGATCATCTTAGATTGAGTTATATGCAAGTGAGTACGATGCGTTCACAGTGTCAAAATCATCAGATTAGCCAAGTTCGATATGTGCAGAGGTAAACAAGTCTTGAGGCAGGTATAGAAGGGATCAGATCGGGGTCTCCTGGACACATACATCGGATCGAGTTTTGGAACCGGATCAGGTCGAACCAACTCGACCTAACCTTGCTGAAGCGCCCCTTCCTCTCCGTTCGTACATCCCTGACTCCGCTCACTCCCCACCCGCTAACGCTAGTCCCTTCTATTCTACCATCTTCTTTCTTTTTCTACTCCATCAAAGACTGTGTCCCTATCTCCTCCTTTCCATTGAAATAAATAGGCAAACTCCACTCCATCAAGCTCCTCAACGCCGAGCACAGATTGTCTGAACCATCACTCAGAGGCAACAGCGACGTCGCCAGTGGCGGCGGTGGGCCATAGTGCCCCAATATCGATACGATGGAGAGCAACAGTGGAGTTCAACGCAAAATATAGGTGGAATCTAAGTGAAACTGGAGATCCAAAACAAGAATCAATCGATGACAAAGCCCTAACTATGAACCAGATATGAAAGTTTGGACGAGGTCGTGAGATTTTGATGTTAGGGTTCTATTAGTTCAATGCGAAACAACAACAAAAGTAGGAAGAAAAGGAGAACTTGTTGGATTGTATATATACTAAATCAATGTGGCTGTTCGTGTTCCTAAAGTGATGGCTCAGTCTGACCCACTCTAGTTGTCCAGCAGTTGAAGTGCTTTGAACTCCTTCGAACCAAATGCTCTTCGGATCAAAAGGGGAGACCCGATCCATGAGGCAACGAATGAGAAAATTGGAAGATGACTGGATCAAGTGAAGGAATGGGTCGGAGGAGTCCGATCCGATCCACTTCAAACCCCTCGACTTAAGCGCGAAGCCAAAGTTGATGGGAGCAAGATACGTTGAAAGGAAATGCTAAAATTTGTATATGCACGCAGTTAGAAATACAACAAGCTATTTGAACTCGATCAGATAATTTTGACTTTTTGATCAAACAAAAATCGAAGGAGTTACCTGGAGATTTGTTTAATTCCTAATTGAAATCCCCGATTTGTTAAGCGCGACAGAAATGATCCTGGATCACACTTCGTATTTATACTTGATGCGGTAATCAAGAAATATGACCTCACAAAGCGTCATGACTTTATAGATAGACATGAATGTTGGTTAATACCGATTCAGGAACAGATGGATTGATAATTTCGAAGCAATTCTCATCTTCGATGAAACGTACTTCGAGGGGGCAAAATGTTGGCCTACTTTGTGACTAGGCCACACAAAGTCTAGACACCCTGACTCTGAACACCAGATGTAACACCCCACACCCGCTATGGTCACTCTCTAAGGGAATGCCATAACATCGGTGGAGTATTTTAAGTGAATATAGAACAGAAAAATTACAACAAGACAGATATAAGTAATACTTGAAAATGTAAAACATCATTTCATTGCAGCGGAGAGTAAAACATGTTTGGTTACATCACAAAAACCATAACAAGAGTCAAGTACAAAATATCCATCCTGATAAATAAAAATACATAATCCCAATACATGAACTGATAGCCATAAAAGAAAAGGATAAGCTGAGCTTTACTCCTACAGTCCAAGTTCCAAAAGAGAATAAAGCAGCCTGATCAAAGCCCACTCGTACTGGGCCCACTCTGAGAACCTGAGGGTTGGGAAAAAGATAAAAACAACGGGGTCAGACATAAGTCTGAGCGAGTCCTATAACTTTAACAATACAATCATTAAAGTAACCAGAGAAGACATAAGCTTGATATACGGTAACGTCTGGGGATGAATGGCTACACTAAGCAGCTTGGTAGACTAGGATAAACTAAGATAACCGTAAAGACGCATCTACCCACCCAAGGATAATTACTACACTGCACCACACCAGTCATTCCTAATTTTTAAAGGTTGATCCCACTAAGTGTACTTAGTAAATCTTAATGGTAGTTTCGTGTACCCCTAGCTGACTACATAGGTGTACCCACTACTCCCCAAGCGATCGGCTCCCTAACGTAGGTATCCGTGCAGGCCCCACAGTGGGATGTATCATTTCCCAAAGTGGCAACCTGATACCAATACTGATGCACGGTTTATACCTACACGATGCAACAACGTCTTAGCTACCATCCCGGGCCCACACACGCATATGAAACCCGATGGACTTGCGTTGCCACCGCTAACCCGTTTTGGCCTCTTATAGTCAAGCCCAATATGCGTGTCCCGTCCCCGACTTGAGTCGAGCCCACTAAGATACATTTGGGATATTGGTTGAAATGGGCCCCCACAAGCTACTACTTAAGCTTGCCATGTTATCTAGTGAATCCCACTTAACCCTTTAACCATGTCCACTTACATGTTATAAATTTTGGTTAAGTCATTAATTATATTTTAATTGCCACTCAAGGCACCCACTAGATTTCCACATGCCACCCAAAGCACTTACTTAACCCTTTAACCATGTTTTAATTACATGTTCCACTTTGGTTAAGTATTCTAATCGTATTTTCTATTGCCACCCAAGGCAACCCACTAGTTTCCTCATGCCACCCAAGGCACCCACTTAACCCCTCATGTCCATCTACATGCTAATATGGTTAAGTGTTTCTTAATTAATTATGACCGTGATCCTCATAAAGACCTCTCACATTAGACTATCTTTTATGACCGCTGGTTAAGCCGGTTGGGTCCGGGCAGCCTTATGTCATAACCGAGTCTAACCTCGTGTCTTTACATTAATCACGTATTTAGTTTGTGCCTAAGACCTCTCACATTGGGCTAACATTTGTAGCAACTGGTTAAGCCGATTGGGTCCGGGCAGTTTTACGCTACAACTGAGTCCAACCTCGTGTCTTAGTCGATTAATTACACCTAATTAATCACCCTCATAATTTATATTAATTATCCCTAATTAATTAATCATGTTTTCAAGAATATGGGTAGACCTAACTCAATAGGTAAATTCCCAACTCCATAGTATGGGTAGACCTAACTCAATAGGTAAATTCCCAACTCCATAATATGGGTAGACCTAACTCAATAGGTAAATTCCCAATTATGTCCATTTAATTTATGTTATGCTTAAGCATACCCCTTCACATCATTTTATTAACATGCATATTAACCCCATCGTTCCCCACGTAATTCGTTCTCATAACATGACATAATAAAGGGAAGATTCATCACAAATGTCATGGGTTTAACCAACATAGCATATAACTTTATCATGGGTTCAAAAGGTGTCAACTTGCGTATATGAGCATACATTAAACCCAACTAGCATTTAACCCAAACTTGCATATGAACTTGCATAACATGTCATACATAGGGGCAAACTTGCATATGTTATGCATATCATAAAAAGAGACAAACTTGCATATGAACTTGCACATGAACTTACATATGAACTTGCACATAAACTTGCATATGAACTTCCATAACATGTCATACATAGGGGCAAACTTGCATATGTTATGCATATCATAAAAAGAGACAAACTTGCATATGAACTTGCATCATAATAGGGTAAACATGCATATGTATGCATAGCATACAAAGGTATCATCTTGCATATGTATGCATCTTATTTAAAAAGGGTAAACTTGCATGTCATAATGCATGCATAAAACCAAACACTTGGCATGCATAAAATCAAATACTTAGCATGCATAAAACCAAACACTTAGCATGCATAAAATCAAATACTTAGCATGCATAAAACCAAACACTTAGCATGCATAAAATCAAATACTTAGCATGCATAAAATCAAATACTTAGCATGCATAAAATCAAATACTTAGCATGCATAAAATCAAATACTTAGCATGCATAAAAACCCACCACTTAACTTGCATAAACCCATATACTTAACTTGCATAAACATAGGGTTAACATTAAACATAGATTAGCAAACTAACATCATATCATATGACTTAGAACCCACTAATCCGCATACAAAACCGCATGATCTCATCATATCTCATCTACTTAATTTAGCAATTGGTTATTAAAGTGATAGAAACTCACCAAAACCAAGATTAGCAAACTTATGAAGTAGAACTAGTTGCTATATTTGAGGAAGATGATGGTTAGAGGTTGATTAGCTTGCAACTTTCTTCATAAACTAGTGGAGGCTCCTCCTAAGTTTGATTTTGGCGGCATGATGGCATCAATTCTATTTTTAGTATGGATTAGGCTTGCATTAGGGTGTATTTATAGGATTAGGGTGTGTTTTAGACCATAGGATTAGCCCTAGGTTAGATTAGGTCCGTCAGATTTAGGAAGCTTCTAGAGAATAGCCTAAATCTCAGCCAAACCCTAAAATGGTGCACCAGGTTAAACTGGACGAGCACCCCCTGTCGACACCCAAGTCGACAGGGCTGTCGACTTGGTCCTAGCCAAGTCGACTGCCCAGTCGACAGGGCTGTCGACTTGGTTAGCTCGGCGGGAATTTTCCCGCCTGGGCCCAATGGCCCCAACTTCGAAATTTGAACCTGAATTTTAAATTTGTTTTGAACTTTGAATTTTCTGCAAACTTCATTGGGCCATAACTGGGCCATACGGACTCCGATTTACAAAATTTCGGACTCTATTTTGCGTATTTTTCCGAGACGAACGCAATGACGCAGCCCGTTTCCCCCAATTCTCACATCTGAGATTATTTATCCTGCTTTTAGTGAATATTAGTATTAATTGAAATTCGGGGTGTTACATTCTCCCCTCCTTAAAGGATTTCGTCCCCGAAATCTCTAAGCTAAGGAGAATGCATATCCTACCATCCAAACAACCATCTACTCAATCCATCAAACACGGGCATCCATTGTCCTTAAAACAATTTCTAATGATGTATGAGCATATGCAAAAAGTGTATGTATATGTTCCCTATCTAATGTATGAACATATGCAAACCATGATAGTGCCATGCATCCATTATGTATGCGAGAGAACCCTATCGACACATACAATATCTACATGAGTGCACAATCATTCACCAAAATGCATCATCCATATGATAACACAATCATTATACATCCATAAATATAGCTACCTACACACCATTATATGCAATATGCAATATGAAGTGATTGAGCCGATCTAGTGTCTAGAGTGTGTGTATATGCATCCACGAGCAACCACTAGCAAACACTTGCATCCACATGCATCCATCAATCATAACATGTCTCAAACACATGTTTCAACCATAGGTTCACCCTATCTAAAGGTCAAAGGTACTAACGAGAGGACATACTATAGATAAGATAAGCACTAGACAAACGATAAAGGAGACGTTTAAAGGATAAACCCTCAAAAAGGAATGGGTATAACGAACGCATCTTCGCTTCTGTCTCCCAAGTAGCACTGCTCTCACCTTCTCCCCTTTTCACTTTGACTAGTCGAACCTCTCTGTTTCTCAACTTCCTAATCTCTGACCCAAGGATGCGGGTAGGAGCTCGTCGAATAATCACATCACGCTCTACCTTTACTTCTTTAAGCAAGCTCGGCTCTACCGCCTTTGCGGTCTCATGTAGGCACTTCCTCAAATGTGACACATGGAATATGTCATGTACACCACTAAGTCTGTCGGGCAACTCCACCAATGGAAGATGCTCTTCTCATGTACCTCCAAAATCTAAGATACATAGCCTCAAAAGGTCTTCTAAAATACGATTTACCCTCTCGGTCTGGCCGACCGTCTGAGGATGATATGCGGTACTTAAACACAACTGAGTCCCTACCGCCTTTTGCAAACTCTTCCAAAACTTTCTAGTGAAGATAGGATCTCAATCGCTCACTATACTGGAAGGTACACCATGCCATCTAATAATCTCTCGAATGTAAACTGAAGCTAGACTTGGAACAGTCCTCTTGCTCTTCACGGGTATGAAATGGGCACTCTTAGTAAGTCTGTCTACCACAACCCAAATTCCCGTATTACCTTTCCTCGATCTCGGTAATCCATCGAGACACTATCCCACTTCCATAGCGGAACCTCCAATGGGTGAAGCAACCCACCGGGTTTCTTCTGCTCCGCTTTCATTTGCTAGCACACCAAGCATCTAGCGACATACTCGGCCACATCTTTCTTCATACCGGCCCAAAAGAAAACTCGCTTCATGTCTTGGTACATCTTGTCCCTATCGGGATGAATGGTCATCTTCGACCGATGTGCATCATCAAGTATAGCCTTCCTCAAACCCCTGTCTTGCGGTACACAAAGTCTACGCAACCACCCCTTACCATCTAGGGTGTACCTACTCAAATGGCTGGACGACTCCCCCTCCTCATGAGCTTCTCTACTAACTCAACCAACTGTGGGTCGTCCCGCTACTCCGCCAATACGCCCCAAAAGAGTAGGCCTAACCTCCAAGGAGGCTAGCAAACCGGGTACAAAGTCAACGGAAGGTCTAAAGTCAAACATAGAAATAAACTCTAAGCTCCGTCGTTCAACGAACAATGAACTCAAGGACAACCTTTCTCTACTTAAGGCGTCCGCTACCATGTAACCCTTGCCATGGGTATACGCTATCTCAAACTCATAGGATGCTAAGAATCCCATCCAAAATCATCACAACTGTCCATCTCTCACGCAGACCACCCTAGTCGAACTCAACATCCCCCAAATGCAAGCCCCAAAGGCCTAAACCAATATCAGACAAACACCCAAAGGATACCTCCTTCGAATTCAGACGACCTACGTGAGATGATACTAGTAAAAACGGCTAAATAATTAAGCCCTTGTCCAACTCTGGATGTCCTTGCCAGTCTTGCTCCAAAACCACCGTTTATTCCATAACTGGCTTTGCCCAACCTATTGAGCACATACGAAAACTTATTTTGCTCCCAGAAAAGACCAAGGTGTCATTTACAAAGACCATCACGAACTTATTTAGGTACTCCCTGAACACCCTTCTCATCAATAAAGTATGCGGGGGCGTTCGTCAAACCAAATGGCATCACCAGCCACTCATAAAAACCATCCGGAGTCCTAAAGGCAGTCTTCTCTATACTATCCTCAGCCACTCTCAACTGACGAAACCCCGTGGCTAAGTCCAACTGCGAAAATACTGAGGCACCAACTAACTGATCAAAGAGATCATCAATCCTCGGCAATGGGTGTCTATTCTTCTTTATGAGTTTATTTAGTTTAGCCTACACAAAGTCTGAGAGACCCATCCGCCTTCGTGGCAAAAACTACTGGAGCACCCCACTCCGACATACTTCGTCTTATGAACCCCTTCTCAAGCAAATCGCCTACTTGCTTATGGAGTTCCCTCCTCTCACGAGGAGCCATGTGGCACACTGGCCAAGATACTGGTTTGGCATTGTCTACCAGATATATTCGGAAGTCAATCTCCCGCTCCGGAGGTAAGCCCTTCACCCCCTCAAACACATCCGAGTATTCCCGGACCACTCTAACAGATTGCAAACTCTCGACCGACGTGTCAAGCGATTCTAGATAACTTAGCATAACAGATTCCATGGGATTACAAGAGATCTCGAGAGTGTTACCCAAGCGGGTCATAAGCCTCACTACTCTCCTTTCACAAACAAGAACGGCACCATTACTGGTTAACCAGTCCATGCCCAAAACTAACCCATAGCCCATGAAGCCCAAAAAGCATCACATCTAAACTCAACGCTAAGTATAGAAACTTTCAAACCCAAACACATCATGGAGCCCCAATTGGGTTTGAAACAACTAAGGGATCATCTACTAAACTGGTGTCTAAGTGCAGTGACTCAACTAGCAAAAACGAACTCGATGCGTCAGAATCAAATAAAGTACGGATAGGATGATCGAACAGAAAAACTAGATTTTCAATGGAAATAGTTCTACCTCTTTCCCGAATTGGTGGAACCGCGAGAGCCTGA
The DNA here is from genome assembly GCA_030737875.1 of Allium sativum. NCBI lineage: Eukaryota > Viridiplantae > Streptophyta > Magnoliopsida > Asparagales > Amaryllidaceae > Allium > Allium sativum. The sequence continues at coordinate 784,011,605 of CM060922.1, forward strand.
ACTTGCCCCCTTGCCTGAGCTGGTGCCACAAGAGCTTGCACCTGTCCTCCTGAGGTAGACCCCGTCCTTTGCCCTTTCTTAGGACAGTCTTTCACTAGATGTCCTTCTTCGCCACAGTGGAAGCAGCCAGTCTTCTTCTTCTTGCGACAATCCTTGTTTAGGTGGCCTAGTGTTCCACAATTGAAGCACTTCTTCTTTCCCTTGCCACCGTTGCCTTTCCCACCCTTGTTTTGCTGTTGCTGTTGAGGTTTCTTCTGATCTCCTTTCTTCTCGGGTGCTTTATTAGCATTGGGACCCTTCTCTTCCTCATGCATAAGTGCCATGTCCACTAGCTTCTCAAAAGTGGCCCCCATAGGGATGTGAGACATAGCCAATCCGTGCATCGGTCCGTTCAAGCCTTTAACAAACCTCAAAGCTTTCTCTTCCGGTGTGTTTACCAAGTCTATGTTGAATCTCGCTAACTGGTTAAACTCGTTAACATATTCTTTCACCGACAAGTTCCCTTGCTTTAAGTTCAAGAACCTTTCCACGTACAGATTTTCTTCCGCTCTTGAAAGAAACTTTGCCTCAAACCTTTGCCTGAAATCTACCCAAGAGTCAACAGGGCGTTCTCCATTAGTGACCTCCCACCAGAGCGAGGCCTCCCCTTCCATCAACCAAGCGGCTAACTTGACTTTCTTTCCTTCTTCCACTTCAAGGATTTCCATCAATTCTTACGTCTCCTTAAGCCAATCCCTAGCTCCTACAAAAGGTTTCCCTCCCATAGCCTTAAACTCCTTACAAGTCTTAGCAAAAGTATCCGTGCGAGGAGGAATGGGTTCAACGGGTGGAGGAGGAACATTTGCTGGACCTGCAGCGGCGGCCCTAGCCTCTAACAACCTCCTATACCATACTGGTACCGCTACACCGTCCGGATGATAAAGATCTTCAGCCATGCTGAGACGAAAAAGGAAAGATTCAAACGGAGAATTCAAAAGATAAAGATATGGCTATCGAGGATTATGCTTTTCTTTCGAAAACTTTTCTCTTAAAAGACATGTTTTTGAAAATACTCCTTTCAAAAATATTCATAGAAAATAGTTTTTCTAAAAATTTTATCTGTTCCGGTAACCTTAAGCTCTGATACCACGTGTAACGCCCCACACCCGCTATGGTCACTCTCTAAGGGAATGCCATAACATCGGTGGAGTATTTTAAGTGAATATAGAACAGAAAAATTACAACAAGACAGATATAAGTAATACTTGAAAATGTAAAACATCATTTCATTGCAGCGGAGAGTAAAACATGTTTGGTTACATCACAAAAACCATAACAAGAGTCAAGTACAAAATATCCATCCTGATAAATAAAAATACATAATCCCAATACATGAACTGATAGCCATAAAAGAAAAGGATAAGCTGAGCTTTACTCCTACGGTCCAAGTTCCAAAAGAGAATAAAGCAGCCTGATCAAAGCCCACTCGTACTGGGCCCACTCTGAGAACCTGAGGGTTGGGAAAAAGATAAAAACAACGGGGTCAGACATAAGTCTGAGCGAGTCCTATAACTTTAACAATACAATCATTAAAGTAACCAGAGAAGACATAAGCTTGATATACGGTAACGTCTGGGGATGAATGGCTACACTAAGCAGCTTGGTAGACTTAGGATAAACTAAGATAACCGTAAAGACGCATCTACCCACCCAAGGATAATTACTACACTGCACCACACCAGTCATTCCTAATTTTTAAAGGTTGATCCCACTAAGTGTACTTAGTAAATCTTAATGGTAGTTTCGTGTACCCCTAGCTGACTACATAGGTGTACCCACTACTCCCCAAGCGATCGGCTCCCTAACGTAGGTATCCGTGCAGGCCCCACAGTGGGATGTATCATTTCCCAAAGTGGCAACCTGATACCAATACTGATGCACGGTTTATACCTACACGATGCAACAACGTCTTAGCTACCAGCCCGGGCCCACACACGCATATGAAACCCGATGGACTTGCGTTGCCACCGCTAACCCGTTTTGGCCTCTTATAGTCAAGCCCAATATGCGTGTCCCGTCCCCGACTTGAGTCGAGCCCACTAAGATACATTTGGGATATTGGTTGAAATGGGCCCCCACAAGCTACTACTTAAGCTTGCCATGTTATCTAGTGAATCCCACTTAACCCTTTAACCATGTCCACTTACATGTTATAAATTTTGGTTAAGTCATTAATTATATTTTAATTGCCACTCAAGGCACCCACTAGATTTCCACATGCCACCCAAAGCACTTACTTAACCCTTTAACCATGTTTTAATTACATGTTCCACTTTGGTTAAGTATTCTAATCGTATTTTCTATTGCCACCCAAGGCAACCCACTAGTTTCCTCATGCCACCCAAGGCACCCACTTAACCCCTCATGTCCATCTACATGCTAATATGGTTAAGTGTTTCTTAATTAATTATGACCGTGATCCTCATAAAGACCTCTCACATTAGACTATCTTTTATGACCGCTGGTTAAGCCGGTTGGGTCCGGGCAGCCTTATGTCATAACCGAGTCTAACCTCGTGTCTTTACATTAATCACGTATTTAGTTTGTGCCTAAGACCTCTCACATTGGGCTAACATTTGTAGCAACTGGTTAAGCCGGTTGGGTCCGGGCAGTTTTACGCTACAACTGAGTCCAACCTCGTGTCTTAGTCGATTAATTACACCTAATTAATCACCCTCATAATTTATATTAATTATCACTAATTAATTAATCATGTTTTCAAGAATATGGGTAGACCTAACTCAATAGGTAAATTCCCAACTCCATAGTATGGGTAGACCTAACTCAATAGGTAAATTCCCAACTCCATAATATGGGTAGACCTAACTCAATAGGTAAATTCCCAATTATGTCCATTTAATTTATGTTATGCTTAAGCATACCCCTTCACATCATTTTATTAACATGCATATTAACCCCATCGTTCCCCACGTAATTCGTTCTCATAACATGACATAATAAAGGGAAGATTCATCACAAATGTCATGGGTTTAACCAACATAGCATATAACTTTATCATGGGTTCAAAAGGTGTCAACTTGCGTATATGAGCATACATTAAACCCAACTAGCATTTAACCCAAACTTGCATATGAACTTGCATAACATGTCATACATAGGGGCAAACTTGCATATGTTATGCATATCATAAAAAGAGACAAACTTGCATATGAACTTGCACATGAACTTACATATGAACTTGCACATAAACTTGCATATGAACTTCCATAACATGTCATACATAGGGGCAAACTTGCATATGTTATGCATATCATAAAAAGAGACAAACTTGCATATGAACTTGCATCATAATAGGGTAAACATGCATATGTATGCATAGCATACAAAGGTATCATCTTGCATATGTATGCATCTTATTTAAAAAGGGTAAACTTGCATGTCATAATGCATGCATAAAACCAAACACTTGGCATGCATAAAATCAAATACTTAGCATGCATAAAACCAAACACTTAGCATGCATAAAATCAAATACTTAGCATGCATAAAACCAAACACTTAGCATGCATAAAATCAAATACTTAGCATGCATAAAATCAAATACTTAGCATGCATAAAATCAAATACTTAGCATGCATAAAATCAAATACTTAGCATGCATAAAAACCCACCACTTAACTTGCATAAACCCATATACTTAACTTGCATAAACATAGGGTTAACATTAAACATAGATTAGCAAACTAACATCATATCATATGACTTAGAACCCACTAATCCGCATACAAAACCGCATGATCTCATCATATCTCATCTACTTAATTTAGCAATTGGTTATTAAAGTGATAGAAACTCACCAAAACCAAGATTAGCAAACTTATGAAGTAGAACTAGTTGCTATATTTGAGGAAGATGATGGTTAGAGGTTGATTAGCTTGCAACTTTCTTCATAAACTAGTGGAGGCTCCTCCTAAGTTTGATTTTGGCGGCATGATGGCATCAATTCTATTTTTAGTATGGATTAGGCTTGCATTAGGGTGTATTTATAGGATTAGGGTGTGTTTTAGACCATAGGATTAGCCCTAGGTTAGATTAGGTCCGTCAGATTTAGGAAGCTTCTAGAGAATAGCCTAAATCTCAGCCAAACCCTAAAATGGTGCACCAGGTTAAACTGGACGAGCACCCCCTGTCGACACCCAAGTCGACAGGGCTGTCGACTTGGTCCTAGCCAAGTCGACTGCCCAGTCGACAGGGCTGTCGACTTGGTTAGCTCGGCGGGAATTTTCCCGCCTGGGCCCAATGGCCCCAACTTCGAAATTTGAACCTGAATTTTAAATTTGTTTTGAACTTTGAATTTTCTGCAAACTTCATTGGGCCATAACTGGGCCATACGGACTCCGATTTACAAAATTTCGGACTCTATTTTGCGTATTTTTCCGAGACGAACGCAATGACGCAGCCCGTTTCCCCCAATTCTCACATCTGAGATTATTTATCCTGCTTTTAGTGAATATTAGTATTAATTGAAATTCGGGGTGTTACACCAGAAGAGTGAGAACCAGGATTTTTCAAAGATAGAAATTCGAATTGAAAAGAATGAAGTAATTCAGGTCGGATCGCCCTAAACCCAATCCGCGTGAACGCGTGAACAAGACGATCTATAGCAAACACCTAGGGTCGGGTTGTACAGAGATTTACCCGATTCACCTTTGTTTGCTGACATAATATGAAGGTTTTCCATAGCTACCTCGGGTCGGGTCGAGAATACCCCAATCCGACTCCACGCTCGGCTGCCTTGAAGTGGTTATGCATTCAAATAAGGACCGAGTCTCACGCCTAAAAAATGAGTCGACCCCATGTCATTCCCACGATCCGAAGCATGTATCCACTCTCCCATAATCAATTCTGAGATCTTAGGGTTTGGTGCCATGTTATCACGCGACCCGCCTGCCCTTCACGTCTATAAATACACCACTACTTGACATTTTGAAGAATCTTTTGGCACTCTGCACAATCAAGCTCTACCATTATCAATATTTCTCCTTTTTATTCAGATTGTACTCTAGGATTCTGAGTATAATTCTACAGAATATGAGAGACTATTGATTGTACTTGTGAGGTTGAGTGATTGTTTGCATTGACCTTGTAATCTATCGATCAATAAAAGAATTATAAAGTGGAGTAGGCTCGTTAACGCCAAACCATTATAAATCTTGTGTGTTGACTGCTTTTTACTTGTTTTTAGATTATTATTCTCTACAATTTCTAGTCAATTGGGTGCTAGTACCATTTTTGGTATAACACTCACACTTCGCATCCCTTGAGAAGAATTGTTTCTTCTTTATCAATCCAGTTAATGGTACGACTATCTTAGAGAAATACTTGATAAATGCCGTTAGTATCCAGCTAAACCAAGGAAACTCCTAACATATATCGGATTCTTGGGTCGATCCCAATCTTGCATTACTGGTACCTTGGCGGGATCCACTGCTATTCCTAGTCCCAATGACCTGACCCAAGGATCTCACTTCTTCCCTCCAGATGTGACACTTCAAAAACTTAGCCTTCAACCGATGTTTCCAAAAAATTTCCAAAACAATTCTCAAGTGCATCTTGTATTCTTTTTCATCCCTTGAGTAAACCAGTATGTCATCCACGAACACAAGTACGAACTTGTTCAATTGATCTCTGAAAACTCAATTCATAAGATCCACCAAATATGCTGGCGCGTCAGTCAATCCAAATGGCATAACCAGCCACTTATAAAATCTGGATGGTGTCCTAAAATCAGTCTTTGACACACTATCCTTAGCCACTCTCAATTGGTGAAATCCAGTCGCTAAATCCATTGGGGAAAACAACTTGGCTTCGTGAAACTGATCAAACAAGACATCTATTCTTGGTAATAGATACTTATTTTTCTTTGTTACCATATTCAGCTCACGATAATCCACGCATAATCGCAATGATCCATCAGCCTTGGTCGCAAATACAACTGGTGCACCCCAACTCGGATACACTTCTCTGAATGAATCCTTTACTCAGAAGACCGTTCACTTGCACCTCTAAATCTCCCAGTTCCTTAGGCGCCATCCGCCTATGAGGCATAACAATAGGTCTGGCTACATCCATAAATAGACCCGAAACTTAATTTCTCGATGCGGCGGTAATCCTCTGACTTCGTCAAACACATCAGAAAATACTCGTACGATTGTCGTCAAACACATAATGGGTCGGTGTCAACCCTCATAGGTCGGTGTCGACCCATCCACTTAGCCAATTTTGGCTAAGTGGCCAGCCCATATTCATCCCTGCTTCAAGCACATCCCACCGGCCTATTCTCAAATCGTTTCGACGTTCATATGGAAGCCTTTATCGGTCTATCCGTACCTCGAACAATCAATCTTCGAACCAACTCCGAAAGACTTAGAATTTTGCCAAAATCCCCGATTTACCAACACAGGGACACACCATCAAAATCGTCGCCACTCGATCAACTCTCATGGGTCGGTGCCGACCTGTGCCCTTAGCATATTTGGGCATGAAAATTTTTATTCCCACTTCCTTAGTTTTCCAGAGCGACTTCGCCTAGTTTCGTCTAAACTCGATCATCTGAACATTTGATTTGCTCTGTTCTTCAATCCTATGATTCTACGACAAACAATCTAACATATAACTCAAGCAACGCAATCAAAACAAACATCAATCCGTACTGCAATGTTCATACAAACATGAAAAATCCATAAATATAGCATAAACACATCGTAAACATAAGATCTAGCATGATTTGGATCTAAACGTATGAATAAACATGACTAATCAAACAATTATCCAGCTAATATGACCAAATTTGGTTTTCTAAGGTTCCTAAGTCTGTGCCAAACATATATGATTAGATCTAAGGTGATTTTAACATAAAACATATGAATATAACTCTAATTTACCCATACAATCCGTAGCTTCCATGTGAGAGATATCTATCACTTACCAATTTCTAGATCTAATGCAAACTTGATGAATTAAGATATGTACAGCAATGAAATCCCCCAAATATGATGCAATCTAATGTGATCTAATCCTCTTTGATGATGATCTACTCTTCCCAGATGATGATATATCTTCTAGATGCAATCTACGAGGAAGTTGAATGAAGAAAATGGAGAAATAGGGTTTTAGGCTGAACTGGAGAATCATAGACGCCCAACCTAAAACTTAAAATGAAGAGAGTAACTCTAGTTCTCTCCCCAAGTCCCCCTATCAATATTTGTTGGTTATATGTCTAATGGTGTAACGGCCTGGGAAATTTGCCACCTTGGTAATCGACATAAACTCAATGTCGATTATTCAAGCATCGGAATACCGGATAGTTAATAGAAAGAAGTTAGAGGGTGAGAAAGATAAGATAGAAAATTATAATAGAAGAAGAAGAAGAACATAGATACAACATCAGAGTAACATGCATCTCACAGCAGAATGAATAAATTATATTATATAACATAACTTTGAAATAAGATAAGTATATGTATATAATACCATTACCGAAGTACAACACTTACAACACACGGAAATAAACATTAGCTATATAATCCTGAAGCCTCCTGCTCCAGCTCTTCAAGTATCTATAAAATCCCAACAGCTTGACTGCCCGTACAAAATTGGGCACCCAAGAGTTTCGGGAAAACAAAATAGACTCTGGGTCAGTCGTGTGACTGGTGTGAGTAAAATCCAACCATTTGTTTAACTTATAAAATCTTTTTAAAGGAAAGAATAATCGTAAGACCGATCCACACATAAACACGGATGGTTTTTACCTTACTATAATCCAAAACATTCTTTTAAAATCAATAGTCTTCTGATATTATAATTATGTCTAATATAAGTAAATATCAATCTAGCAGAACGCTTTCGTCTCACATTCCACATATATAATATATAATCAAAAACCGCGAACTCTTATTGGTTAATGAATTTCCAACTATGACAAGGTATGGAATAACCTTCTGATCAGTTACTCTAGAACCGATACACTGGAGTTCAACAAGAACATCTTGTAACTCAGCCACACATGACCGACCATTCATTTCGCTTGAATGTTCCGAATATATTGTCACCTTATGGTTGGTACACCAGCATAACCGTTCCCAGGAGATAACGAATTGAAAGAAGTAACAAATATGAATATTCTCCAGATGGTGACAGTATACCCTACTTGGGTGCGACCCACTTAGCCATGCTACCTGCCCGATTTTTGTCATTTCCCAGTTGATAAGCCTTGATGTCATAACGTATCTTTTAACAGATCACTCCTTCATTTACTTAGAATGCCACATCATCATACCCGTCAAATCACAAATTGATTTCCCAAAAAATACCACGGGTATAAGCTAAGAGAAACGAATTCCTCCGCCACCAACATAAATACGTTTGAAATGATCAACTTACGCGATCTTCCAGATATACTCTATCAGACATTCGTCCAGTCAAATCGTCCTGGGACTGGACAACCCAAAGGCACTATTCTGTAAATCCATCTTAGGCAATTTCTACCTAGGATTTACTGAACAGCCCTTGCATAACTCCGTCTTCAATTATCTTCATCTCATTCGATTTGCAACGCTAATGCCATACGGAGTGGTTTTCAGATAATATTTCTGATCCTGGTCTCTCCGTATTGACTACGGAAATGGTCAAAATCTTTGATAGTCGGTGATTTAATTATCAAAGGAAAAATGTGTACAAACAACGGTCGTATTCCCAAATGGAAATCTTACCGGTCAATCATCATTTCATTTCCAAATTTCCCATTTATCATTTCCATATATTCATAAATTCCTTATTTTCTAAAATTAGAAAATATGCGTTATCAACTTCGGAAAACGTTTCCATTTCCGATTCACGCATCAATATCTTCCCCACCTCTATCAATCTCTAACTGTGAACTAGTAAGAGAACAACTTCCCAAGCATACACCCCGAAGGCCGAAACCAAGATCAGATCGATACCCAGAAAGCCATTCAACTCAACTAATTTCCAGTCAGTTTCTAATTTCAGTAATTCCATTTAAATTCCTAATTCAAACCCCAAATTCGTTTATAATAATTTATTTGCAAAATATTTAATCTAATTTTTCACACAGAATGTGAATAATATTTCTTTATATAATCAAAACAGTTTGATTTCGTAATTGAAAACAATATCTTAAACCCAAATTCTATTTATATTTTTATTTGCATAATTATTCATACAAATCTTATTTCATTTCCAACATTTATAGTCTCATTGCAAATTTCCTTTATAACTACTACGTTCACATTCCATTTCAATTGTCAGTGTTAAAACCGATTTTACTTCTTTATATAAATTCAAATTTATATATTCAATTTATCAAATGATAAGTATTTCCTTAATTTATAAACATCGTTTATAAATTATTCTCCTCAGTTTATCTGTTAAAACAGATTTCTATTAAATATTTACTTTAAATCAATATTATGTTACACACGTGGGCGAAGCACGGGTCTAAACCTTCCTAATGTAAAATTCTATTCATTTTCCAAATATTTCCTTTTATAATTCTATTTACTTTCCAAATAAATATTCCTTTTATAATTATATTTATTTTCCAAATAAATATTCCTTTTATAATTATATTTATTTTTTCCAAATAAATATTCCTTTTATAATTATATTTATTTTCCAAATAAATATTCCCTTTATAAAATACACTTTGAAAATTCCCTTTTTACATTCCAGTATTTCTTATGGTATGTAAAATACCAATTAAACAGACTAGTGTCATCATAATCAATCACAAGTTTTATATCACGTCATATATCACAATATATGAAAACAAACAGTATTATAAATATTGAGGAATCCAGTTGGATCCCTCCAACCTGTTTCCCTGCATCCACATATGTTAAACAATATAACTAACATCGATTTCATTTCAATATGAAATATTCTGATAAACAGAATCAATATTTGATTAACGATTTATATATATATATATATCATTATCTATAATTTCAACCAATAAATCAGCAATTCAACCAAACAATCAATACACTGCAATCAATCATCATTTATCAATACTAGATTATATTTATAAAAATATAAACTGACAGAGTTAGTGAGTTTTACTCACATTGGATGGTTATCGTTAAATAACGATTAACTTCATTGATTCAGACGGACGATTTATTTTGCAATAAATAGTAATGAGCTCTAATTCACTCCCCGTCAGTTCCATTGCATTGCCCTCATCCATACGATCCCAAGGATCTTGTTTCGTCCAATTCTGATATCGTATGACGAAGATATTGCATTAACAAGTTAATATATTTTATAATTTATACTAAGCATGAATTATGTTTATTATTTGGGCCTCACCACAATCAAGCCCGGCCTACCCGCCTATATCCACTTCCTCCTTCTTCTCCGTATGATTTCAAAACCGATCAGTAAAACATGGCCATTGCGCCTTGTTTAAACTCCCTTCCACTTTCCATTTCTTCGTGAATCTGCAAATCGATTTCGCCAAAATTCTTCTCTTTCTAAGCACTCCATCTTCATACCATCAGTGACCACTTCGAGCTCTTCCTACCATTTGCCTCTCCAGCTCAAAATGGTCGATACCAGCAAAGTCGCGACATCTTTCATCAGCAATTCCACTAACAAACTCCTTCTGCAAATCTCCTTTACATCCACCCATTTTCTTTCCACTCGCACTCTCCAGATAAATCGCAACATCGACTGGCTGTTGAAATTCGATCCTCAAGAACCGGCGTCGCACCCTCCCAAATAGATATAGGAACGACGAGAACTCCTCCGCGAATTCAACTAGGCTACTCATTTTTGAATTAGATGATCTTATGCCTCAAGAACTCTAACCCTAGGTCACGCTGGGTTGCTTTCATGGATAGGAAAAGATTCCGAACTCAAAGAAAACTACATGAAAACGAAGAGCAACTCACAGAGATTCTGAAAATATATGTATTGTGAATTATAGAATTTTCCTGAACTTGATTTGGATTTTTGTAATACTCGATTTTAGTTTTCTCTTTACTGAAGAGGACGGTGGAAATTTGTGTTGACTGGAGAATGAAGAATTCAGGGTTAGTGGTAGTTTGGGGTATTTATAGTATATTTTAATTATTTTAATATTCGATTAAATATTCAATTTAACCAATCGCTATATGTATTTATCATTTAAAATTCTATATAGTCACACACGATAACCAAAAATCACGAAAATGAACATGCAGCTACAGTTCGACATTACAAACCTAACAAAACTTGTTTTGTCGAATTCCGAGTCCGTTTGCTCATACAGCGTATTTTTAAAGTCAAATTATTAACTGTTTTTCACATTAAAATCCCATACGGCCACATACAGACTCCAAAAATCACAAAAATTGAAATCTAACAATAATTTAATATTCTTGATCCAACAAAATTAGCTTCGTCGAAAACAGAGGTCGTTTGCGAAAATGGCTATTTTTAAAGCTCTAGATAAACCCATTTATATATTAAAAAAAATTAAATATTAATACATTAATATTATCGTATATATTCACATAGAATATCAACAGCTCCAGAATAAATATATCGGGATTTATAACTCAATATTTCAGAGTTCCCAGTTATATCGATATTCGACTTATATTAAAAATCCTTTTATAATATAAATAAGACGTCATAAATTATAAAGGAATTCCATAGCGACTATTTGAAAATTTGATTTGGATATAACTCAAAATCTACACGACGAAATCTTGATTTTTCTCTTTTGTTGGAAAAATATAGTTCACCAGCTCCGAACGTTTCTTGTTTCACAGAAATCCGATTTAAAATGGCTTATGTATATTCAATTAAAATTTGAATTGCCTAATTATGAACTACCGCGCCATTTTGAGCTCGATTATAGTTATAGTATAATTATACGTTCAACTATCGTTTATATAAGTTATTCGTTAATATAATTCAACTCTATACTGAATTATATATTATAAATGATTCAATTCACACAATATTATGAATTCCACTGTTTCCGACTATTTCGAAAATTAAATATATTGTTTTATTATTTATATTAATTAAATATTCAATATTATTAAATTCTGGTCATTTTAAATTAGCAAACCATTATTTAAGTAATTAAATAAATTATTTATAATACTGTAAAAATACGGGTCGTTACAAATGGGCTTGGCAAATCAGCCCATTAACTGCTGACCAGACTGCATAAACACAAGGTTAAACTTGAAACAACAATTCCTCCCAAACCATTGAACCAAATCCTTCGTGTGACCATTCTACGAAATCATAAACAACCACTTTGATCCAATAGAATCCATCTCAGCACCCGATTTGATCCATATCAAAAGTTATAGCCCAAACAGTAAACTTAAGGGAAAAATGGTCATACTTGAATTCGATAAAAATCATGGATATGTTTCGTATCCTCATGATCAACATACGAATTTATGAGAATGATTCGACCACCAGAGAATAAAACATAATTATTTTAAGATCGGTTAATACGTAAAATACGGGTCGTTACATAAATTTTTAGTAATAGCCTGCTAACCCAAGGTAACTCCTAACCTCGGTCACATTTCGAGGTATCTTCCACTCTTGGACGACTTCTATCTTAGCGGGGTCTATTGCTAATCCATTTCTCGAGGCAATATGTCCTACAACTTAACTTCTTTCTTCCAAAAGTGGAAATTCAAGAATTTGGCTTTAAGCTGGTTCTCTCTTAGGATTCCTAGGATCCTTCTCAAGTGATCTTCATGCTCCTTATGGTCCTTGGAAAAGATAAGGATGTCATCTACGAACACAACCACGATCTTATTGAGTATGCCTAGAACTACCCTACTCATCAGGTCTATAAAGAAAGCGGGGGCATTCGTCAATCCAAAAGGCATAACTTCTCACTCGGATAGTCCACCTGGCATCCTAAACGTTGTATTAGGCTTAATCTCTTCTGAAATACTTAATTGTTGAAATCTATCAGCCAAGTCTAACTGTGAAAATATTTGGGCTCCTCTCGAACGGTCAAACAACTCATTAATTCTTGGTAAGGGATAACTTTTTTTGTCTGCTCGTTAAGTTCCCTATAGTAAATACATAACCTTAAAGATCCATCTGACTTCATGGCAAACACTACAGGGGAACCCCTCTATGAGGTACTCCTATGAATGAACTCCTTGTGTAATACTTTCGATATTTTCTTGTCTAACTCTCCTTTCCATAGGAGCCATGTCCCTTAAAGGCAACGCTACGGGACTCGCATCATTTTCGAGGTTTATTCTCAATGATCTCTCGGTGGGGTGGGAGTCCTACGACTTCCTAAAGAATGTATGGAAACTCACATACAACTAGCACTGAGGATGGTCCTTCATAATCATAAGATAAAGAAAATAAGGTCAAACTCCTACTCCTTGTCCTACAAGGAATCTCCATGCTGCGACCTTCGCGGCTTCTCTAACAAGCCACTCACCTATTGCAATTGAGAGTGGCCCCATAAAATGATAGCCAGACCATACCCAGAATAAGACCATACCCCTCAAAATCAAGCACATACGCATCACAAAAGAAGTCAACATCACTGATGTTCAGTACTAGGTCTTTACAAACAACATAAAGATGCATAGTCCCTCTGATAGGTTTAAACACCTCTATCGGATGGCCAGCAAAGGAGAAGGGAAGTTTCAAAGAATCTTCGATCTTACTAGAAATAAATGAGTGGGTGGCTCCATAATAAAATAGGGTACGTAGAGAATTTCCTTAAATAGAAATTATACTACCCAGTATGGGCTGTCCTTGATCCCTAGGGGCCTGACTATGAATTGGCGCAACTTCTAATCCATAGTTTGGGCCTCCTTGTACCATCCTTGGCTTTGGGTAGTTCCTCGCTAAGTATTCATCTTCGTGATAGTTAAATCAATTTCCTTTGAACTCTACCTTTGCCAAGTTTACTCTACAGTCCTTCACTTCATGCCCTTTTTTGTGGTACCTAAAACAAGTCTTGCTTCCTTCTTGAATTTACTGCCCTTCTTCTTCTTGAGCCAGAAATTCTTTTTCTTTTTCTTCCTATCACCAAAAATACCTTCTCCCTTATTAGCGGTCTTAACTTCCTAAACAATTTCAGCAGAATATAAAATAGCTGCCTCAACCAAAGCCTCAAATGTAGATCCAAAAGTAACTTGTGCCGAAAAATCTCCTTTAATGGTGAATTAACCACCTTCACACACCTAAGGGCTTTATCCGTTGGGGTTTCCACTAATCTCCTACCAAACTTAGACAACTCAATAAACTTCACTATATACTCCTTCAACTCCATCTCCCCTGGCTTAGATGGACAAAATTTTCTATCTATAGGGTCTTCTCTGCATTAGTTAAGAATTTGTTCTCGAAATAAGCCTTAAACTCTGCCTTATAAACACTCTACCCATGTTCTCTTGACAAATTAGGCTCCACCACTCCAGGCCCGCCGTTTCAAGTGTCAAACTACTACCCTACCATTTAGTCCATTTTCTCATTGGGTAGCCTAAAAAATCCTTTCACACTCCAAGGTCCAAGCTTTAACATCCACAAATTTCTCAGTTTCTTAAAAGGTCTTGCGTCCTAAGCTTATAAAATATTTACAAAGGCAAGGGAAATTGAGTGCCCCTTTAGCGAGCTGAGCGGTTGGTTCCGCTGGGGCAGGATTAGTTATAGGGACTTGTTCCACAATCCAAAGATACTGTTGGAACCATTCTGGCAAGTAACGAGGTCTTTCCTGATTTCCCTATTCAGGAAGATTGTCGGCTATGTCTACTATCTGAAAAATGAAAAACCTTTCAGTGGAATTCCTACGATAGTATCAAAGGCCCAAAAAGAAAGCAAGATAAAATTGCCTAGAATAATTGTGTATGTTTTAGGCCATACTGCTTATATATATATAGTTTTGAAAGCCTTTTCAAATAACAAATACGTCTCTCATACGTATATTTTTCTGTAACCGCGTAACCTATGCTCTAATACCAAATGTAACAACCCACCTGGAATGGGCCTAAATTCCAGCCCAAATATGGCTCATCGAAACTTAGAGCCACTCTAAACGGATTGTTGGTTCCTATAAGGATTGGCTTAAACAAATATACAGAGCAATCTAAAATGAAAATTCTGACTCACACAGCGAATGGGACAAAATATTACATCATAAATATAAGATATACCATTTATTTAAAAACCCAAAATTCAGGATCACAACATGTCTCGAACTTTAAGGTACATCATCATTCGTCCCAATTACATAACATTAATAGTAAATAAGCAATAGCCATAATAACTAGGCCTTCAAGTGGCTCCTCCTCCAAGAGATCGTCCTCCATCCTTAATCCCGGCCTCACATATTTCCTGTTAATGTCAAGGGGAGGGAGGTCAGAACATAAGATACTGGTGAATGAAATACAAGTTAAGAAGGTTGTTCCCTATATCTGGTAGTTGTAAACTTTTTCAAGTTATGTCTTCGTAATAAACACACGAAGCAAACATATAGGGCGGACATCCTAAAAGTCACTTGATACCCTGAAATTAAATTAAGGGTGGGCACCTCTTATGGTCACTTAATACCATATTTATTTAGGGTGAACATTCCTCTAGTCACTTAATACCCAATGGCGGACCTCAAGCCCCTTAAGACCCCGATCTAACATTAATACGTTATAAATAATAACTCTCTTGTAGGGAGAGAAATAGTAATGGTTACTTACTACGAGGTTGTTGGTCAGGAAACGACTTCATATAAGAAGAACCCTCCGTATGAACCCTCTTGTTACTCTTTAGCTGTCCCTATTGAAGAACTCCTAGCTACTTAATACTTCCCGCAGACAACGATTCCTTAAGCCATGTATACATAATTTATCCCTAGGTCAGCCCTATCTAGTTCCTAGATAAGAAGCGAACATTACTTGGAGAACATATATATGTATGTATGTATGTATGTATGTGTGTGTGTGTGTATATGCGCACATTAGATATCTCACATTAGGCGAATCTCGCATCATAACATACTAATTATAATGGCCCATGACACCTAGTCCCCTCGCATTAACCAGATTTACTTGTAGACGCTGGATACGCCAGTCGGTTCTGAACAGACTTCTACTACAAGTAACAGTTAACATCGTGTCAATGTGTCATTAATATTAATTAAGTCTTTAACTCACACACATACAAGCATACAAATTCTATGGAGACATTCAAATTCTACTACTAATTTAATCATATTTATAACACGCTTAGTACGCATTTATGTGTGTGTGTGTATAAACGTAAATTAAGCGAATGAGATTAGTGTCCTTACATGTATTTGAAATGCCAATCCAATTAAATTCTTAAGGTGTACATGTCATTTTCCCATAAATTCTTCAGGTGTACAATTAAATCTTTAAGTGTGCATATGATAATAATATGGGAAAAACAATCACAACAATAAACAAACTTGCAACCTAGTTTTTTATCTGATCACTATAAAAATAAAAGATGAACATATCGTCACTATATATGTTTATAACTCCTATTTTGAGTAGATTACTTTTTCTTATGTTTGTTTATATGAAAAACATTAATATTTAGATATATATATATAGTGAATAAAACGTCCGAATTCTTTATTTTGAGAAATAGAGATTCAAATATTTTAAATTTACAAACTATCCAAATCTTAATCTTTTTCCTAAAAATCAAACATGTGAATTTACAATAGAAATAGAACAAAATGGAATCCAATCAATATAGGAAATCAAAATAATATAGAAAATACTACAAAAGAATCATGCTCTTCTATTATTATTACAAGAACCTAAAACCCAAATATAACTAGATTGAACAATTCTACAAACAACAAAATTGACAGAGGATTTGAGGGGATTAATCACATTTTATTTTCGTATATCCCAAATCCTCAAGGGATAGCAATCCAAATCCATAACTATCAAATTACAGAAAATAATAACTTAGATGGATTCCGCTCATAGAGCTATTAGGAAGAGTAGCAATAAGATTGAATAGAACAGAAACTGGATTTGGCCTTTAGTAACGAGCGTATGCTCCAAGCCTTTAAGATCTAAATATATATAAGAACCATCATTAGAATCTTATATATATATATATATGAATCCAAATTCCAGATAAATATTAAATCTAATGTTAGATAGAGAAGATATAATATATTAGAATAGATTTAGAGAAATAGAAGAAACCTAAATTCTTCGAGCTTTCTGGAATTTGAGCGAGAAGAAAGGTAGAATGGAGGCATTGAGAGAAATGGCTGTAGAGTTTAGAATGAGGGTCTGAGGGGCTATTTATAGTTGTTATCGTGTGCATGAACCGTTAGATTAGTCTGATTAAATTTAAACAGTCCATTTGATATGTATTATAAATAAGTCCCTACATAAAACAACCTCACTGGGATTCTCTACAGGGGGGCAGTCAACACCCCCCAAAAAAGGGCGGTAACACTTCTCCTAGAGGGGCGGTCGACCCCCCTTTAGGGTCAGACCAGGAGGAAATTCCTCTAGAACATAAGTTTGAAATAAAAGGGAATATTCTTTTCATGCTTATCCTATTTAACATATTCCCAGCTTATATATATTTATTTGAAATTCAAACCTTTGTGTATTAATATAAATGTACAACTTAATTAATTAATAATTTTTGCATATAGCTCCTATTTAGCAAATAAAATATAAAAATGGATCAGAATCTCGCCATGAACACAACTATAATACTTTCATGGCCTAATTCTTAATTGTCCAAAATTCCATTTTTAGCCTTTTAATATATTATTAATGTAACACCCCACATCCGTTAAGGTCACTCACAAAGGGAATGCCTTAACTTCAATGGAGCATTATGGGTACTGGAACAGAAATATTACAAGACAGACATATATAAAACAGCGGAAAGTAAAGTAGGAGTATTTCAAATCATTTATTAAATATAATTGTTTACAATAAAAGCCCATAAACTTCCAATACCCAATTACATAGCTAAATATCTGTCTTGCTCAAAAACAAAGAAGCATAAAAATAAATTCTGATATTCCCTAATAAAACAAGGCAAGCCATAGCCAAGAGAAATCCAAGCCGTACATGAAAGAGCCTTGGAGCTTGGTAAGATCTGAACTAAGCTGTATTCCCACCCTGCGAACCTAGGGGGGAACGAAAGAAAAAGAGGCGAAACAAAACGGGTCAGTCATAAAGACTGAGTAAGTCCTAGTGACTTTCAACATCAAAACAGGTAAAGATAACATGGCATGAATAAACTGAAAATAAACATAAGCATGATGACAAGTTAAGCTACAGGCACGATGAATCAAGTATAACATCCCATAATTCCTATCAAGAGTAGCATCACAAGGTTCCTACCAAGTATCACATCGCAAGGTTTCTATCAAGTATAACATCGCAAGATTTCTAAGCTTCGTCATTAAAATATTTCAGTGATATCTATTTGCTCTGCACCACATGACTAGTGTCCCAACTAGTGATCTATATAAAATGATCATATGATAACGTGATCCCAATCCCCGAAATTGTGGTTGCTTTCAGGTGTACATCTATTATTTATCACCTAGATCTAATTTAGGGTTTTCTATCGGGCGCTTCCTAGATTCAACCCGGGTTTACGCGACCTAGGTCCAACTAGGGTTTATGCTACCTATTGAGCGCTTCTCGGATTCAGGGTTTATGCGACCTAGGTCCAACTAGGGATTATGCTACCTGCGTGTGTCATACGACCCCCGATGATTGTAGATACCTATGGTGGTCCCACCATGGGGTGTATCGAGTCCCATGGTGGCGGCCCGACACAATTCTAGAATACATAGTGTATACTACTGGTGCCCAGTGCCTTCTTTTTCTGCTCAGAAGTGCGTGGACGCCCGCACTCCGTTAGAACCTACACTGCTGCACCACTCGTCGTCGCTTTGACCGCTTACAATTAGCCCAGTAATCGTGCCCCACCCTGCCTAGTTTCAGGGTACCATGATACACCTATATGGGTTACTGCTGAAATGGGTCCCCGTTACTAGGGTTTCCTACTGGTTAAGTTTGTGGGCCTATATATACAGATATTACCCACCTACCCGTGATGTACTTAACCCATTGATTCAAGCATGTTTATTAATGGTTAAGTTTGTGGGCCTATATTTACTAATATTACCCACCAACCCATATGTACTTAACCCTCTCCGTCCATCGCGTTAAGTTGGCTAAGTGTTTTTTCTTGTTTTACTTAACCCTACCACACATCATGTTATATCGGTTAAGTGTTGCTCCTTGTGTTACTTAACCCTACCGCAAGTCTTGTTATACCGGCTAAGTGTTCTCCCTTGTGTTAACTTAACCCCACCGCATGTCATGTCATATTGGTTAAGTGTATGTTGACTTAGCCCACCTACTTATCATGTTGTGACGGTTAAGTGTTACCCTCTGTTGTTACTTAACCTTACCACGCATCACGTTATATTGGTTAAGCGCATGTTAACTTAACCCCATCCACTAGTCATATTATAATGGTTGAGTGTTACCCTCGTGTGTTTACTTAACCCTACCACGCATCAGGTTATATCGATTGGGTGTTATCAACCCATTCAAGTTAAACCAACCCATCCGCTAGTCATGCTATAACGGTTAAGTGATATCAATCAATTCAAATTAACTTAACCCACCCACTTATCATATTATGTTGGTTAAGTGCTATTAATCTACTCAACTGCACCCACTTGTCTAATTAACATGTTGTATTAGTTGAGTGTCCTCAATTTGCTTAACCCTGCCCACTTGTCTAATTAACATGTTAAAATGGTTAAGTGTTCTCGAGCAATCAAGTTCAGGTTTACTTAACCCACCCATTCATGTCATATCGGTTAAGTGTCATTAGTCTAGTCATATTACTTAACCTTTCCATTCTTAGCGTGTCTGTTTATTGGCATTAATTAATTATTAATGCATCAACCACTCACATTAGACCTGTTGTTGCGGTCACTGGATATGCCGGGCGGTTCCGGGCATAAATTACACCACAACTCAGTCTAACCTCGGGTTTAAGCAGGATATGACTAACTTCTCACATTGGATCTTATTATTTGCAGTCACTGGATATGCCGGACGGTTCAGAGCAGAATTACACTGCATACTCAACCCAACCTCGAGTTAGCCATGTTCACGTTCGTGTTCATACTCATATTCTTGTTCATGTTTCAACCACGTTCATATTTCCAGTTATATGCCAATTACCAAGTTCGTAATTCACGTTTTTTGCCCCAAAACGTATTCCAAAAGTATTATCCTAATTCACTATAAAGTTATGCCAAGTTATAGCCTTTTATTTATAATACACGCCAACTACCCAAAACCCAACTCAGGCGCGTTCATATTAAACCTCTACCAAGTCATAAATTATCATATACGTTTCAACTCCAAATTTTACATAATTAACATATGCCCAAGTTCTAGATTACATGTCAGTTTTACATATGCCCAATTCATAACAAATTTACATATGTTCAATTCATGCCATTTTACATGTATGCCAATTTTATGCCAATTTACACATATACCAAGTTTCATGCCGTTTTACATATGTCAAGATTCATGATTTACATGTTTACAAGGCTATGCTCAATTTACATAGATCAAGTTTTATACCCAAAATTACATGTATACCACGTTTACACCAATTTACCCATAACAAGTTCTAGCCAAATTACATATATCAAGATCCATATCAAATTACATATATCAATCCCAATCGCGCAATAACCATTATAATGACAATACCCAAAATTACCCCGTTTCATGTTAATGGTAAATTATCCCCAAACATCCAATTTTCATATTATGCCTTCGATTCCACCAAACACATAAACTCCACTAGGCAATATTCCAATATTTCCCTTCGTATACCATCGCACGTATATCGTAGTTTAGGCCTAGGTCCGAAATTGACCTAGGTTCATCAAAAGAAAATAAATAAGGGAAGGTAGAAGATTGCAATAAAAACGAGATCAGAGAGAAAACAACATAAAAACATCATCTCAGGCATAAAGAATAGATCTTGATAATAATATCAACATGAACCAAGAAAATTGATTTACAACAAGCTGAATAGACCATAAACTTGTCATGAGAATAAAGATAGAAAGGTTCCCAAAATTAAGATCCAAGAAGAAACAAGAATAGACTTGGATCAAAAGTCCAATTTCACTTCATCACATGTCCATATTAAGTTTAATTATTTTAATCTGAAAATAACTAGAACTTATAGATCGTGGACAAGGAATTAAGAACTGAATTTGTTGTAAAAATGTTTCGGCATTGTTGATTTACTGTCTTGAATCATTGTAGAAGCCTTAATCTTCGAATTGGATTGTGTATGAATGCTTAGGAAATTTATTAGAGGTGGCGGCCATGATCAAGAGGGATCTCAGCAGCATTTTGGTGTAAGAATGATTTGTTATGAATTAGGTTAGGTCTTAGGGTGTATTTATTGGTGAGGAACTATTTAGGGCCTTTAGATCAACCCTAGAATCAATCCGGACCATCAAAGCACGTCCCGGGCTTCAAAAATGGGTTCTGGGCCAAAACAGGCCGACCAGGTCGACCTGTATGGGGGGAGGTCGACCATATTGTCAACCTGTAGGGGGTAGGTCGACCCCCAGGTCGACCACCTCGTCGACCTGACCCCCAAGTCGACCCCCAGGTCGACCTGCCTGGTTCTGTGCTGCCTGAATTTTGCTGAATCTTCTACAGGCCATAACTTCTTCATCCAGACTCCGATTTTCGAAAACTCGGACTCTATTTCATGCAGAATTCCGAGATGAACGCAATGGCGCAACCCGTTTCCCATAATTATCATTTTAAAAATTAATTATACCTTGATTTCTTGTTTCAACATGTTACTAAAATTCGGATTGTTACATTCTCCCCTCCTTAAAGGATTTCGTCCTCGAAATCTTCAAGTTAAGAAGAATGTGTCCTGCCATCCAATCATCCATCTACTCAATCATCAATCTCAGGCATTCATTGTCCTTAAGAGATTTCTAATGTTGTATGAACATATGCAACAAGTGTGTGTATATGTTCCTTGTCTACTGCAAATGATCAGGCCCGATTCATCTTCTTAATGCAAAATATGTTTAGTGCCATGAGTCCAACATGTATACAAATAGTCCAAGTCACATTAACACTATATGTGTGCACAAACATCCATCCATATGCAACATCCACATGATAACACATTCAAATTCATCCATAAACAAGTATAAACACTCATGCATATGCAATGTGAAAGGTGACTGAGCCGATCTAGTGTCTAATGTGCATGTATATGCATCCACAAGCAACCACTAGCAACCGCTTGCAACCATCAATCATAACATGTCTCAAACACATGTTTACACCCAATTGTTCCTACCTAAAGATATAGTCGAATGATAGAAGCAAGTAAAAACTTTGTGCCCATTAGGCAATGTCAAAACTGGAAATCTACGTCACATATATACTGATAAGGAGAAGAACTCCCTAAGCACCAGCCCCGAAGACCGAAATCAACATCAGACTGACACCCAAGGAATTACTCAGCCCAACTAATATATATGATTCTAGGAAATTAAGCATGATAGTCTCATTTTAGGTCACAAGAAATCCCTTCCTAAAACCAACCTGTATCCTATAAAACCCAAAAAGTTTAGTCAACCCAACGGACACCCTCAATCCCCAACATGCATTACTAATAGATGAGTCATACTCCCTATGGGGTTTGCAACAGAAATAGTATTGAGAATAGGACCGAGAGGATATACTTAAAAGATAGCATGCAAGTAAGCTCTACAGGAAAAGAGGGATCAAGGATATACTCTCAAAAAGAGATATGATGTGCGTATCTAGTCTTCAATCTTCTAAGCCGCATTTCCTTGAGCTTAACTCCATTGTGCCTTGACCTTCTTTAACTTCGCGATTTCGTAGCTTCTTAATTCCTATTTCCAAAATATGAGTTGGAACTCATTTCACTGTCGCCTCTCGTTCCACTTTCACTTATTCTCTTTCTAGTATACCCGATTCAAACATAACTGCGTACTCATGGTTTCATGCAAGTTCTCCAAAATTCACTAGTGAATCTCGGATCTCGTTTACTTACTAGAAGGTATTCCATATAAATGAATTATCTCTTGAAATAAACAAATGCCAACCATGTCGCCAAGTGTACTTACTAAGGTGATTTTCTATAACTCATGCATAAGTGAGATGAACCACCCGCCTTAGTGGCGAACACTACTCGAGCAGATCAATAAATGTATCAAGAGATTCTAGGTAACTAAGCATAGCAGACCCTAAGGGTTACACTAGACTTCGAGGGTATTACCGAGGCAAGTCAAGAGTCTAACTACCCTCTTTTCATACTCGAGAATGGTATCATTTCTGGATAACCACTCCATCCCTAGAATCAACCCATAGCCCAAAAACATAAGCATTACTTCTAAACTAAACACTTAGCATAGACATTCTCAAATCCAAACAAGTCATGAATAAATGAGTCGATTCCCCAACAGGATTTGAGACAAAAATGGGATCCTCTACTATGCTAGTACTAAGGTGCAGAGACTCAACTATCGAAGCAGAATTAAAAGGATGCGACGTACAAAAACAAAGTTCTAACGGGATGATAGAAAAGAAAAGCTAAACCTTTAACAAAAACGTTACCACCACTCTAGGGTACGCTAGTAATGAGAGCATACAATTGCCCTCTCGACGATTTTGTTCTTTGCCCTTGTCCTTGTCCTATAATATTAACTACATGTCCCTTTTTACCATACTAAAGATACTCTCTCTTGTCATGGGTTTTATTATTCCTTCACTTTGGCCTCTTCCCTTTCACCTTTTCCTCCTTCGTGGATTAATCCATATCAACAAGTTTCTCATCCTTAGGCTTGTGTTCTTTATCCTCGTTCTTACTATCCTTCTATAGCTTGTTGGTCGATTTCTCGAAAGTTACCTCCATCACACTACAACCTTACAAAGCTTGAAATAAGATTAGTCGCTGATGGAACTACTGCGGCTACAGATGGAGGTTGGGCACTTCTTTGCCCTCCGACTTGTGTCGTACACCTACAAAATTATGGCGAAAAAGAAAGAAAGAAGAGATTCAAAGAGAGAATCAAAAGATAGTGCATATGGCTTTAGGGAATATGCCTTTCGTAAAACAAAACTTTTCTTATAAGAATGCTTCTTTGTAAATGTTTTGAAAATAATTTCAGAAGGTTTTTAAAAGTTTTTGCCCAGCCTGGTAACCTTCTGCTCTGATACCAAATGTAACACCCCACATCCATTAAGGTCACTCACAAAGGGAATGCCTTAACTTTAATGGAGCATTATGGGTACTGGAACAGAAATATTACAAGACAGACATATATAAAACAGTGGAAAGTAAAGTAGGAGTACTTCAAATCATTTATTAAATATAATTGTTTACAATAAAAGCCCATCAACTTCCAATACCCAATTACTTAGCTAAAATATCTGTCTTGCTCAAAAACAAAGAAGCATAAAATTCAATTCAGATATTCCCTAATAAAGCAAGGCAAGCCATAGCCAAGAGAAATCCAAGTCGTACATGAAAGAGCCTTGGAGCTTGGTAAGATCTGAACTAAGCTGTATTCCCACCCTGCGAACTTGGGGGGAGGGGTTAACGGAAGAAAAAGAGACAAAACAAAACGGGTCAGTCATAAAGACTGAGTAAGTCCTAGTGACTTTCAGCATCAAAACAGGTAAAGATAACATCCACGAATAAACTGAAAATAAACATAAGCATGATGACAAGTTAAGCTACAGGCACGATGAATCAAGTATAACATCCCATAATTCCTATCAAGAGTAGCATCACAAGGTTCCTACCAAGTATCACATCGCAAGGTTTCTATCAAGTATAACATCGCAAGATTTCTAAGCTTCGTCATTAAAATATTTCAGTGATATCTACTTGCTCTGCACCACCTGACAAGTGTCCCAACTAGTGATTTATATAAAATGATCATATGATAACGTGATCCCAATCCCCGAAATTGTGGTTGCTTTCAGGTGTACATCTATTATTTATCACCTAGATCTAATCTAGGGTTTTCTATCGGGCGCTTCCTAGATTCAACCAGGGTTTACGCGACCTAGGTCCAACTAGGGTTTATGCTACCTATTGAACGCTTCTCAGATTCAGGGTTTATGCGACCTAGGTCCAACTAGGGACTATGCTACTTGCGTGTGTCATACGGCCCCCAATGATTGTAGATACCTATGCTGGTCCCACCATGGGGTGTATCAAGTCCCATGGTGGCGGCCCGACACAATTCTAGAATGCATAGTGTATACGACTGGTGCCCAGTGCCTTCTTTTTCTGCTCCGAAGTGCGTGGACGCCCGCACTCCGTTAGAACCTACACTGCTGCACCACTCGTCATCGCTTTGACCGCTTACAATCAGCCCAGTAATTATGCCCCCACCCTGCCTAGTTTCAGGGTACCATGATACACCTATGTGGGTTAATGCTAAAATGGGTCCCCGTTACTAGGGTTTCCTACTGGTTAAGTTTGTGTGCCTATGTATACAGATATTACCCACCTACCCGTGATGTACTTAACCCACTAATTCAAGCATGTTTATTAATGGTTAAGTTTGTGGGCCTATATTTACTAATATTACCCACCAACCCGATATGTACTTAACCCTCTCCGTCCATCGCGTTAAGTTGGCTAAGTGTTTTCTCTTGTTTTACTTAACCCTACCACACATCATGTTATATCGGTTAAGTATTGCTCCTTGTGTTACTTAACCCTACCGCAAGTCTTGTTATACCGGCTAAGTGTTCTCCCTTGTGTTAACTTAACCCCACCGCATGTCATGTCATATTGGTTAAGTGTACGTTGACTTAGCCCACCTACTTATCATGTTGTGACGGTTAAGTGTTACCCTCTGTTGTTACTTAACCTTACCACGCATCACGTTATATTGGTTAAGGCATGTTAACTTAACACCATCCACTAGTCATATTATAATGGTTGAGTGTTACCCTCGTGTGTTTACTTAACCCTACCATGCATCAGGTTATATCGATTGGGTGTTATCAACCCATTCAAGTTAAACCAACGCATCCGCTAGTCATGCTATAACGGTTAAGTGATATCAATCAATTCAAATAAACTTAACCCACCCACTTATCATATTATGTTGGTTAAGTGCTATTAATCTACTCAACCGCACCCACTTGTCTAATTAACATGTTGTATTAGTTGAGTGTCCTCAATTTGCTTTACCCTGCCCACTTTTCTAATTAACATGTTAAAATGGTTAAGTGTTTTCAAGCAATCAAGTTCAGGTTTACTTAACCCACCCATTCATGTCATATCGGTTAAGTGTCATTAGTCTAGTCATATTACTTAACCTTTCCATTCTTAGCGTGTCTGTTTATTGGCATTAATTAATTATTAATGCATCAACCACTCACATTAGACCTGTTGTTGCGGTCACTGGATATGCCGGGCGGTTCCGGGCAGAATTACACCACAACTCAGTCTAACCTCGGGTTTAAGCCTGATATGACTAACTTCTCACATTGGATCTTATTATTTGCAGTCACTGGATATGCCGGGCGGTTCCGGGCAAAATTACACTGCAAACTCGACCCAACCTCGAGTTAGCCATGTTCAAGTTCGTGTTCATACCCATATTCATGTTCATGTTTCAACCACGTTCATATTTCCAGTTATATGCCAATTACCAAGTTCATAATTCACGTTTTTTTTCTCCCCAAAACGTATTCCCAAAGTATTATCATAATTCACTATAAAGTTATGCCAAGTTATAGCCTTTTATTTACAATACACGCCAACTACCCAAAACCCAACTTAAACGCGTTCATATTAAACCTCTACCAAGTCATAAATTATCATATACGTTTCAACTCCAAATTTTACATAATTAACATATGCCCAAGTTCTAGATTACATGTCAGTTTTACATATGCCTAATTCATACCAAATTTACATATGTTCAATTCATGTCATTTTACATTACGCCAATTTTATGCCAATTTACACATATACCAAGTTTCATGCCATTTTACATATGTCAAGATTCATGATTTACATGTTTACAAGGCTATGCTCAATTTACATAGATCAAGTTTTATACCTAAAAATACATGTATACCACGTTTACACCAGTTTACGCATAACAAGTTCTAGCCAAATTACATATATCAATATCCATATCAAATTACATATATCAATCCCAATCGCGCAATAACCATTATAATGACAATACCCAAAATTACCCCGTTTCATGTTAATGGTAAATTATCCCAAACATCCAATTTTCATATTATGCCTTCGATTCCACCAAACGCATATATTCCACTAGGCAACATTCCAATATTTCCTCCCGTATACCATCGCACGTATATTGTAGTTTAGGCCTAGGTCTGAAATTGACCTAGGTTCATCAAAAGAAAATAAATAGGGGAAGGTAGAAGATTGCAATAAAAATGAGATCAGAGAGAAAACGACATAAAAATATCATCTCAGGCATAAAGAATAGATCTTGATAATAATATCAACATGAACCAAGAAAATTGATTTACAACAAGCTGAATAGACCATAAACTTGTCATGAGAATAAAGATAGAAAGGTTCCCAAAATCAAGATCCAAGAAGAAACAAGAATAGACTTGGATCAAAAGTCCAATTTCACTTCATCACATGTCCATATTAAGTTTAATTATTTTAATCTAAAAATAACTAGAACTTACAGATCGTGGACAAGGAATTAAGAACTGAATTCATTGTAAAAATGTTGCGGCATTGTTGATTTATTGTTTTGAATCATTGTAGAAGCCTTAATCTTCGAATTTGATTGTGTATGAAAGCTTAGGAAATTTATTAGAGGTGGCGGCCATGATCAAGTGGGATCTCAGTAGCATTTTGGTGTAAGAATGATTTGTTATGAATTAGGTTAGGTCGTATGGTGTGTTTATAGGTGTAGGAACTATTTAGGGCCTTTAGATCAACCCTAGAATCAATCCGGACCATCAAAGCACGTCCCGGGGTAGGTCGACCCCCTGGTCAACCCCCAGGTCGACCTGCCTGGTTCTGTGCTGCCTGAAATTTGCTGAATCTTCTACAGGCCATAACTTCTTCATCCGAACTCCGATTTTCGAAAACTCGGGCTCTATTTCATGTAGAATTCCGAGACGAACGCAATGGCACAACCCGTTTCCCATAATTCTCATTTTAAAAATTAATTATACCTTGATTTCTTGTTTCAACATGTTATTAAAATTCGGGTTGTTACAATTAATTATTACTATTTATTTTCAAATTAAATTAACCTACGTCTAAATTAAGTATATTTTATGGGGTGTTACAGAATCGTCCTAAGCGTCTTTCTGCCTCAGTTGTTGTTCAACTGGTAGATATTACATAAGGTTTTCCAAACTCATATCTTTACTTCTATGTTTCAGAAATTATTCATGATCCTTCAAAGAGTGGGTAATTTATCTCTTATAACTATATATTGATCGTATCATCCACATATTGTATTGATTAAATTGGTTAAGAATGTATATGATATTATTAAGTTATTCTATGATAAGCCTATCATCAATCGTTTGTAATTGAAAATTTTGGCTGACAGAGATTCCTTGCTAGTTTCATCCTCCATAAGATATTTTGCATCTAGTGTATCTCAGATATATTTTGCAGTAGAGTTATTGTAATACATATCAAAAGGAGCATCAATCAAGATGTTATAGATGTGGCCCTTGCAATATTATCATCATGCCCTCATTTTGTTGGCGCTTATACATGTGTAACGGTTTCATTATCAGATTCTATTAGTTTCAATGTAGTTAGAAAATACACAATTCTGAGTCTAACCAACAAAAATTCATCTTCTTTTGTGAGAGTACAAAGTTGACGTCTTTGAATCTTTCCAATTTTTTAGAATCTGCAGCATATTCCGGGAGACTATGCGGACTCATTGTGGTGATGTATAATTTTTAGACAGTTGGGTTTAATGGTTGATTCATATAGTCACTGCGATAAATTCTCGAAGACATGATGTGGGGGTCGCTATCTAGAAAAACTATACATTGCCCTCTCTACGTACTATGTGCAAGAGTATAGGCAAGAATGTTTCCAAGGTACAATAGAACATATACAATTTCATTATCTTTATTCAACAATGTTTGCACGAACATTACAAATTCATTAATCCTTGTGTTATAGTGACAAGATGTGAGAGTCACAACCTACTGAACCATAACTCCCGTATAAATTCATTTTAGAAAATGATAGAATAGAGTCAAAGGAAGGAGAAGATGAATTCAAAATTATGTATGTTGATTTTTAAAATGAATTGGTTTATATAAAAACGAAAATATATGTCTTTTTGCTCAGGAATGACTAGTCAAAGATTGTATCCGTACAACGAACAAATTTCGTTTTCAATTTGAGTACTAACAACTGTGTCCACTAATTTAAATTCAAACTGCATGTCTTTGACAAAAAATCCTATTATGGGATATAGACCACTGCTTGATATGTTCTTAACCCAAAACTAAACCCAGCCTAGGTTTAATGAGGCATGGATGTGCGTGCAAACACGTGTGTGTTTGCATGTGCGACCTCTCCCTTCAATAGAGATAAATGAATTTAGGTATTCGAATGGTATAACTTTTAGTCAAAATTTCATATACTTATGCAAATATATTTTTAACTTTACTCCAATGTGGGACTTAACCACTTCATCTTCATCTTCTTCTACTTTGTTTGAAAATGTATATGAATTATTTTCAGTCCATAGTGTAATAATACTAATAATTTGGTAATATGGAGAAGGCGCTACAATGTGAATAGTACGACTCTTAATTTCTTGTATTTGGAAACTAAAATTGCATGAAGTTCGTAGTTTTTATCAGAATTTTACAAAAAACAACCATACGTGTCAACCATCATCATATGGTACACAATAACATACCTTAATTCATTTTACAGATTATGTGACGGTGCTTTCCTCTTACTTTGGTAAAACATCAAAGAAAATGACATAGTGCTGCAAAATCCATCTAAGTTTTTTACATGGACAATTTCTTAAAAAATAATCAAAATGGTACACATTGCAAATGGTATGGTGCTTGGTTATTAAATGAACAACAATATCATTTCAGTTAAACTTAACCACCATTACTTCAACCTTCACATTGTAACGGCCCACCATTGTAAATGATTCATATTGACAATAAACCACACATGTTTGTCCCAAACCATTCCAAAAGATGAATTTTTAATGAGATTTAAATATAAGAACAAAAGAGTTAAGAAGAAAGAGAACACGGAACCTCACAGTGGAAGGAAAAAATTAAAATAATCACGTAAGTAAACCATAATGACGTTTATAGTGTGCATCGTATTACAATATCAGAATTAAACAATCAATAGACATACCAAGTAATGCAATAAAACAATGCTAGTACATACAACTATCAATCTTCACCTTGACTTCAAAATAACGCTTTCTACTAAACTGAAAGAACCCAGGCTGACCCGTGCATAATGAAGAATAATACACTTGATCCCGGACTAAAATTTCTCATGTAAGTCAAATCAAAGCATGAAATAAGGATACAAGTAACTTAAGAGATCTCATTGGATTTTCCATCTTTTATGGATCCATTGAACTATTTGTGTATAATTGAATACACTATATATGTAATGTCTATCAGTAAAGCATAATATTGAAAATAGCATTAAGCTGTTACCTAAAATCTCCATTAACACATTTTATACGCATGTAGTCTACATGTATCATAATACTACTATAAACTGGTAGTTGTCAGTTGGTCCCTTATAGTTAAAATTGTAGTGGTCTCATATAGGAATAAAATATGACACGGTACGTGATGCAATGCACATGGTAGGATTCTACTAATTTACCATTTCTTGTTGGTCGTAACACATACCGGTCATTTACGTAAAACATTAGCAATCAAACCAAGATGCACGAATCGAGTCACATGTCAAGTGAGTAATACGAAGAGGTTTGTTTACTAGAGGTAGGTAACCTTATTGGCTAGGCATAAGCTCCCATTTTAGTCATTTTAATTTTTACACAAGCGTCAAGGTTATCCACCATCGTTCACTTACTTCATTTCAGATATGTTCACTAATTCAACTACTTCATTCTATAACTTCCTATATGTACGTAGCTGTTAAAATGGTTCCAACGTTGGAGAGTATGCCAACATCTAGTCCAGGTCTCGTTAACAATCAATCATCGTTTTACAAATCGTGGTCATTTATATTTCAAAAAACATTATATTTCATGTCAAAATCAGTTCAGTTCAAATTTCGATTTCGTATTGCAAATCAGTTCATTATTGGATTCAAGCTTCAATTTCATATTTTTATATCACAAATTAGTTTGTTATCAAATTCAAACATCAGTTTAAGACTTTCATGTCACAAAATCATTATTTAAATGCAGTGGCGGAGCCATGAAAACAAATTGAGGTGGTCAGTTTTTTTCATGATTCCATCATTATAAAATGATTACTTTTAGGTAATGGACTTTGTGATGTTCAAAGTATGCTATATTAAGTATAGAAAAGATCTTAATTAGACTGATATGAAATAATGATATATTCGCACCAAAAATAACAAAACAACTCTACATTTATTTCCTTCTCCTGTCTTTCTTGTTTTGTGATGCATGTTTAGGCACGTGTGTTTTATAACGTATTTTTAAAGTTAGATTATAAATTTTATGGGGAGGTCACTTGCCCACCCCAGCTGCAAGGTGGCTCCGCCCATGCTTAAATATAATCCTTTACATTCAAAACAGTTCGCGTTCAAAAGGCATGGTTTGGAAACAAATTTTTAGTAAAATATTTTCTGCATATGTAATAAGAAATTTAAAATAATAGCTTTAGTTGAAATAATTTAAGTTTAAAATAGTTTTTAATAGAGATTGTTCGAGATAAAATAAAATAATATAATGGAAAATAGTTTTAATAAAAACAGATAAATAAATAGTACTAAATCGAAAATAAATTTTATTGTAATAATCGGAATAAAGTATTTTATTTTCTCTTAAAACATTTTGAATCTGATTCCAAGTTTCAAAATTCACGTAATCCGTTTTAGATCTCATATTTCAGTTTGAAACAAATTTCAAATAAATCCAAGCTTCAGTTTGTAGCCAATTCAAGTTCAAACTTATAATTAATTATGAATTTCAGTTTAAATGGTTTAAATCTTATTTACCAATTTAAAAATATTACATTAAATTAGTTTCAACTTAACTTTCGAATACTAAACCAATTTTCATTAAATCGGTTTAAAGTTTTAAATTACAAGTTTCAGGCCCAACACTTGAAATTATTCAATCCAGATGAATTCAAATTAAGTATTATTTTTGAATTTAAGATTTAAACTCAATAAATTTTAGGTCAAAATTTTTTCTACCAATCTAATTCTGCCAGTTCGAATTTATATATCAAGACATTTCATATCACATGGTTCATTTCAAATACTGGAATTCAAATTAAATTCGATAACTTTATGCTCAATTATTTCAGAATTTACCTTTTATTCCAAACATTCAAATTAGAACAAATTTAAATTTTATATCTTCATCCAATTTAATCAAAATTAGATTAATAACTTCACGTTTAGGACCAAGGTTAATTAAATCACTTCCAATTAAAAATCAAAGTTAATTAAGTTTGTTCAATTTCAGAATTGTTAATCAATTTAATATGCTTGAATGAATGTCAAAAAATGTTCGATTTCCTAATTTCAATTTTAGAGTTTAAAATCGATAATTTCAAGTCAAAGTTCGTTAATCACTTCCATTTAAGATATTCGAATTTATAAATTTGAAACCATTTCATTCAACCAAATTCGGTGTTCATAATTTAATTTTATGTCTTATAGCGAACCGATCATGTAATTCAAATTTTAATTTCATGAGTATATATTATTTCAACTCAATCAAATATCATAGATATATATCATTTTAGCCTAACATGCTTCAGGAGTTCGATATCAAAAAGATGCATATAACAAATTATACATTTCCAATATACACTAGCTGATAATAGTCGTACATCATAGTTAATAATCATCAAAATTAAAATCACCCAGTCAACCATTATAACAACCAATAATCCTACACATGCAACAACATCCAAATCGATCAATAAATCACAATAGTTCATTAGTTATTCAATGTCAGTGTTTTAACTAGTAGTTCAATTTTAGTGACAAATTAAATGTCGATTCAATTTAGTGTCAATGTAATGTCGATTCAAATTTAATCCACTCAAATTCACTTTAAAATATATTTAAATTTTGAAACAATATGTCACATCAATATCAATTATCACGTTTCGGTGTTAATTGGCAGTTATATTCAATTTCGATATCAATTTAACTTCTCAAATAGTAGTTGAATAAATCATATAAAATCGTAAATTTGATATAACTTGCAATTGGAATTTTAGTACATCGTGAGTGGGTTTAAACACTTATATTTGATTTTACATCCAATTCAAATCCTACGAATGCAAAATTTCTAACAGCCATTAATCTCAGCCAAATAAATTCCATATCGCCCGGAATTTCAATACAAGTCCAATAGAAGAAACCACACATTAGTTGGATCTCGTATGCAAAAGTTATTAATGTTAAAAGATCTGAATTGAAATTTAAAAATAACCAAAAATAAACGATGGCCAATGATAGAAGCCTTGTTAGAATACCTGTTCCTTCTCTCACATACACTCTCCCTTTGAGCACAGAAAACATGTTCAGGAACCCATGTGTCGTCGCCACCTTCCATTCTTAACCATTGTAGCCTTGTCCACTTCTGACCCGATTAGGCATCATCCTTAAACTCATCTAGACCTCCTTTACCCGCTCGGACTTCACTTGCATCTCCGACCACCCATAGTAGCCACTCCATCTCCAAATAGAAACTCAAATCACCATTTTTTGGTGAACTCTGGTGCTTACAATCCCACTAGCTACATGCGTAAACTTCCCTTGACCTCCTATGTCAACTCATGCCCTTTGTTCTTAAAATCATTGACGACCCACTATCGGATCGTCAAAACCCTAAGATGGACGGTTTGGAAAGAACGTCGATTTCTGGCCAAACAAAAGGATGAAACCAAACAGAATTGACGTCGATTACGTTCACCGAAAGATTTTCGATGATGTAAAATACGATATGGTTTGAAGAGATTGAAATTCCATTGTTGTTTTTACCAATCGGTTATCGTCATTTCTACTAATTGAAAATTTTCACGATTAAGCGATGAAATCTGATGTTGGGGTTGGAATAGATGCTGCTAGGGCTAAGGGAAAGCTATATATATGTGACAACATAACCTTTGGGCCAAAGCTGTTACAATAGCCAAAAATATTGTTTTCGTCGCTAAACCGAAATGTGTCGTCCTATATATCGAAATATTGGTTTCCAATATTTCTAAATGCAAAAATCGCAAAAACACGATTCTGTATAAATTTTAAATTTGTCCATCAAATTAAATTTAAATTAACATTTACGTTTGATATTGAAAGACAGTAAATTATTGCTTCGAAATTCACTTTTATTCTTTTTTATTGAATTATAGTTATATTAAATATAAAACATAAAATTTACTTTCCTCGAAATATTATTTTAATTTCATTACAATATTTTTTTAATTTAACGTAAAAAGTGTGTCTTCTAGCATTAATCCATTAACTGAAGATTCATCTTTTCCATTTTGAAATTTAAAATTCATATCAACGCGATTGCAATTTAACTCAATTTATTAGGTTTTATTATGGATTTAAATTAGCGGAGAAAGAATAAAAATTCTATTATATTACGCAATTTCAACAATATTAGATATTACTAATTAGATACTTGAATCATTCATGTAACGACCTTCATTTTCTTACCATTTAAGTTGGTAATAAAACTAACTCAAATCGTTCGAAACAATAGATTGTTTTAACTATGATGTTTAATAAAATCAGATCACAGAACACAGGCAGATCATAGAAAAATAGTAGAATAACTCGTAGCGGAATTGGTAACTTAGTAGTTCATGAAGCTACTTGAATCAAAATCTCAAAACAAAATACATAAAGTATCAGAGTCATAATTTAATACACTAGAAACTTTTAGATATAAAATAACTATTACATAAGAAAATGATGGAAATGAATTAACATAACCACTGAGATAACAATAGTAGATAGATAATAAACTTAATCTCCAATAGATCTCCATCTCCGAATAATATGAATTGCATAAGATCAAATCTTCAGTCTAATTAGAGTATCAAGTCAAAAAAATAAAGAAAACATTCGAGTTAGGATTAAAATGTTCAATAGTAAATCAACTTCAGTTGAAATGTTAAAAAAATATAAAGAATGTTTGGGATTCCATTCTTTAAGGATTCTTTAAACTAGAATCATATAATACAATACACTATTATAATAGTGCCTATGGGTAAATATAGCATTGAAAATAGCGTAAGCGGGATTATATTTTTTCCATTACACTATTTATAAACATTGCATATAAAATGCCTGTTAAACGGTCAGTAGGTAGGGATGCACCGCTATACGACAACGTAAAATCAAAATCATAGAGGGATCGATCAGGATAATATGATAAGGCATACAAGGCAATAATCAAGGTAGGATTCCACCAATTTCATGCTCGAACTGGTGGTAATGCATAGCCGCAACTACCGCCCACCTAGAACAACACTCTCACAACCAAATGGGCCACAATCAGTCACAAAGAAATATAAATGGTATCAAAGAAGTGCGTCCGATATGAGGTGCGACCTCAATCAATAACGGTATATCTCATGTTTAGTCGTTTTAATTATGATCCAAAGGTCAAGGCTATCCATCATCGTTCTCTTGGTTCATTCTGGTAGAGTTCACCAAACCAACCTACTTCATTTTGAATTCTCCACCACATGCATAGTTGTTAAAGTGGTTTCCATTATTGGCACAGAGTATGACAATATCCGACCCTGGTCTCTTTAACTACCAAACACTTATTTCACACCACGGTCGTCTATATTGAAAATCATTTTTAAAATATCGTAAATCAAATAATAACAATATTTGTTTATATTCAAATAATTACATTCAAATATTTCAATGTCGTAAGTCAAGTTTAAATTGTCACAAATTCAAACAATAACGATATTGGTTTATATTCAAATCATTAAGTTCAAGTATTCAATGCCATAAATCATATTTCAAACCGATTCATTATTTGTTTAAGTTCATAAATCATAAATCAATTCATATTACTGGATTCAGATCAAGATCCAGATTCCTTATATACAAAAGAGTTTACTTACAAAATACATTTCTATTTTATATTATTATAACTCAAATATCACTATTTCAAAATCTTTAAAATATCGTTTCAAATTCAACAAATTTGCTTCAAATTAGTTTCAAACTTTAGACAACAAATTTTTAAGTTCAGTTCATTTCAAAATGGTATTCAAGTTGGTTTATGTAATTTTTATTCTTAAATATTTACATTACCATTAAATCAGGTCCACATAAAGATCCTTGATAAAGTTCATATTAATCAAATCTAAGTTTTTATTTAATCGATTATAAATGTTTAACTTTAATTTTATTTAGATTCAAAACATTTGGTAAATCAATTATTTTCAAATCACTTTATTAAGTTTCATAATCATACTTAATTCATAACTTATTCATTAAATTAAATTCACATCTTAAAATTGATATATCTTACATGATAAAATACATTCCCATTATGTCATTTAACAAATCAAGTTATCGTTAAAGTTCTAACTTCTCTTAAGACCTTTTGTATGCTTTATATTTATTATAAAAAAATTATGCAGTTTTAAAATTTAAATAAATGTATTTTTAATCCACAAAATTTTAATTTCTAATAATTATAATTTTTTAGTGAGATGTTTTAGATGGTCAAAGTATAGGTCGTTACATGCTTACTCTAACCAGCTTACCTCTTCTTTAAATCGCTTATTATTATAGGAATAAATACCTTATCATATTATATTATCTTTAATTAAAAATAATAGAGTTGGTGTAGTTAGTCTATAGTTTGAATTTGGAAAATGAAGGTCTTGAGTTTGAACTTTGAAACTGAAACCCATTGATAAGTATTAAAAAAAAGCATTTGGTAGGGACATGATTTCCCCAAGTTTACTATAATCGAAGGTCAGATCTTCCAACATAGAATTCAAGTTTTCACCATAATTATAGATGGAAATAAGACATAACTCAACAACGAGTCTATTTGAATCATTGTTTTATTGTGTAATAGTTTGACAAGTTCTAATTTTAAGTTTTGAAATCTAGAATTGTCAGATGTAGGACCCAGTTCACGCCATTAATATTGAAATAAGTTCATTATTCCATTTTCATTTAATATTTATTGTATTTTGTTTTCTAAATACATTCCGATCAACAGCTCATGTTCACTTTTAGGAATTCACTAATACTAGTATAAGAGGTACCTATAACACAATTCACATACTTTAAGACTACCTAATAATCATACCTGAACTCTTAAAGTGATTAAATATTTTTCAATTGGATACTTAAATAGTGGTACACATATATTGCGAATACTTGTTAGAATATGACATACATCATATTAATTTATTCTTGAATCAAGTACACAAGTTTCAAACTTGTGATATCTCATACTATAGTCGATCCATCTAACCATTGGAATAGTGGTGTTGATCAAAATTAGAACTATATAGTAGATATGCTTTGCTCTAACTCCTAGTGAAGAAACTATG
The DNA here is from genome assembly GCA_030737875.1 of Allium sativum. NCBI lineage: Eukaryota > Viridiplantae > Streptophyta > Magnoliopsida > Asparagales > Amaryllidaceae > Allium > Allium sativum. The sequence goes on from CM060922.1 coordinate 784,049,542, forward strand.
CATTACACCATAATTAGTATTTAGCTATAGCTAAAACTCATATTTAAGGCCATTGGATACAGCTTTGGGCTGTATCTATATATAATATCATTAACAATCAGATACAACTCCTAGATATATCTAACCGATCCCTTAGATATGAACCACGACCATATCTAATTGAGTCATTATATATGACTCATGACCATATCTAAATGATTAGTTAAATACTGCTCAAATATAACCCTTGTTTGAAGTGACTCATGGAGGATGGAGAGATGGGTGCGTGGAACAAAGCTCTGTTCTGCGACAGTACATGGGATTGGGTACAAGAGTTTCGTTGTCCTAACCCTTGTTATGTTCCTGAACTTGTTGTACCTTTTTAGAGTATGTCATTGTCATTGGATCTAGTGATGGCTCCAGCAGATCCTCTGCTGAGGATCAACTGTGAGCAATATTTAGCAGTAGTAGTGTCTTGCTACTCTCCTGATTCGTAATGTACAGTGTTATAGCACTTCAAATCGGACTTGGAGTTCTGTGCCTGTGCAGAACTCTTACTCTTGTCTCATAATAAACAGTGGCACAAACCACTATAAAAACTGGCTTGCCTTTCAAAATACTGCTCAAATCCATAACTAACTGATGAATACAGTGCTGCTATTTGGTCCACTAGATATGACTATTGGCCAAACCTAATGTCATTAGATACGACTCACGGTCATATCTAAATGATTAGTTAGATACGACTCAAAGCACTAGATACACTATTAGTCGTATCCAATGTAATTAGATACGACTCAAGGTCGTATCTAAATGATTAGTTAGACACGACCCAAAGCCGTAACTAACTGACTAATAAGGTGTTGCTATTTGATCCATTAGATACGACTCTTAGCCGTACATAATATATCAATTAATTTGGACCTAACTGGCCAATTAGATACTACAATTACACATATACAGTCAAATTATATAATCATAGACATACAAACGATAAACATCACATATATATATATTGGTTGGCTTTTTTACAAATAATTCTGAAAGTCAGATCATTGCTTATACATATATATCTATTGACGTAAGGAATTGTCGTGGATTCAGTGCACGCCAACCCCCGATGTAAGTGTGTATGAGAAACACAGTAATCCAAATCCAAAAATAAAGTAATGCGGGAGAACAAATTTTTTATAGTGGTTCGGCATTAATGTCTGCGTCCACTTTATATTAATCATTCATCATATATTTGTCGATTACAATATTGTACAAGTCTGGACAGTGTTTAAGTACAAAGTGTTACAATTGAATAACAAAAAGATTGTTAATTCTTGACTTTGACTAAATTGCCATTAGTCTCCATCGTTGAGTGAAAAATATGTTGACTCGATCAACTATGTCCGGAAAATAGCTTCAATGTCCAAGAAATCTAAAAAATCCAATTCAGTCCAAAAGCAGTGTAATTATGCTTGTAGATATCCAAAAGTTGATGGAAAACGTTTGTGCAACATTTTAATGGTCCATGCCATGTCCAATGGCCATCAAGAAGAAGTGTAACACCCCACCTCCGCCAGGGTCACTCTTACAAGTACACTAGCTTTGGAGGGGTGTTGGACAAGGTAAACATGCATAAAGATATCCCAAGACAGAACATATAAGTAAAACAGAGTAAGTAAAGCAGCAGATAAAACTACTATTTCAAAACCATAGTCAACTTACATCAAAAGTACTGAGTCATTATTCTCCAACTACTACAAGTCTAGAAACATAAACTGAAAACTGGAAATAACATAAAGTAAACTATCCCCAAAGTAGACGTGGTAAAGCCATAGCGAGCTCAAGTCCAAACCGTACATGAGCTATCCAGTAAGCAAGCTAAAGATCCAAGCTTGGTGCTAGTATTCCCACCCTGAGAACCTGGGGGGGGGGGGGGAACGGAAGAAAAGAGGCGAAAGAAAACGGGTCAGTCAAAAAGACTGGTAAGTCCTACCTACTATTAGTATAAAAACTAATAAAGTTAACTAGACATGTAAAACAGAGATGAAACATAGGATGATAACTGGCATGGTGAAAAGTTAACAAGATAGATCAAGTGTGGCATCGCATATACAAGGTTAAGTTGCACCAAGTGTACTAGTATTCTAATCCATGTCAAGTATAAACAAGAAATGATCCCTTGGCCCAAAGTTGGCCCAACATCATGAGATGACCTAAATCAAGGTCCAACTACTCGGTCTAGTCGATCGGCTCCCTATAAGCCTAACTCGTCGTGTATCGGTGTCATACGGCTTAATCATGGAATGTAGTTAACTGTGCAAGGTCCACCCTAGGGTGTATCCAGCCCTAAGGTGTAAACCAAAGACACAATTCAAGCACGCACAGTCTAAACCTACCGGTTCCCATGTTCAACTCCGGACTTAATGTGCACGACCATGGTCCGCCTGAACAACCGGTGCACTATTCAGCCGTCTCTTTTGGTCTCTTACAATCAGTCCAGTAATCGTGCCCCACCCTGGCCTAGTCCAGGGTATCCAGATACTCCCCAGTGGGTTACTGCTGAAAAGGACCACGCAACTAGGATTTCAAGCGGGTTAAGTGTGGTTAACCCTATCCTAACCATGTATTGAGTTGGTCAAGTGTATCCAAGCAGTTCATGACTTAACCCTATCAATACATCGTGTTTAATTGGTTAAGTATTCAAGTAGTCCATGACTTAACCCTGCCAACCCATCGTGTTTAATTGGTTAAGTATTCAAGTGGTCCATGACTTGACCCTACCATGTGGCATTAATTAACTTAATGCACCCCAACCTCTCACATTAGACTTTGTTGTGGTTACTAGTTAAGCCGGGCGGGTCCGGGTAGCTTTACACCACAACCTAGTCTAACCTCGGGTTTCAAGTGCGATGTGACCAACTACTCACATTGGGTCCTATTGTTTGTAGCCACTAGTTAAGCCGGTCGGTTCCGGGTAGATTTATGCTACAAACTCAACCCAACCTCGAGTTGGCCACCTTCATGTTTTCTACATGTCATGTCCACTTTCATGTTTTCAAGCATAATCACATGTCATATTTTCAAGTCATGTTTCATGTCATTAAAGTTACCTAACTACCCATACGCATTCCCATCGCATGTACGTTTCGTCACAACACAAAATGGATTAAAAGAGGGAACTTAGAAGCATGACAAAAATGGGCATAAGGTGATAGGATTTGGCCACAAGTTAAACATGGTGGCACATGAGGCAAAATGTGTTCATTACACTTGCATATTACATTATAAACCTCAAAACATGCATGACATCAAACTTAGCAAATAGGTGATACATGGTCATTGATGGCATAAGGATGATAACTAGTGATTCACATATAACATCATATGCAAGTTAACATAAAGGTTATGAGAGTTTCTATGTTGCATTATGCAACATTTCCATACAAAGCTCATAGCTTTCAATCCACAAAGTCAAGGTGATAGCTTTACAAACATACCTAGAACAAATCTATGCATAACATGATAGATTCAAAGCACAAATCATACTTAGGCCCAAACTCAATCTTGCAACATGTCATATTTAACTTCATAGTTTAAATCTAAGAGTAGAATAGGGCTTACAATGCTATGAAGACTATAAAATAAAACAAGATTGAGACGAAGCCACACTAGCAACACTAAAAAACCCCAAATGACAAGCTCCACATAAAACCCTTGATAAATAAGAAGAAGATCCTTGCTTTGGTGAAGAAAGATTGAACTTTAGCCTTGAATCAAACTTAGAAACTCTCAAACAAGCTTAGAAACTCTCATATGAATGAAGATGGAGATTATGACAAGAGGGTGGAGGCCATGATCAAGAGGGATTTTGGCAGCACTTAGTTGTAGGATTAGTTTGTGTGAGTTTAGGGTAGGATTAGGGGTCTTTTTATAGAGTTTAGGATTAGTTTTAGCCATAGGATTAACCCTAAATCAAATCCGAGCCATCAAATCACGTCACTAGCCAACGAAACAGGTCCAAACAGCCAAGATAAGTGCACCAGGCCGACCTGGCCGACCAGGGAGGTCGACCCCCAGGTCGACTCTAGTGTCGACCTGGTTGGGGGGGGAGGTCGACCCTAGTGTCGACCTGTCTGGGCGGGAATTTTCCCGCCCAGACTGTTTTGGCTGAATTTGAATTCCGAATTTAAATTTGAACCGTTTTTGAACTTGAAATTTTCTGAAAACTTTGACGGGCCATAACTTGGTCATACGGGCTCCATTTTACGAAAACTCGGACTCTATTTCGCGTATTTTTCCCAGACGAACACAATGGCACAGCCCGTTTCCCCAAATTCAGACTTTAACATTTAATTCTGCCCTGTTTTAAGTTATAATGTGTAGTTTAAAAATACGGGTTGTTACATTCTCCCCACCTTAAAGGATTTCGTCCCCGAAATCTTCAAGTTAGGAAGAACGTATCCTACCATCCATCATCCATCTACTCAAAACATCATCCACGAGCAGTCATTGTCCTTAAAAGATTCTAAATGTTGTATGAACATATGCAAAGGTGTGTGTATATGTACTTATCTAATGCGAAAATCAGGCGGTTACTGATTCAGTAAACCTCCTTAATGCAAAGTATGTTAGTGAAATGAGTCCATATGTATGCAAATTCCTAACATAATTCATAATCTCTATATGAGTGCACATGACATTCATCCATATGCAACATCCACGTGATAGCATAACAAGTTTCAGCCATGAATAAGTATAAGCACTCATGCATATGCAATATGAAAGTGTGTGAGCCGATCTTAGTGCCTAATGTGTACCATGCATCCACGAGTATCCACTTGCAAACACTTGCAACCACTGGCAAACATCAAGCATAACATGTTTCAAATACATGTTTCATCCAAAGGGTTTCCACCTATGGTTCTCATGACAAGGTTAACGAGATAACAAGATAAACATGGATAGCAAAGGAAAGATATGCTAACTAGGAAAAGAGATTGAGAATGTACCCTAAAAAAGGAATGGATAAAGCCCACGCATCTTCTCCTCGGTTTCCCAAGTTGCATCTTCATCGGCTTCACTCCACTGAACCTTTACTAACTTGACTTCTCGATTCCTCAGTTTCTTGATCTCCGTTCCCAAGATACGAATCAGAGCTTGCCTCAGGGTTGCCTCTTTCTCTACCTCCATGTCTTCAAGAATGCTAGGCTCGACTACCTCGGCTGACTCATGTAGGCATTTTCGAAGATGCGAGACATGAAAAACATTGTGCACTCCGGCCAGCTTCTCGGGCAATTCCACCTTATAAGCCATCTTCCCAATTCTTTCTATAATAGGGAAGGGTCCTACGAACCTTGGTGCCAGCTTCCCAACTGCTCCAGAACGAACCACATTTCGCAAAGGAGAAACCTTCACAAAGACCATATCTCCAACCTCAAACTCCAAGTCTGTCCTTCGCTTGTCTGCGTAGGATTTCTGTCTGTCTTGGGCCGCTTTCATCCGCCTTCGAATCAACTCAACCTTCTCGGATGTGTCCCTTATCAAGTCGGGCCCAAGTATAAGCTTATCCGTCGTCTCCCACCAACATGTTGGTGACTTGCACGGCCTCCCATATAAAGCTTCGAATGGTGCCATCCCTATGCTTGCTTGGTAGCTGTTATTATAAGCAAACTCCACTAGAGGAAGATGATCTTCCCAAGTACCACCGAAGTCAAGAATGCATAGCCTCAACAGATCTTCTAGTACCCTATTCACCCTTTCGGTCTGGCCATCCGTCTGTGGGTGATAGGCTGTACTTAGATTCAATCGCGTACCCATCGCTTCTTGCAAACTACTCCAGAACTGGCTAGTGAAGATTGGGTCACGATCGCTAAGTATGCTGGAAGTAACTCCATGCAATCGTACTATCTCTCGAAGATAAACAGATGCTAGCCATGATGCGGTCCTCTTGCTCTTCATCGGAATAAAATGAGCACTTTTCGCAAGTCTATCAACTATGACCCATATGCCAATATTCCCCTTTCTTGATCTCGGCAACCCATCCACAAAATCCATAGAGATACTTTCCCACTTCCATAGCGGGACCTCCAATGGGTGCAATAGCCCACCGGGCTTCTTCGACTCGGCCTTCACTTGTTGGAAAACAATGCATCTAGAAACAAACTCTGCCACATCCTTCTTCATCCCATCCCAAAAGAAAATGCGCTTCATATCCCGGTACATCTTATCCCCTCCGGGATGTATGGTCATCCTCGAGTGATGCGCCTCCTTAATAACTTTATTTACTAAGTATCCCACTCGTGGGACACATAGTCTTCCATCACGCCTTAGCCATCCCTTATCATCAATAGTATATCTGGCGAGGTGACTTGACGTCTCACCCCGGATCAACTTGTCCATGATCTCGACTATCTGCGGGTCTTCCCTCTGTGAAGCCCCAACTTGATCAAGAAGTATAGGTCTAAGCTCAAGGGATGCTAACGAACCAGTCATCGACTCAACAGCCAGTGTGAAATCAAAGGTTGCCAAGAACTCTAGGCTCTTCATCTCAACAAACAAGGGACTTAAAGTCAACCTTCTTCTGCTTAGCGCATCCGCCACAACATTACCCTTGCCAGGGGTATAAGCTATCTCGAAGTCATATGATGCCAAGAATTCCATCCACCTTTGCTGCCTTAGATTCAGATCTTTCTGCGAGAAGAGGTACTTGAGCGACTTGTGATCAGTATATAACTCAAACCTTTCGCCTAGAAGATAGTGGCGCCAGGATTTGAGTGCAAAGACGATCGCCGCCAACTCCAAATCATGAGTGGGATAGTTCTTCTCATGAACTTTGAGTTGCCTACCCCCAAAGCATATCACTCTCCCTTCTTGCATCAGGACAGCGCCCAATCCCGTGCCACATGCATCGATGTACACGGTAAACAACTTCCCTCCATCGGGTAATGCTAGAACTGGAGCTGTGGTGAGGGCTTTCTTGAGCCTTTGAAAAGCAAGCTCACACTCTAAGTCCCATGCAAAGACTAAGTTCTTCTTCGTAAACTTAGTAAGAGGAGCTGAAATCCTAGCGAAGTCCTTAATGAACTTCCTATAATATCCTGCCATACCGGGAAAGCTTCTCACTTCAGTTGCATTCTTCGGAACTTTCCAGTCTTGTACTGCCACCACTTTAGCGGGATCCACAGCTATGCCCTGCTTAGAAACTATATGCCCAAGAAACCGAACTTCCCTTCTCCAGAAATGGCATTTAGAGAACTTGGCTTTCAACTGATGAGCTCTAAGCGTATCCATAACCTCCTTGAGGTGTGTAGCATGCTCTTCCTCATCCTTAGAGAAGACCAGAATATCATCCACGAAGACAACCACAAACTTGTTAAGGAACTCCCTGAACACCCTACTCATCAAATCAACAAAGTATGCGGGTGCATTAGTCAAACCGAACGACATGACTAGCCATTCAAAGAATCCATCTGGAGTCCTAAACGCAGTCTTGTCAATACTATCCTCAGCCACTCTAAGCTGATGGAATCCGGTGGCTAGATCGAGCTGAGAGAAAACAGAAGCACCAACAAGCTGGTCAAAGAGATCATCAATCCTCGGTAACGGGTGTCTATTCTTCTTTATCAGCTTGTTCAACTCACGATAATCAACACATAGACGAAGCGAACCATCCGCCTTGGTAGCGAATACCACCGGAGCACCCCATTCTGAAATGCTTCGCCTAATGAAATTTTTCTCAAGCAACTCCTTGATTTGCTTGCTAAGCTCTCTTCTTTCTCGCGGGGCCATGTGCCTAACATGCAATGAAACTGGCTTGGCATTATCAACAAGATATATACGGAAATCTATCTCTTGTTTAGGGGGTAACCCCTTCACCTCATCAAAGACATCAGGATATTCTCAGACCACCCTCACAGATTGAAGATTGTCAATAGACGAGTCGAGGGATTCAAGATAACATAACATGACGGGATCCAGCGGGTTATAAGAAATCTCTAGGGTATTGCCAAGGCGAGTCATAAGCCTCACTATCCTATGCTCACAATCGAGAATGGCTCCATAACTGGACAACCAATCCATGCCCAAAATCAACCCGTATCCCATGAACCCGAGAACATAAGCATTACATGTGAATTCTACGGTCAAGATAGAAATCCTCAAATCCATACAAATCATAGACAGATGGGAGGAACCCCCAATTGGATTTGAAACACTAACGGGATCCTCAACTAGACTAGTACTTAGGTGCAAACTTTAAACAATGTCAGAGGAAATAAAGGTATGCGATGCGCCAGAATCAAATAAAGTTCGAACAGGAAAACCAGAAATATAAACAAGACTTTCTACAGAAATACTACCTCGGTCCGGAACTGGAGCAGTGTTGAGAGCATGCATCTGCCCTCCAGAAGGTCCTGCTCGCTGAGTCTGTCCTTGCCCCTGCCCTTGCTTCTTTGGGCAATCCTTACTGAAGTGTCCAGTCTCTCTGCAATGAAAGCATTCTCCCAACTTCCTCTTCTTCTTCCTACAATCTTTGGCTATGTGTCCAACGATCCCACAGTAGTTGCACTTCCTTATCTCCTTTTCCTTGTTGTTGTTGGCCTTGTTACCCTTGTTGTTCTTATTGTTCTTGTTACTCTGATTTCCTCCCCACTTGGAGTCCGCCTTCTTGGTTTGAGTATCATTAGGCTTGACTTCTTTCTTGCCATTCTTATCATCTCCCTGAAGCAATGCCATGTCTACTAGGCTTTCAAAAGTGGCCCCCGTGGGTATGTGAGACATGGCTAAACCTTGTAATGGCTCATTCAACCATCGTGCAAAGCGTAGAGCCTTCTTCTGAGGTGTGTTAACCATGTCTAAACCGAATCGAGCAAGCTGGTTAAACTTATTCACATACTCCCTCACTGTCATGTCCCCTTGCTTCAAAGATATAAACTTCTCCATTTGAAGATTCTCCTCAGCAGATGATAGAAACTTAAGCCCAAACCTCATCCTAAAGTCGGCCCAAGTCTCTATAGGCCTAGTAGCGTTAGTGACTTCCCACCAATAAGCAGCTTCCTCTTTCAATAGCCATACTGCCAACAGAACTTTTCTACGGTCTTCCACATCAAAGATGGCGAAGAGGTCTTCAGTTTCTTTTAACCAATTTCTTGCCTCAACAAAAGTCTCCGTCCCAATAAATTTTTTGCTACCCATCGCCTTAAAATCTTTGCAAATCTTTGCGAAATCCGCTTGTGGACGCTGAGGAGGAGGAGGAGGAACCTCAGGTACGGTGGGAGTGTTTGCTGGGCCCGCATCGTTGGCCCTAGCTTCCAAGTACCTTCGGAACCATCTGGGTATGGTTACTCCCTCGGGAAGGTTAAGATCGGCCATGCTGAAAAAGGAAAAGATAGATTTAGAGCGAGGAAACCAAGGATAGTGCTAATGGCTTTTGGGGAATAGCCTTTTAAAATAAACTAGACTTTTCTTGGAAAATACTTAATTGGTTTTGAAAATAGTTTTTCAAAAGGGTTTTTTTTTTGAAACTTTTGTCCGGTCTAGTAAAACCTTAGGCTCCGATACCAAATGTAACACCCCACCTCCGCCAGGGTCACTCTTACAAGTACACTAGCTTTGGAGGGGTGTTGGACAAGGTAAACATGCATAAAGATATCCCAAGACAGAACATATAAGTAAAACAGAGTAAGTAAAGCAGCGGATAAAACTACTATTTCAAAACCATAGTCAACTTACATCAAAAGTACTGAGTCATTATTCTCCAACTACTACAAGTCTAGAAACATAAACTGAAAACTGGAAATAACATAAAGTAAACTATCCCCAAAGTAGACGTGGTAAAGCCATAGCGAGCTCAAGTCCAAACCGTACATGAGCTATCCAGTAAGCAAGCTAAAGATCCAAGCTAGGTGCTAGTATTCCCACCCTGAGAACCTGGGGGGGGGGGACGGAAGAAAAGAGGCGAAAGAAAACGGGTCAGTCAAAAAGACTGGTAAGTCCTACCTACTATTAGTATAAAAACTAATAAAGTTAACTGGACATGTAAAACAGAGATGAAACATAGGATGATAACTGGCATGGTGAAAAGTTAACAAGATAGATCAAGTGTGGCATCGCATATACAAGGTTAAGTTGCACCAAGTGTACTAGTATTCTAATCCATGTCAAGTATAAACAAGAAATGATCCCTTGGCCCAAAGTTGGCCCAACATCATGAGATGACCTAAATCAAGGTCCAACTACTCGGTCTAGTCGATCGGCTCCCTATAAGCCTAACTCGTCGTGTATCGGTGTCATACGGCCTAATCATGGAATGTAGTTAACTGTGCAAGGTCCACCCTAGGGTGTATCCATCCCTAAGGTGTAAACCAAAGACACAATTCAAGCACGCACAGTCAAAACCTACCGGTTCCCATGTTCAACTCCGGACTTAATGTGCACGACCATGGTCCGCCTGAACAACCGGTGCACTATTCAGCCGTCTCTTTTGGTCTCTTACAATCAGTCCAGTAATCGTGCCCCACCCTGGCCTAGTCCAGGGTATCCAGATACTCCCAAGTGGGTTACTGCTGAAAAGGACCACGTAACTAGGATTTCAAGCGGGTTAAGTGTGGTTAACCCTATCCTAACCATGTATTGAGTTGGTCAAGTGTATCCAAGCAGTTCATGACTTAACCCTATCAATACATCGTGTTTAATTGGTTAAGTATTCAAGTAGTTCATGACTTAACCCTGCCAACCCATCGTGTTTAATTGGTTAAGTATTCAAGTGGTCCATGACTTAAACCTACCATGTGGCATTAATTAACTTAATGCACCCCAACCTCTCACATTAGACTTTGTTGTGGTTACTAGTTAAGCCGGGCGGGTCCGGGTAGCTTTACACCACAACTTAGTCTAACCTCGGGTTTCAAGTGCGATGTGACCAACTACTCACATTGGGTCCTATTGTTTGTAGCCACTAGTTAAGCCGGTCGGTTCCGGGTAGATTTATGCTACAAACTCAACCCAACCTCGAGTTGGCCAACTTCATGTTTTCTACATGTCATTTCCACGTTCATGTTTTCAAGCATAATCACATGTCATATTTTCAAGTCTTGTTTCCTGTCATTAAAGTTACCTAACTACCCATACGCATTCCCATCGCATGTACGTTTCGTCACAACACAAAATGGATTAAAAGAGGGAACTTAGAAGCATGACAAAAATGGGCATAAGGTGATAGGATTTGGCCACAAGTTAAACATGGTGGCACATGAGGCAAAATGTGTTCATTAAACTTGCATATTACATTATAAACCTCAAAACATGCATGACATCAAACTTAGCAAATAGGTGATACATGTTCATTGATGGTATAGGATGATAACTAGTGATTCGCATATAACATCATATGCAAGTTAACATAAAGGTTATGAGAGTTTCTATGTTGCATTGTGCAACATTTCCATACAAAGCTCATAGCTTTTAATCCACAAAGTCAAGGTGATAGCTTTACAAACATACCTAGAACAAATCTATGCATAACATGATAGATTCAAAGCACAAATCATACTTAGGCCCAAACTCAATCTTGCAACATGTCATATTTAACTTCATAGTTTAAATCTAAGAGTAGAATAGGGCTTACAATGCTATGAAGACTATAAAATAAAACAAGATTGAGATGAAGCCACACTAGCAACACTAAAAACCCCCAAATGACAAGCTCCACATAAAACCCTTGATAAATAAGAAGAAGATCCTTGCTTTGGTGAAGAAAGATTGAACTTTAGCCTTGAATCAAACTTAGAAACTCTCAAACAAGCTTAGAAACTCTCATATGAATGAAGATGGAGATTATGACAAGAGGGTGGATGCCATGATCAAGAGGGATTTTGGCAGCACTTAGTTGTAGGATTAGTTTGTGTGAGTTTAGGGTAGGCTTAGGGGTCTTTTTATAGAGTTTAGGATTAGTTTTAGCCATAGGATTAACCCTAAATCAAATCTGAGCCATCAAATCACGTCACTAGCCAACGAAACAGGTCCAAACAGCCAAGATAAGTGCACCTGGCCGACCAGGGAGGTCGACCCCCAGGTCGACTCTAGTGTCGACCTGGTTGGGGGGGGGGGGGGGGAGGTCGACCCCCCTGTCGACCTGTCTGGGCGGGAATTTTCCCGCCCAGTCTGTTTTGGCTGAATTTGAATTCCGAATTTAAATTTGAACTGTTTTTGAACTTGAAATTTTCTGAAAACTTTGACGGGCCATAACTTGGTCATACGGGCTCCGTTTTTCGAAAACTTGGACTCTATTTCGCGTATTTTTCCGAGACGAACGCAATGGCACAGCCCATTTCCCCTGATTCAGATTTTAACATTTAATTCTGCCCTGTTTTAAGTTATAACTTTTAGTTTAAAAATACGGGTTGTTACAAGAAGGTGGCTACCATTAATGATGCTTGAGAGCTCCAAGAAGGCCAAAATTCCAAGAGAAAAAGATCCATTCAAAAGCCAAGCATAGAGGTATTTATAGTTGAGTGTGTTAGGAAGGAGTAGGCAGATTTTGGGACCCACTATCAGAAAATCGCATCACCTAGAGCCCCTATACAAAAAATCGCATCACGCCATGTTAAAATGTAAAAAATTGCATCACAGTCCCTGTCGCATCAGAGAAATCGCATCCTGGCATGCCTGCAATGGAAAAATCGAATCCTGGCCATTTACCAGGTCGCATCACCAAAAACAGGAGAGAAATACGTGTGTGGACACTGTGGTTTTGGTTGATCTGCCCGATATCTGGAGCTTGCCAAGTGGTCTGGCACGATGCCAAGCCAAAATCATATCAAAAAACACCGCATCGCACCTGGAAAAAAGTTGCATCGGCTAGATGCGATGTTGGATGGATTGCATCCGAAATTGTGGCAGATTAGCTGAAACACTCCACCTCCGTTAAGGTCACTCATAAAGGGAATGCCTTAACTTTGGTGGAGGTTTGTAAGTAAAAGTCACGGATAAAACACAAGACAGATATAAACACATATATATAAGCAGCAGAAAACAAACAGACTTTTTATTTCATAAATACGTGTTCATACAAAACATTTCCATAACTGTCACACAATAACTTCCAAAACATTACATCATCATTTTATGTCTTGGTTATTAAACAAAGAAGCATAAAACATAATTAAAACTGCATAAATCCCCATAGAATGTGTCCAACAGCCATAGCCAAGGAAAGAGAGTCCAAACTGCACATCAACTATCTTGAAGCTTGCAAAGAGTCTGACTAAGCTGGGTTGTTTCCTCCCTGTGGATCTGGGGGGGAAACGAAAGAAAAGAAGACGAAAGAAAATAGGGTCAGACATAAAGCCTGGTAAGTCTAGTGACTCTTCAGTATGAGAATAAGAAAAAGGGCATGATAGGTATAAACTGGAAATAGGAAAGTATCATAAACTAAGGTAAAGCAGTTGTGAATCGAATATACTATCGCACCCCACTCTATATCTCTGCACCTGCTTGCATAATCATATGTGTCATACGGCCCCCAAAGATTGTAGATACCTACGCTGGTCCCACCATGGGGTGTATCAAGTCCCATGCTGGCGGCCCGACACAATCCTAGAATGCATAGGGTATACTACTAGTGCCCCAAGTGCCCTGTTTGTCTGCTCCGAAGTGTGTGCACGCCCGCACTCCGTTAGAACCCACACTGTTGCACCCACCGCCGTCGCTTTTGACCGCTTACAATTAGCCCAATAATCGTGCCCCACCTTGCCTAGTTTCAGGGTACCATGATACCTAATTGGGTTACTGCTGAAATGGGTCCCCGTTACTAGGGTTTTCTAGTCAAACATGTTAAGTGGTTAAGTGTCTGTATTTACCTAACCCCACCCATCAGTTTAATTAACATGTTGAATTGGTTAAGTGTTTTAGTTAACTTAACCCTACCATCCTGACTTGTCTGTCCTTAGCTTTTTAAAGCACCGACCACTCACATTAGACAGGTATTGTTACGGTTACTGGATGTGCCGGTCGGTTCCGGGCAGGTTTACACCATAACTCAGTCTAACCTTGGGTCCTTATTGGGCTCAATGCTTAACCACCCACATTGGATAGGTATTGTTGTGACTACTGGACAGCCGGGCGGGTCCGGGCAGGTTTACCTCACAACTCAATCCAACCTCGTGTTAAGCATACTCGTATTTTCTAAATTTACATATTTGTCTTTATTACTTGTTATATGTAAATTCGCCAACAATTAAATGTTGTGGCCCACTTTCCAAGTTCATCATTTTTGGTATAAGAATTTTACACCATTTAAATGCCACCAATTTTTGGCATGCGACAAACATGCCAATACATATGTTTTTCACCAATTTATGTCAAATTACCAACTTTTCCCAACGTTGCCCCGTCTAGTTATTAGGCTAACAATCTTAGCCTAATTTTTCGTCCGCATGATTTTTAACATATAATATTAGGCTAAAAACTTAGCCTAATTTAGTGTACACAAAATTGGCATAAAGAAATTCATAAACATGACATAGGTGTAAACTTGGCATTATCGACATAGTCAATATGAACATCATAGGTGTGAACTTGCAAAATAGTCAACATGAATATCATAGGTGTGAACTTGCAACGTAGACTAAATCAACATATGTGAATTTGCAACATAGGCTAAATCAACTTACATACATGTGAACTTGCATTGAAATTGGGGTCTAACCAAATAGGTGTCACATGAATTAACATATGATTTAGACAACATAAGCCTGAACATGTTTAGATCTAGGCATAACATTGAGCATCACTAGCATATGACAAGAATATAACATGTCCATAAAGTATGTATAATTTCATCGCATGTGTGAACTAGATCCAATCATGTTTACTACTATAACATGAAACTTGTATTAAAATGGATCTTGGCATGGATCCAATTATGAACTTTGCAACTTTTGTATAAACATATGAGCATGTATATGAACTTAATCAATTAGGCATAGAGATTTTTGCATAAAGTATATACATGAGATCTTAACTTGTACATATCACATACAACTTATATAATCACATAAACATATAGGTGTAGATTATAACATGAACTATACAACTTGCATGTGATGTTGTTTTCATTTGAATGGACCCAACACCAAGTAAATTTAACCATAAACATTCCGACCATTCACAATGCAATCATTTCAATACATAAATATGAATTAACATCATCGTTATACAATAGCACAACTCCATTTCCAATTTACATCGAATCAAGTCTTAATTTTTATTCACATCGGAAAAATGACTATACTTACAACAAATGACGGTCTTGTTTTCTGGATTCTGAGTTCTGAATTTGCAATGCTTTCCTTTGGGAAGATAAACGTTGTTTGAATCTTGTTTTAACTTTAGTTTTGGCTCGTCTCTAAACTTTCTCTAACTGACGGCTACTCTTAGTTTCCTCCCAGCAGCAAGACGGCTCTAGTTCTATATTATTTGTGTGAATTTAGGTTGAGTGTTGAGTTGTATTTATAGAATTTCAGATTGATTTGAGTCGTCAGATGATCATAAAGTGAATCCAGACCATACACACCAAGAGAAGCTAATCAGATAGTGACAACTCAGCCCTAGTGACACAGCCAAGCTCAGAAATTAGACCAGAAACCGACCAGGCCAGCCAGGGCCAAACCAGGTCGACTGGCTAGGTACCCAGGTCGACCCCCAGGTCGACCTGGTGCATGGGTGGGAATTTTCCAGCCCCGCCCAGTTTGGGTCTGTTTTTCGAATTTCGAACTGAATTTGAACCGTTTGAATTTTAAATTGAATTCTGAAACTTCCGGAGGTCATAACTCCTTCATACGGAGTCCGATTCACGCAAACCCGGACTCTATCTCAGGCAGAATTCCGAGACGAGCGCAATGGCGTACCCCGTTTCCCTTAATTCTTTCATTTAGAATTAATTATTCTAATTTTTTAATTTACAGTTAATAGCAAATTTCGGGGTGTTACATTAGCCACTGTGACTTGCTCAATCCAGAATCTTGTATCACCGATCTACCTCAGATCACCGATGTGCGCATGCAGAAATACATGATCGGGCTGAGTGCTCAGGCCATTTTGAGAATGCCAAATTCAAATCCTTGCCATTTTTGTTAGATGATCGACCAAGTTCCCAGAGTGATCTAGCAGGTGGGCACACGCGATTTTCAAGTGATCTACCACTTTTTTTGACTGTTTTCACTGCACCAATCCTAAGCTTGCCAGATTTACTAGATTGATCGACCAAGGTAAAACACATGATTTTACATGAGTTTCACGTAGCGATCAGCTGTTCTTTATATGCCAAATCAGCTTTTTCCGGTTTACCATATTTTGACGTCGTGAGTCGCGCAAGCCATTTTTCGTGACCGACGCGTGTCGATTAGCAGTTTTTGGGTGCACGACAATTCTTTTTACCAAATCTATATATTTTTGCGCGATGAGTTCTACCACATGATCGGACCGATGTGCTCGACGATTTTGAGTTGTTCGGACATTGTCAATCACAAATTTTTACTGCACCAGCTTTTTTGAGTCCATCGACGATGATTTAACGAATCGACGCCATTCCTAATCCTTTTTCCGTACATGTCGCGACTTCGACTAAATTGCTTTGAGTTTTTGACGATGTTATTGACACTTGAGTGCGTTGCTAAACAAAATCTTGACATGTGACAGCTTTAACCCAAAAAAGTGTCAATATTCTACCCCTCAACACATATCTTGCTTGATCAAAGGAAGGTGTGTTTTGCGAGAAAAAGAGAAATCCAAAAACCCATGATCACTTTGGAGCGTATTATTTATGAGTCGGATAACAAGAAAGCTTGAACTTTGATGAAGGCCAATGATCGACTTGGATTGTATTATTCAGAATACCACGATCACTTCAGATCGTATTAATAGAAGCCCGCGATCACTTCAGATAGTATTAACTAGAAACCCATGATCGCTTCGAATCGTATTAATCAGAAGTCCACGATCACTTCAGATCATATTAACTAGAAATCCTCTAAAAGCCGATGATCAATTTAGATTGTTTAGAAATATCCAAAATAGCTTGAATATCAGAGGGATTCAGGAGTCCAATAGCCTGCACGATTAGAAAATACACATAGCTAGAAGTGAGCGATCTTGCCATTTTACGACGAGACTATCACATGTTGTCATATTTTTCCAAGGCGACCTTGCTTTAGTAAGACGACCAAGCCATGTATTTTCGTCCAAGGTGATCTCACACTGGTGAGACGGTTATGGGATATAATTTTGTCCTAGGTGGTATCACGGTGGTAAGATGATCAAGGATATAATTTCATCCTAGGTGGTCTCACATTGGTGAGATAACCAAGGGATATAATTTTGTTCTAGGTGTTCTCACATTGGTGAGATGACCAAGGGATATAATTTCATCCTAGGTGGTGTCACATTGGTCATAAGATCAAGGGATATAATTTCGTCTTAGGCGGTCTTACATTGGTGAGATGACCAAGGGATATAATTTCGTCCTAGGTGGTCTCACATTGGTGAGATGACCAAGGTATATAATTTTCCAGAGGCGATCTTGTCGACGTAAGACGACCCAAGGTAGTAAATAAATAAAATTAAGTGTGTAATCTAATTTTAGGTTTCATACTCCATAAGCATTTTCCACGTGAAGTAATTTTGTTAAAGTTGTAAAACTTTGGAGTTTTTAGTAAAACCAAAAGGAAAACTTAACGGTTCGTTGTCCATAAAGAGCATGCTTAAGGACATTTGGTCCCGTACATGGGTATGCGGACTTAGCCATATTTGATTTCAAATTCATTCGTGAAGGGGACCGAACGGTTTATCATTCGCGAAGAACATGCTTAAGGACATTTGGTCATGTACATGGGTAAGTGAGCTTAGCCATCCTAGTTTTGAAACCAGAATTTTCTTAGGGCGATCTTGACGAGGCAAGATGACCACGAGTTGTAATTGGGTTCGCTTTGTTGATAGCCAAGGGATGCTGGTGTGTTGTCGAGCAAAGAGCATGCTTAAGTCTCGGTCGACTCAACCATATGTAGTTCAGAGATAAATATAGGGGCTGGATCCTCAATATCCATAATCCAGAGAAAGCCAAGAGAGACAATACCATGGGCCTAAGAAATACGAAAGCCGAAAAGCCATAGAATGAGAAATCCATAAGTGGGATGCCCGCTATTGGAGAGCCATTAAGCCAGATGCCAGGGAGACAAGAAAACCATAATACCAGAAGACCATAATCCGCAAGTCGTGAGACACCATGTCTGGAGGACTTGCATCCAAGACATCAGAATTAGTAGAAGGTTTAGATTATTCAACGAGACACTAGTTCCCAAGTGTTTGAGTCTAAAGTAGGAATCTGTTGATTGACAAGAAGAATATCCTGTTGAATTCCAACATGAGGAGCCACATCGGGAATAATCCTGACTTCTGGAACAATGGGAACACTTCCATCCAAAGCTGCGCGCACTGGCGCTTGAACGACATTACCAAAGCGGAGCCCATGACTTGTCGAACCAAAACGTCACGGGCAGGGACGATATCGGTATTAGGGGTTCTCCCCTGTGTAGAAGGACCGACGTCAGCTTGCTGGTTAGTTTGGGGGGTTGCCCCTAGTCCCGAGTCGCGGGTGGAGGAATATTAGTACTAGTTCCAACAATCTATGTCTGGTCAGTCGGCCTCGAAGCACTTCTTATCCTATCCTCAATTCAGGCAAGAAAGGTATAGAAAGCTTCTTCCTATCACTCAAGTCTAGCGTTCAAATCCGTAGCCAAGTTCTTGATCATTCCATCGACGTCTTCTCAAGTGATGTAATTTGATGGAACTCCAGTTAAGAAAAGTTCTTGACTTCCTCCTCCCTCTGTACCTTGAGCTTCAGCGATAGCGTCGAGCCTCTTGCGCTTAACCATGATGAAAAGCAAGTTACGGAATTAGAGTCGAAGACTAAAACCGAAGTCGAGAACCAAAACCAAAGTTGAAAACCAAAAATGAAGTCAACGTCAAAAACGAAGCTGGAATATATAATCGAAGTCAGAAACTGAAACTGAAGATCATATACAAAGGCAAACCTGAGAATGTAATCTGATGTAGAAGTCAAAGCTATGCACCCCCGACCTGGCGCGCCAAAGTGTTGACATTGGGAATTGTTGTGGATTCAACACACGCCAACTCTCCATGCGAGTGTGTATGAGCAACACAATAATCCAAATCTGAAAATAAAGTAATGCAGGAGAGCACAACTTTTTATAGTGGTTCAACACTAACGCCTGCTTCCACTTTATAGTAATCATTCATCATATATTTGTCGATTACAATATTGTATATGTCTGGACAATGTTTAAGTACAAATTGTTACAATAGAATAACAAACTGATTGTTAATTCTTGACTTTGACTAAATTTCCTTTTGTCTTCTTCACTGAGTGAAAAATATGTTGACTCAGTCAATTATGTCTGGAAAATAGCTTCAATGTTCAAGAAATCCAAAAATGTCCAATTTAGTCCAAAAGCAATGTAATTATGCTTGTAGATGTCCAAAAGTTAATGGAAAATGTTTGTGCAACGTTTTAGTTGTCCATGCCATGTCCAATGGCCATGGAGAAGAAGGTGGCTACCATTAGTGATGCTTAAGAGTTCCAAAACAACCAAAATTGCAAGGGAAAAATATCCATTCGAAGGCCAAGCATGGAGGTATTTATAGTTAAGTGGGTTAGGTAAGAGTAGGTAGATTTTGGGACCCACTGTCAGAAAATCGCACCATGTAGAGCCCAAATACAAAAAATTGCATCATGCTATGTTCAGGTGGGAAAAATCAAATCATAGGCCCTGTTGGATCAGAAAAATTGCATCCTGGCATGTTTGGGGTGAAAAAATCGAATCATTGCCATTTACCAGGTCGCATCACCAAAAATAGGAAAGAAATGCGTGTGGACACTGTTGTTTTAGTTGATCTGCCCGATATCTGGAGCTTGCCAAGTGATCAGACACGATGCCAAGCCAAAATCACATCATGGAAACCACATCAAAAAACACAGCGTCGCACCTGGGAAAAAGTTGCATCGGCATGATGCGATGCTAGACGGATTGCATCCGAAATTGTGGAAGATCAGCCACTGTGACTTGCCCGATCCAAAATCTTGCATCACCGATCCACCTCAGATCACCAATACGCGCATGCAGAAATATGTTATCGGGCTGAGTGCTCAGGACGTTTTGAGAACGCAAATTCAAAGCCTTGCCATTTTGCCAGATGATTAGCTAATTTCCCAGAGTGATCAAGCAAGTGTGCACATATGATTTTCAAGTGATCCACCATGTTTTTTGACTGTTTTTCACTGTGCCAACCCTGAGCTTTTCAGATTTACCAGATTGATCGACCAGGGTAAAACATGTGATTTTTTATGAATTTCACGCGGCGATCATCTGTTTTTGACGTACCGGATCAGCTTTTGCCAGTTTACCATATTTTGATGTCGTGAGTTGCTCAAGCCATTTTCGTGATCGATGTGTGTCGAATGGTTGTTTTTGAGTGCGCAACACTGCTTTGACCAGATACATATGTTTTGCGTGACGAGTTCTGCCACGTGAAAGGATCGACGCACCCAACCATTTTGAGCTGATCGGGCAGTGTCGATCACGTATTTTCACCGCGCCAGCTTTTTCGAGTCCATCGACGATGATTCTACAAATCGATCCCATTCCTAATCCTTTTTCCAAACACATCGTGACTTCACTTTGTGTTTTTCATGACGTTATGGACGCTTTAGGGCGTTGCTAATCAAAATCCTGACGTGTGACAATTTCAACCGAAAAGTGTGTCGATAATATCCAATCACACACACACACAAATATCCAATACATAGGTACAATAAAGAAGCAAAGAAAAATATAAAAAAATAAAACCCACTGAAAAGAAGCATAACCAACCCAACTTTCATTTACCAAAGATTGTAATAGTCAGGTCACTGCTCCAAGCAAGTACACCGTACTTGGTATTCTTTGCGCATTCCATTCCAATTTTTCCTTAAGTCCTTTCTTCAACCTAAAACAATTTGAAACCATTTATTAATCAAAATAACTTTTACTCAGTTTATATATTAACACACATATATCTACTTTGAAAACTAAAAGTGAACTTGTTATGTTCTATAAGTGATCGATTCTTTAGGCATGCTCTAAAACTTGGTTGCTTCCCATTTTACAGTCAAGCACAAATAATAAAGCTTTCCAAAAGATAAATAGTTGTTATTGGACAATCATCGTGGTACATCACATGTTGTACTCCAACCAACATATATTTTCCATTCTATTTATCGATTAGATTGAATACCTTAAACCCAACAATATAAGTAACATTACTCTTGTTCCTTTCAAACCTAACGGATTTATTATCAATGGCACGAATTTGTGAGAAGAGTTCAAAATGTGAGAACTTTTAATAGCCTGAATGACAAATGTAAAAGATGGGCTCAAGTGGCCACTTGAAAGTAACTGCATAAATCTAATTTGTTCTATTCATAAAACTCATTATATTTTTTCTTTCGCTAAAAGGTGCAAAAAGCATCACTTATGATTGAAGTAAGCAGAACATATTCAAAACATATTTAAATTTACATCCCTTGTAGTTTTTATCAACCATTGGATACAAATCCACTACTAACATGTTGTGCCAATACAAAAATTATCAATTAGGTAGAATCAACAGGAATACACCAAAAGCTCTAGACTTGTACTTGGTAGTAACAAATTTTTCCAAGGATTATAGGTCAATATACAAGGACTAGTAAATGACCAAGCAGTAACAACTACATGATAGTTACAAGTCATGACCAAGCAGTAATGACAACATGATAGTTACTAGTAAATGACCAAGCAATAATGGCAACATGATAGTTATTTGATAGTTGATAGTAAATGACCAAGCAGTAATGACTGAGCAGTAAATAATGGCAATGCAGCTCTAACGTCCCTTGAGTGAAGAAAATTATGTACATAAATAGAAAATATACTTGCTCTAACGTCTAAAGATATCGAATAAAACACTTCAGATGGAACACATACCCACCCACTCCAACATCAACAAAGGTCTCTGCAAATTGTCAACTAACTATTTATATTAAATAATAATAAGAAAATCTAATCATGCATTTATATTTATCAAACTCTGCAGATAACATGATATTCTGACATCCTATACCATAACAAATCGGATGGCACAATAACAATTTGTATTTGCGAATGTGGATTTCCAATATCCTAAAATGATTTTGAATATGCAGGTAGATATGACTCTACATGCATCCGCAAATATTTGTTGACAAGCATAAAGTAGTTTTATAGTTTTATACTTCATATTGGCAATAGAAATTATAATTGTGAATATAGTTGCTTGTAGAAAGAAATAATAAATATTTATATGCTTAATGTCACTTTGCCACATGCATTCATAACAATTCAAGGATCATAAAGATATCAATCAAATAAGAAATTATATTTAAATTCACAAAATATCACAAATCAGAAACACTGATAGGGTGCAGGGAAGTGGTTTAAATTATATTTTAGACTAAGTAAAGGAAAATCTTCCAAAAGCATTTTGAATGAAAGTAATAGATTGGGATTTACGATTCTTGGAATGTATTAGAAAACACAATGCTTTTTCTTTTTCCATTGGCTTTGATTGTTTATGGACAATTCAATATTATAAAACACACGAATTTTTTATTTTTTAAACTGCGCAAAACCAATAATATAGTTCAACTCTAGATATTTTCGCCATGGCCTACTAGCGCTTTTGATTCTTTTTTTAATAACTTTACCTGTATATTAAATATTGGCTCAACATTACAAATCTAGCTGCATAATTTAATAGCATTATGAGATTTTAATCCAAAATTTGAATTTCTCAAGACGTTATAGGAGACAGAGAATGAGTTCATGGAAATCAAAAATGAAAAATTATGAAAATGCAAGACAAAACTAAAATCCATATACGCAAAATTCCAAACCTAGAGGCCTGAACGTGCACGTTCCAAGCAATACAAACACACATGAAGTAGACCAAAATTAGCAGTATCACAATTATGCAATTCAAGTGATGAACATACTCAAATCATGCATACCTAGAAGTTGATCGTGAAAAATCTCTTTAACAGCAGTTGAGAATCAAAAACCAAAGAAGATGTGGGATGGAAGGACTCATATACGACAATGATGGAATTCTGATGATTATGGATCTGAACTCCTTAGGGTTTTTAATAGATGCGGTGGAGGGAGATTTGCTGATTATGGTTTTTGGGGGGAAATGGTATGGGGGAAGGCGATACACACGACGATATTAAGAGGTGTGTAAGTTTTGCTTGTAAATGTTTCAAACCAAAAATTGGCACCAAATTAGATGAGGCTAAAAGCCGTATCATATTTGATACAGCTCACATCCGTATTTAAGCGAGAGGGAAAATGAATTATGTGGAGGGGAAGCCATGTTTTTTGGTGTAAAAGTTTCAATCAATAATAGGAATGGAATTGTACACGGCTAGAAGTCGTATCAAATATGATACGGCTACTAGCCATATTCAAACATTTAAATACGGCTAAGAGGCACAACATATTTGATATAGCTTCTAGATGTATCGGATGAGGGGTTACTGAACAGCTTTTTAGTGTAGTGACGCTTACAGACCCTGCAATTTGTAAGCACTGGGAATGTTTACTAAGTTGTAAAGATTTAATTCGAAACTTCTAAAATTGTACAAGTAATTGTGCCAATTATACCTCGTGGAATAGAGTGAAAAATGGATTATGCAAATTGCAGGAAAGGTAGAAAAAGTAGAATGAAGAGCCACTCATGATAGTTAGAATGAATAAAACTATGCATTAGTACCAAGTTAGGAAATTAAAAACAAAAAAGTACAAAGTTGCCCATTTTCTTCATAAGTGATTGCAAATCTGTCAAATATGGTAATAAATACATATTATACTGATATTAAATCCCATCTTATGTCTGTTCTATTGGGAATTTAAAAAGCAGATAACGCTGAAACCTTTGAACCGTTAGTATTCTATTCTTTGTGAAGTAAAATATCTTCTGGGAAAACAAGGTTTAATTTTTCCCAATTCAATCATAAATCTATACGAATATTACTCTACAGCTAGTTCTTTTAAGCATTTTGCTAAATAATTGATTAATTTGATCTAGATCTGCCGTGGATATATAAAAAATAGGCGATGGCCTAGGGATCAATTTATGAAAAGGGTCCAAACATGTAGGTTTTTACTTTAAAGATTATAACATAGCAATTTGTGATCTGTTGATTCCCAAAAGCTGGAAACAACACCCAACGAGTTCTAAGACAATGAAAATAAGTGTCAATTAGTGGAAATTATGCAGGAAAGTAAATCAACATAATATTTTATAGTAGTTTGGTCCACGAGAATCTAAATCCACTTTGATGATTTTGCTCTTTTCATTTACTTATAGTTAAAATATAATGGTGAGAACAATAATTCTTGATGATTACAATGACAATAGTGGAAATATGTTTAACAACGTAAAACATGGGGAACAAGTTCTTCTTCCCGGAATGCCTATGAAGCCCAAAAGGTCCAAGTGTCCAAAAAGAGGTAGTTTTCTTCTTTTCGTAGTGATGGAGCATGCTTGAGCATCAAGGATGCAAAATCTTCTTCTAAAAGTGTATAAAGAGAAAGTTTTCAACCCTTTTCTCGAAGCAGAATGAAGGGTATCTACAGTAGGAGGGAGTAGATAGGAACAGAGGTTGGTAGGCACGTGCCCACCATTTTTTGTATCCCGGGATTGGTACCGATCCCGTGACACTTAGTTTTTTCTACTCCATCTCGAAGCTCATGAAATCTCTTGCATTGTTGTTTTCATATCCCATGATATAAATATTTTTTGTACTGATCCCGACATCCTTGGTTGCGTCGAATCCGTTCTCTCTGCTATTTTTGTATCTCACGACACGAAGTCTTCGTACCGATCCTATAATGTAGTATTGGGGATACAAATTTCGACATGTGGCATTGGGATATGAAATTTGGAGTGGAGATCTGGGATATGAAATGGATACAAAATTTGTAAACATGGGTGAAGGTTAATATTAATCTCGAGAGTTGGTTGTTGGGATACGAAATGTGATGGATGGTGAATACCAATTTTGAGCAGCTTTGACTAACTGTGATGAATATACTTGAACGACTCCTTCTGGGCTTGATTCTCCAATGTCTTAGCGACACTTCTGGGCTGTTTAACCATGTGATGGGCCGAGTCATGTGGACTTGGACTACTTCTGGTAGTCGGGTTAAAAGCCCGGGTAACACTTATCCCCAAGGGATGCCTTGTGTTAACATGACATGCATTGAGTCTAGAAGTTGGAAAGATCCTCGAGTCATATCAAGCAATTGGTCGCAACCTTTGAGTAGCGCAATAATGTGAGTATGTTACTTCTGAGCAGTAATAATGCTTTGTCGAAGCTCGTTGGTATAAGTATGCGATTGCAGAATTATTAAGAATTCTAGTCGTTTGAACTCCGTTGCCCGAACTAGAACCTGTTTGATTGCTCAAGTGACCATCTAATTCCTATCGATTCAAAAAAATTAAATGGTAGTCGCATACTACTGCTTAAGTTGGGATGCAAATGGGTCATTTCCGGTACAATTTCACATATGCACTCACACGTTTGCACGTGGTTTTGCACGATACGATCGAAATTCATAATAAAATATATTTGAAATGGTATGTTTCGGACATGCGATCACGCAAATTGGTTCTTGAATACGCTATTGAATCATAGACTCGTTCGCTTGGGGCACACTCTAGAGCGTTCATGTTTGTGAGTACGTGATTGGTTAATGAATCGATTCGATTTTGTTAACTAATATTTCAAAAACGTGTATGCATTATCATAGCCATAGCTTAGAGTTTAGAAATTCTTTACTGAACTTGGATGCACCGAATTCCCTTCTCCTCTCATCTTCCTTCTATGACTTTTATTTGTGGGATCTATATCGGTCCCATGACTTATTCATTTCTAGCGATCCTGAAAACAAATCCATTTTCCTTGTCGTGTATATAAGTGGGATATGATTTCCCCCTTCTCTTCACTTGTCACTTTTTGTACTCTCCTATCTTAGAGATTTGTAAGAAAACAAAAAAACTTTCGGACTTCCTATGGACTATTGTTGACCATCTCCAGCGCCGCCTAACCCGCACATCGAACATCGCTCATACCTCTTCTCCTTTGAAATCAGGTCCTCTTATCATACCCCTTTTTGACCTAGTGCATTTCTGAACGAATCAAATTTGATCCTACTCCGTGCTGACTTCGATGAGGCTGGTGGACGAGTTGTTGTTGTATGGAGGAGGTGAGTGGTTGGTGATGGATGTAGAGTTGATGGCTTAGAGGGTCTCGTAATAGGTGCAGGCTTGGAATACGAAGTGGCCAAGGAAAGGGAGAATCGGTTTGTGGAAAAGTTGACAAGTTGGGGGATACAAAATTACTTTTTGTATCCCATATAACAACTATTTTTCTGTCAAGTCGTAGGATACAAAAATGGAATTTCGCATCCTGCTGACTTGGTGAAATATTGGCTTTCGTGGGTGGAAATTTCAAGGAGAGGATGAGCGCAGGATCGGTGTTAGTTGATGCAACATCTAGGAGGTGGAAAATCTAAGGGTGTGTTTGGTTAAAAATGAGTTTTGGGTTTTTAGTTTTCAAAATTAATTACAAAACTTTAAAGGTGTAGAAGGAGGAATGGTAGAATGAAAGCAAGATGGAGGGGACCGCGGAGGAGATGTAGAGGATTTGGTCTCCATATTTCTCTCATTTCTCAAAACATGAAAAATGGATAAAAGTTGTTTTTTATTTTGTGTGTTAACTTTGTTTTCTAAAATTGTTGTTTTCCATGATTTACATGCGTTGTGCACATTTTTGTATGGACGAAAACCCAAAACTTAAAATGGTAAACCAAACACTACCTAAGTATTTCGGGGATACGAAATTGGATTCCGTATTTCTGGAGTTAGCTTTTTTTGAGGCAGCATCGATGGCGTGCTAAGGATATAAATTTGGATTTCTTATCCCGATACTTAATGTTCCTTAGGTCAAAAAGTTTTGGATGGAAACTTCTTTGAGCACACCGGGATACGAAATAGAATTTATATCCTAGAAACTTGAGAAATCTTCGATTTTGAAATTCAACTTCGCGAATTCAAGTCATTTCACGACGTTTCATGATTGAGTTGAGAATTAAGACGAACGTATTGCTGCATAACGCGTCAACGCTTAAAAGACGAACCCGTTTGGAATGATAATTAAAACATGCACATAGTAGCATAAACTCGGACTATGGACATAAGACTGAATTAAAAATCCCTAGATTCGATTTTAACCCCGATCACGACGTAATCGCGACTCAATACAGATTCGATTATCTCGGTTGGAAACAACGATTGTTTAAGTTTATGAAACTAGAAATCATCGTCGTGTCCTGATATATTTTACGATAATTGCTTCAACACACACGACACTGCACGTTCCATGTTAGTTTACACCTACATAGAGGTACATGTCTTCGTGTAGCTACTAATGCAAATATCTTAAGAGTATAGTTAGCAATGGTACAATGAAACGACCCAGATTTTATTAAGAAATATTTAAATAAATTTAAATATTTAAAAGGATTTATTTTAAGATTAGCGACTTGGAATTTATTTACTCTAAGATTTGAACATATAATTTAAAATATAATTAAAAACGAGCTCGCAACGGCGCGGTAGTTTGTAATATTACGCTTTGAACTTTGAATGAATGTATAGGATCCAATATAAGCTAGAATTCGTTGACACAAGAAATATTTGAATCTATTAAACTATAGTTTTCTAATGAAAAAGAAAAATCAAGATTTCATCTTCTAGATTGTGCGTTGTGTCCAAATAAAATTATAAAAAGTCGCTATGGAATCATTTATAGACCATACTGATTTATTTATATAATAGAAGGATTTTTATATAAATTGAACATCGATTTAACTTCAAAATGGAAGTATCGAGTTATAAACCCGAGTATGTTTATTCTAGAACTATATAATATTCTATTTGGATATATATATACGATAATATTAATTTGTTTTATTAAATTGAATTGCTTTTGAAATTGAATTATATTATATTGATTTAATTGAATATGGAAAAACAGCCATTTTGTAAACGATCTTGGATTTCAACGAAACCAATTTTATCGGATCCGGAACGTTAAATTATTACAAGGTTCCATAGTTCGGATCAATCGGAGTTAGTATGTGGTCGTGCGAGTTATAAACGTTCAAAGAAAATACATATGCACAATTAATCAATAATCTGAGCTCAAGCTAGCGCTATTTGAGCAAACAGACTCAGATTTCGATGAAACAAGTTTCATTAGGACCGCAATAGCAAACCATAACCGCATGTCGTTTTTTACCACAAATGGAGTTCGTATATGCCCATGCGAATTTATAAACGCCAATTGGGGATAGCGATAGGCACATAGTAATATAATAGAATATACTAAATCCAAAATATATTCTCTATAATACACCCCAATTTTCCTAAACCTAACCCTCATATTTCCTAAACCTAACCCCCAAATCCAAACAGCTGCATATTTGCAAATTATCCCCTTCTTCTCTTTTAGTTTTTTCTTCCAAAAAATAATGAATTAGAGGAAAGTTCCAACATGAAAGTTGTAGTGTGTATCGAATAATACCTACAGCAAAAATTTGGTGGCGATTAGTGTAGTGTTATAGTATAAATCTAGGTTTGAAGTCGACGGGGATAGTTTTGGATTTTGTTGTTTAGCGTGCAAACGAAGAGGATTTAGGCGATGGTGTCAACTAGGAAGTTGGAGAGGGTAGGATGGCCTACGAATTTGTAGTTGATCAGTTGGCTTGAAATGGCCTGTGGTGGTGGCAAAGTTGAGATAATCGGAGGTGGGAAATATTGTGGAGCAGCGAATGATTTTGTGGATTTTCTGGCGAATCAAGGGGATGGTAGGCAAAGTCATCAACTGGAGAAATGTTCGTGGTGGCGAGGTCAACGTGTGGGTGATGTTTGGTGGTCGGAGGTGGCGTGTGGAGGCCGAAATTAGGCCCGACGTAGGGGGCGGTCGTACTGGATTTACGAGGAAACGACGACGAACTATGAGTAGGGTTCATGGTGTGGCGATGACGTGGATAGGAGGAGGTCATGGTGGGGTTGCGGTGGTCGGACGGTGGCCGTAGCTAACGAAGATGAGGATGGAGCGGTAAAACGATGGGTGAAGAAGAAGGATACAGATTTAATTAAATATTAATTAATTCGTTAATTAATGACATACCTAAGTTCAAACAATTTTATCTTGTTCATATGAACTCATAATTGGAAGAAACAAGATCCGTTGGGATCATATAGACGTAGGCTATATGTACAAACTGATTTAAACAAGATTGGAGCTAGTTGGAATTTTGAATTAAATTAAACCCACGTTTAATTTAATTCAAAAGCGGTTGTTATTTAAACGATCAAGAATCAATGTGAGATTTTTTTTAAACTTGAATGGTTATTATAATCTTCAACTGATTATATATTGATTGTGTGTGGTTGCTATGATTGCTTCATGGATGAGGATGTTTATTACAATTTTATTATTACTGTTTATGTATATATAAGCGTAAACAATTACAACGCTTATATTATAACTGTTGTTTGATGGATGATAACTTTTGTGGTTGTTATTATAATTGTTTACACAAATTCACACCATGAATATGGAAATATTTTGGAATTGATCGTGTCAAGTTCCATCGGAATATTAAATGAACAATATATTCATTTAAATGAAATAAGGCGTGAAAGTAGAAATTTGATTTGTATATCCGAAACAATTTGGAAATGAAATTGAAATGATTTCAAAAAACTTTTAAAAAGGTTAAAATTAATTAGAAAGAGTTTTGAATTAGAAATGGATTATTCAAATTTATAATTGATTTTGAAAAGAAAATTAAAAAGTGAATTCAAGTTAGATATATAAACGACGTTTTAACTCAAAATGATTGTTCCAATGGCCTTATTTATTTTTATAATGGATTTCAGGAAAGTTTGGATTTCAAAAGATTTAATTTTGAAATTTTTTATTATTTTAATATTTTAATAATATAGAATATTCAATTTTGATATGTGATACAATTTGAAGATAGAATCGTTTTTAAGCGACCTTATAAATGTTCTATAAAATACGTTTGAAATGGACGGGATTATTTTAAATAATAATATGGTTTGAATATGACGTGTCGTGTAGTGCAAGTTCGCGAATTTCGACCATGAACTTCAAACGAGCATAAATAATGCAACTTAAATCGGATTTTTCCGAAATGAAAAATGTTTCACTACAAGAAATGTGCACATTCACAATACCATTAGACAGCATTTTGCCCTCTTTGTTGTCAAATACAAATATTAATGTGTGATAATATGTGGTTTTAACGTTAAAAACGCTGAGATAATTTAAAGCGGGAAATTATTTTCGTTCCCTCCACATCTGCTAATTTCAGCCGCTACTCCAAATAAAAATTCCCCCAATCTTTTAATTACCGATCCTCCATGAGTTCCACATCCAGTAACTGGCCCTTTCTCTCTCTATCTTCTTCCTTCCTCATTCGAGCTCCTTTCACTTTACACGACCAAAGCAGCGACAACGAAATCGAACTCGACTCCAGATCTGATTCTGCTTTGTCGTGCCAGAACCCCTTTTCAAACTTGTTGCAAGGTTGACTGGCCAAGAAAATATTATTGACTCCGGGGAGGAGAGTTTCGTGAAGTCGATGGTAAATTCCTGTTGCAAGGTTTTCCTGAAATAATTTTTGTTTAGGATCAGTGTTTTGGCAGGTAAATTCTTTAGAATTAGTGTCCATTTTTTGTCCTTCCAGTATTGAACTATTTGTACTATTGAAAACCTTAGTACCATGGTGATTTGTGATTCTGTATGAATCTATGAGCGACGGTATGATTGTTTAGCTGAATTTGATTACGGTCCATAAGGACTTGTACAATATCCATGGATGGTTTGCTGTAGAGTTGTGAGTAGTAAATAATCAACTTAACTGACTTTGTAAACTGCAAATTGGTAGAGATGTTTACAGTGATATTTTATTTCTTTTGGAAAAACTTTTCCTATAAAGAGGTTGCCAGAGTTAGTGACCGTAGTGGTTTGTGCTTGTGGGTTGGTTAGTTAATAGGAACCAATTTTTTTGTTATACCGATATCTAATCGATTCATGATGTGGACAGGTTTAGGTATTGCTCTCTGTGTTTTGAGCAGCAGTTTATTGAACAATTGGCTGCAGTAAATTCTGTTAGAAGTAGGCTTACTGCAATTTATTTAGAACTTAATGTTGTTCCCTATATAGCATGAAAAATTGGGAATCTTTTGTTTCCAACCAAGAAACATCTAGAAATTGACCTTTTTTCCTTATGTTTGTTTATACCAGTATGGCGGCATTACAAAGTTTCCTGAGGATATGTTACTAGAACTGTACCACTCATACTACGGATTTTCTGCATTAAACTTACTGGAGGAGCCAGGACTGAATCCTCTTTGTGTCAAATTGGGTTTCCCAAATTTGTAGGCACTGTAAGTTAAACTTTGTTGTGTTTAGACTAGTCACTAACATATCCAGTTTGTAGATTTACTTCTGGGTGAGGGTTTTCTTATACCTCTTTTAAACCCTTTTGGCATGGTGGTGGAATGGCTAACCGGCATGTTTCTACAAGTTGGGTGGTAAATGTACGATAATATTTCAAATGGTTGGATGATACTTCAACTTGATTTTTTGTTTGCATTATGGTATGATGTTTTGGTTTGTGCTAACTTTTATGTATTTGTTACATATTTTTTCCAGCATATTTAATCTTATATGTATTCACTTGAAAAGTCTACTTGTTGCAGGTTGAATGGTCTCAAATGGTTGACATAGCAAAAGAGATTGTTCATGCAAATGGATACTCTAATGGTACAACTCCAGTGCAGATGTATGCTCTATTACTAGTTAATTGGTCATCCAGGCACTGTTCTAAATTTTATGAATGAAATATGTGTTTAACTTTATTGATAGTTTGAACAACATAGGTACAAAATTGCAATTGATGTCCGATGCATGCAACAAGTGAACTCGGGCGTATTTGGTGATTCTTTGTGATTCTTTTATCTGTAGTTTTTTCATCTAAAAGTAGCGGCTGACCAATGAAACTTGGGATCAATGATAAAGCATCAGAACTCCACATCTCCATTTTCAGGTCGTACAATGTAAATTTGTCTATTTTATGCAATGATTTGCTACACTTCAGTATATACTATTAAAACTTCAGTATATATTATATATATTTTTTGGCAAATATTGAATTCGGCTCTAATCATACATACATCCATTTTTACGCGCATGCACATACATACACATACACAACTGTGGAATGAAATTGTTTGCATTTGTACGCACATACACATACATATATGCATTTTTGTGCTCTAGCTATATAGCAATTTTATGAAAAAGAAGCCCAAATTCAAATTAATATGTATTAGCAACTGAATGATGGTGTTTAGGCAAATTTATATATCAAAGCCCATTGGAAAACAATATCAGGGGAGGTCAGACGTCTGAAATAAATTTCAGATGTCTGAATAAGGCCTAGGAATTGCCCGAGAACATTTTCAGGCGTTTAAAATAAATTTCAGACATCTGAAATGGTCTCAGGGTATTTGTGCTGCTTTTAACTGCCTGTTGCTACTGTGAAATAAGTGAAGGTGTAAATTCTTCTCTATTTCTACTACGAATATGAAGTACAAAGTTGCATACTGGGTTTGCTAATTGTATTGGTTTACCTGCACCAGAAAATTCTGAAGCTGATGATAAAGGTCAGCGGGCTTTAATTCCAACTCTTTCAAGAGAAAACATGGATCTGCAACCTCGGATCCTCAAAAGTATGTCCATCTCTGCACTATTTCTTTTGCATTACTTGTTTTACTTCACATACATCCATCTCTGCATTATTTCCTCAAAAGCGTGTCTTGTGGCTTCATATGAGTGTAAATAACAGTATATGCTTCCTGTATATGTTTCCACGGGTAGTATTTCTATGTACTTAGCAAACTTTGCCTATAAGGAAATTGTAGGTATTCTGCTCCGGTATATGGGAATTTATAGGGAAAGTTTTTGGCAGTTCTGAAGTACTTAGCAGAGTTTTCTTTATTTAGCTGTACTTAAGATCTAGATGTGGGCAATTTTTCTTTATTCAGTGGCACTTAAGTTTTTTTTTTCAGTTCTGAAGAACCCACAGTTTTTTTAGCCAGGACGTGGGAGAACTGGCAATACACCATGGACTAAGGGACATCAAGCTTAAAGGCAAGCACTGTAACGGGACTTTAGAAGCTCAAACTACTAATGGTCCATTTATCCGCAGCCATCCAAGCAACCAGGATGCAATTATTTAGCTTAAGGTCAGTGGGATTTTATTTCTATATCAGTATGCTAAACTTCTTGTTGAGTGGAGACCACGGTCGATAGTTTAGGTTGTCCTAGGACAGAGTTGACACTTGAAATACACCCTTTATAATAATTACTATTGTTTATACACACTTTAAAAATTAACTAAGTATTATAAAAATCAATTAACTTTTATAATAAATTAACTAGGTTTACTAATTTTATAAAAAATAAGAACATAGTTTATAAAAGTTAACTAAGTTTATAAAAATATAAAATATTACCAAGTATTTTATAATAATAATAGCAATAACTAAAAATTAACTAAGTATTATAAAAATCAATTAACTATTATAAAAAATTAACTAAGTTTACTAATTTTATAAAAATTAAGAAGCATAGTTTATAAAAGTTAACTAAGTATATAAAAATATAAATATTACCAAGTATTCTATAATAATAATAGTAATAATTAAAAATTAGCTAAGTATTATAAAAATTAGCTAACTATCATAAAAAATTAATTAAGTTTACTAATTTTATAAAAGTTAACTAACTATTATAAGAATTAACTCATTATTATAAAAATTAACTAAGTATTATAAAAATTAACTACATTAACTAATTTTATAAAAATTAACTCACTATTATAAAAATTAGCTAACTATTATAAAAAATAAATTACGTTTACTAATTTTATAAAAATTAACTAACCATTATAAAAGTTAAATTAAGTTTACTAATTTTATAAATATTAACTAAGTATTATAAAAATTAACTAAGTATTATAAAAATTAACTAAGTTTACTAATTTTATAAAAAATTAACTAAGTTTACTAATTTTATAAAAAATTAACTAAGTATTATAAAACTAACTAAGTATAATAAAATTAACTAAGTATTAGGTATTATAAAATTAACTAAGTTTTAAGTATTACAAAAATTATCTAATTATTATAAAAAATAGCTAAGTATTATAAAAATTAACTAAGTTTACTAAATTTATAAAAAAATTAGAAGTTTAGTTTATAAAAGTTAACTAAGTATATAAAAATATAAAATATTACCATATTCTATAGTAATTATAGCAATAATTAAAAATTAACTAAGTCTTATTAAAATTAACTAAATAGTATAAAAATTTAACTAAGTTTACTAATTTTATAAAAATGAAGAAGTAGCTTATAAAAGTTAACTAAGTATATAAAAATATAAAATATTACCAAGTATTCTATAATAAAAATAGAAATAATTAAAAATTAACTAAGCATTATAAAAATTAACTAACTATTACAAAATATTACCAAGTATGCTATGTGTTATCTTCAAATTTCTCCTTGTATTCTTTTTTCTTGTTGTCGAGCATTGTTTTCTTGTTAATGTGTAAGCATGACCAAATGCTAACATGAAAACATGTGTATAGGTATTAGAGGTGGGCATCTTTGTGCATTCGGCTATAATCAGAATATCGTTTGGCGTTTCTGAAGATCCCTCAACAAAAAGACCGCTTGTGGTATCTGCTTACGAAGAAAGCAGTAACTTTTAGATGTTCATTTTGTTAGTATTCGACGCAAACTGGTTTTATGGAAATTTTGTTTTATTTGTAGATATCGTGACTTTGTTCGACGGAATTGTGTAAATTTAGTTTTTGGTGTTATTTTTTTATGGAAATTATGAAAAGTTTGTTTATTGATGATGTCTTTGTGTATGAGTATTGTGTTATATAATTAGTCGGTTGATATATATTTACATGTTGATATGTTTGTGCATGAATATTTTGATACTGCAATATGTAAATGTTGTGATAGATGTAGAAAATGTTGTGATATGTGGCAAAACGCTATGATAGTAAAGAACATGTAAACTTCCAGAAACGCTGTGATATGTGGCAAAACGCTGTGATAGTAAAGAACTTGTAAACTTCGAGAAATGCTGTGATATGTGGCTAAACGCTGTAGAAACAGGAAGATAACAACATTTCTGAAACAATATAAAACGCTGTATAAACATAAGGACAACAACATTTGAAACACTGGAATATGTCAATTTTCTACACTATTTTTGAAAACGCTATAATATATCCAAGGACCTATAACAGCACGTTGGTAGACAACGTTCATCAAAGCGCTGTTAAAGGCTATAACAGAGTTTTTTCAACACTGTGAATAGACATATTTCTTGTAGTGTTTGCTTTATAGTAAAGGTAGCTTTCAAGTGAAAGAAGAAATTTTGGATCTCAACTTATAGATTTTAAGTTATGCTTAAATCTATTTTTGAAAAGGTCGTTGTAAACGCAGTTCGATGACCTTAATTGGAAATCGATTGAAATGACCTTATAAAAATTATAGAAAAAATTATGATAAATCATAATAAATGATTTTAAGGTGATTTGACCAAGAAATATGAAGTTTTGAACTATATTTCAATTTTTGTGCTTTTACCCTAACTTGCTGAATGCGGTAAATGACGTTTTTTGGATTTAAGTTAAATGAACTAAAGATTTCCAAATATTAGTTTATTGGATTTAAAAGATGACTTTTGAAAAATATTTTAATTAAGATTAATTGGAATATGGATTCATATAGAAATGATCTTCAGATATTCGGTATTGATTTCCATTATGTAAAGATTTACTATTTTGAGGAATTTGAATGATGTTTATATCATTATTCCACTTGTAGTATTCGTCGATCACGAGAATTGGTATTGAATATAAATGTATATAAATTATGTCCAAATCGTATATTTAATATCAATTAGTTTGGGATTTGTCGTGTATGGTATCATCAAAAACATTGTTCTTTAACCTAGTAAATGTGAAGTTATGATTGGAATTCTAGAAATTTATAATCTTCGTTAAGATTAATTGAATCTTTGTTTTAATATTTAATGAAGTTTTCCAAAGTTAAGTTTTCCAATTATGAATTAAACTGGAATCGAATGGAAATCAAGTTTGGTGATAATCGAGATGGGTCTTCGTAGATGTAGACCTTTACTATTTAAAGAATTTAAAAGGCTTTGTCATTATTCTGTTTATAGTATTAGTCCGATATGGGAATTCATATCGATTATAGGCTGATATGATTTCCTTAAAGATTTCATTTAGAATGAAATTATGATTTTGGGTTTATAGTGAACGATGTCTTTAATAACATTGTTCTTTAACCCATTTAAAAAGAAGATGATTTGTCGAGATTAGTTGAGACGAAATCTTTATTTAATTTAGATATAAAGACTTAATGAAAGAGTTTCCCATAGCAAACGCTAATGGGAACAAGTTTAAAGATCGTTTAAGAGATAAGCGAGTTTTTCGCATAACAATATGATTAAGAAATCGTAAGTACGATTTTGGGCTAGAGATATGAACAAGGAAAGATAAAGTAACCAACCCTAATCGTTGATCAATGAATGGTTGGGTTTGGGATAAATATGCTTTCCCGTAAAGATAATGGAAATTTTTAATCAAAGTTGAAATAAAAGAGGGTAATCAAACATACCAAAATACGAGGGGTATTAGATATGTAGTACCACCAGTTCTGCTATATGGGATGAATAGGATGGGAATGGGATAATGATTTGAGAAATTACCCTTTTCATGATATTCAATAATAGCAATAAAGCGTAGAAACTTGATTTGAGTTAAATTTGTGAAATGATATTTTATAATCTTTTGAGTTGATTCCAAGGAAAGAGTTAAACAAGAGTTTAAAGAACGTAAATCCTTGATAAGATTTAAATGGGTATACCCAATATAAAGAATGATTTGAGTAAAACAATATTCCAAAGCTGAATAAGACTCATGATATGTTTATATATCAACTGATTGTAAAGATGCGCAAGTTAATTTGGAAAGACCGGGTTTCAACCCATTCTGAATAACTATACGACGAGTATTGAAGAAACTAAAAATGGTAGTTGAAGATTGGGGATCTTCACATCATTTGGATTGATTGATGATGTCTCAATTGGGGTGTACACCCAGGATGAGGTTTTAAGTGGCGACTATCCAGACGTACTTGTTGATTGTCCGAATATGCAAGGGGTTCTCTCCTTTATTGGACAACGAATAAGGTGCCCTAGGTTTTGTTCACGACCCATAACGGACTTGTATGGATGTGTATCTCACATTTTATTTTACGACTACCCAGGATGAAGTACCGCAGAGATAAGGATGAACGTTTCCTTCTCGTTGAGAAAGTGATGCCATGGTGTGGAGCCCAGGAAATTTTATTAGTTGATGATAGATTGAGGAGCCTCGGATAATGGTCGGTAATGGCCGGGGGACGTTACGTTCAGGAAAAACCCGAATTACACCTGGTATTGCTGGGCTAGCTTTGCCGCTACAAAAGGACTCATTTGTTGACTTTCGGGACATCTCGCTAGAGGTGTGCTCGAATGCGATTAAGGAAGATCCTTTGCTTTGGTCAATTATGAAACCCAACTTGTAATACGAAGCCTTACGGTTTTAGTTGTACTCTATGTATGTAGACGTAATATATGTGTACCTATGTCTTCTAAGATTTATACATTATATTTTGTAAGTTATTACTACACTATGCACTAGTAAAAATAAAAGAGACTTTCACTTACCAAGCATATTTGGTTATCCTAGGGCAAAACTTGCTCCTTTGGTGTGCGTTGCATTGTGTGATGGGACGCGAGTCTTATGGTAGCTTCATTTTCAAAAAGAATTGTGAACATTTTTATGACTGGTACTTATAAAGTGAAACCCGTTCCGTGTTATACAGCGTGGTCTTATGATTTACCCAACTTAAAAATAAAGTAAATAACTGTTTTAGTTCTTACGCCGGTCTCATGACCGATCCAGAGTTTATTGTTCTTCCACCTGAGCTTTGGGTGCCCATATTTTATAGCGGGAAGTCTGGTAGTTTTGGTTTGCATATATTTTATAGAGAAGGTGCTGGATTGAAGCCAGAGGTGTGTCCAGAGCATTCTATTTCTTCCGCTGGGAGTTTATGTTTTTCCGCTATGTACATATTATACTCTAGTATTGTTATTTCTGTTGTGCATGTATTTATTATTGTACTCGGATATATGATGTACTCTGATGTAAAAGTTACTGCAATGATAATGAAATGTTGTTTTGTTTAGTTCTTATTAGTTGTAACCCCAAGCGATACATCTTGTTGATCGGTTTAAGTCGGTTTAACCATCGGTTTCAGCCGGGAGATAAGGCCGGTCGTCACATACAACGAGGCTCCAAACGACTTCAAGGCTTCGTAGCCGAAACCGCAAAACCATCGTTGAGTTCTTCTGAATCTTCATACGATTTCAGCCCTATATGCAACGATCTTGAGTCTTCCTCGGATTTCACTCATTTCCAACAAATGGTCCCTCATGGCAAACCAGGAGGAGCAATCGGACGGAATGTAACATTGAATGAGCATGCGGATGAGCCGATCACATAGTGGGAAGGAAGAACCTACAGGAATGTGATTGCAAGGAGAGGAGTATGTTGATGGCGAACAAGAAGGCATTCTTGTCGCACTAGACATGATGGCAGATGCCACTGTCTTATAGAATCCATGGTATTTGGTTGTCTTGCGAATCGATGAAGTTTCATTATGGTAGATTTGTGCGAAGTACAGAATATCTTGAGATGATGTTCTGCTTCCCAAGAAGAATGATAGGGAACACGCACCATTAAAGGGCTATACTACCTAGAATAGGAATATGTGCTCCGTTTGGGTGCGTACCCCCGTTGTGCTTGTAAATCCGGGATATTCCATACTTCTTCTGTCTAGCATCGACGCCGCTTCATTTGAATGCCTTTTGCTTGGCACTTACATCCTATACATCGAGTGTTAGACATAGAACTGACTGGGGAAGACATCTGATTCCTCTACTCCATAATGAGGAATCATCTCGCATTCCCTTGTCTACTTAGAGGTGCACGGAAATAGTCGCATCATCCTGTGTGCATGGAACAAACTGAGCTACTTTACGCATGATCGGTTCTTCATTCGATGGCCTCCAAGATTTGCAAGGAGATGGCTCGTGGGTCATAAATGTTTTAAAACTTACATTTTTTCAAGTTAATTGAGTCGTAAGCTCTAAACTAGCTTAAACCTTTATGTGGAAGGTATCCCTCGGATTTTGAGGGATGGTGTTTACTTTGAGCTAGTCTTATTATTGAGGAATGTGCCGAATGCATTTCGCGATGCCCAAACTCTATTTTCTTACCATCTCCACCATGTGTCAGGCTTACCTCCCGGAGGTTTCTTGATGGGTCATATGGA
The DNA here is from genome assembly GCA_030737875.1 of Allium sativum. Taxonomy (NCBI): domain Eukaryota; kingdom Viridiplantae; phylum Streptophyta; class Magnoliopsida; order Asparagales; family Amaryllidaceae; genus Allium; species Allium sativum. Next base: position 784,089,301 of record CM060922.1, read on the forward strand.
TGTCAATGAAGCATAAGAGGTAGAAGCTGAGGGAGGAGTATCTCCTCTAAGTTTGAAAATGAAATTCCCCCCTGTCGTTCATCACGTTGTACACCAGTCGAAGAGGAGTCGCAAGAGCTCAGGGGAAGTTAGGTGGCCACAACGACAGTGATGACGAGGAGTCCGCTAGAGGAGATGAGTTGATGTCTACTCTTGTTCCTTCTCCGATTGAGGAGATGTGGTTGGGAGAAGGTCTCAAACCAACTTCTCTCGAAATGACCTTTGAGACCACTACGTCGATAGGGGTTGAGCATCAATTCCAGGGCTTGGACATTGTCACCATCGAGATATCCACATTCGGGTTCAATGACACAAACGTAAAAAGACTATTGTAGAGCATTGGGGAAGTTAACCCTTTAAGCAGGCTAACAACTGGTCCGTGAATAGAACACTTAGGACACACACATTCATAAGCACTGCATAAAACAACACTTACTTATGTGCGTGGAATATTTGTTTCTGATTTAAGAATTGCATTGTATAGGTGCAATTGTCCGGGAAGGAGATAAAGATTGGGATCGGAGATGCAAAAGATCCCGAAGATCGAAAGGTGGAGTCATGAGAAGTTTTATTAGGAGTACGAAGTTCTGCTCGAAACCCCGTGATCCTACGACCATCGTAGTAGCTAGTGACATCGAGATTATCCCCTACTGTCGGCATCTCCAGTGCCATGCAGCCACCAACAACCATTCCTTCTTTTTCCCCTTCCACAATGGTGTGTGTTACGTTCACAGGGAAGGATAAGACTGGTGGAGGATCGGGAATCGAAAAAAGAGATGCAAAAAAGCGAGGCCTGATGATGCTCGACAGGTCATAGATTTTGATCATCAGCGATGTGGAGAAGAAGTAGATTCTGAAGAAGTCTTTCTTGGGATTTTGCTTCGAGGAGCTGCTTTAGACACTCGACATGCATCAGATCCCATTGCACACCGATGAGGATACGTGGACTTGGGTATATGACTCCTTTCATTAATACCGGGTCTTATATAAGTACGCCAAGAGACTCTCAGAGCTGATCATTCAAAAGATTGTTGACAACTTAAGTTCGAACGTAAGAGCCTAAAAATCGAAAAAACGCTATAGGTAAGACAATTCTGATTTGCGTCTACTTCCGCATGTTCAAGTAATATATTTATGTACTAACTCTTTAATGCTGAAATAAATGAAGTGAAGAAGGAGTTGGAAGAGGTGAAGGTAGCGATGGTCAGGACTCGCGAAGAGCTTAAGGATGTGCAAGAATCGACTGTAGCTTGGGCAACCGCGCTTGAGAAAGATAATAAAGTTGTTTCTGAGGAGAATCTCCAGGTGCAGAAAGAAAATGAGGAGGTGCAGCAACTCCGATAGAACAACAAAGTGCTGACCAAAGAGAATGAGAGGTTGCAGGAAGAAAATGAGAGGGCGCTGTGAATGCTCAAAGTGAACGAGGAGCTCAAACAACTTTTTGATTTAAATCATGCTGAGCTCAAGTAGGTGAGGAAGGAGAAGGAGGCAACAGAGGCTTCAAACAGAGAAGTAATGGGCCTGGTGGAAAGTATCCAGGACGATTTTGAGGCTCAGCAAGAAAAGCTCAGAGCCGAAGCTAGAGAGGTTTGAGCGAAGGCGGAGATGGAGCTAGAGTCGACGGTGTGGGTCTTCTATGTAAAAACTCTTCAATTCTACGGAATCTCGTGGGTGGAAGATCATGCTGGCACGCTTTCCCTAGCTTTGGTAAAGCAGGTGGATTATGAATCTACCGTATAGTAAGTGGAGATTGTGGAGGAGGAAATGTTGATGGCCCAGTACTTGATAGATGAAGAGCATCAGGTGTTGGCAGAAGGTAGATCCATGCTAAAAAATTACGTCGAGGCAAAGGAGGCAGAACGAATTTTATACCGTAAAGGGGAAAGCAATTGTTACAGAGAGTGTGGTGGTTTCTCATGAGTGTGAAGGGGCTACTTCCCAGTAGCAGCGAGTCATTCCACCTGGTCATCCTGGCAACCCATTTGTGCCAGCTCCTGTGGTTAGGGAGCATGATCCCGACCATCTAGAGTTAGAGCATGATGGCTTCTATCTATCAATGACTGAAAGTGTTGTGCCGATAGAAGCCGCACAGGGGATGATAGAAGGCACATCCACTTTCTTACTGGTACTCAAAAAGATAGTAACACAAAATAGAAGTAGGCTAACTCATTTTCTTCTTCGACGCACAGGTTTTTCTAGAGTGGGAGCGACAGCCAATCCCGAAATGACGATGACCACTGAGTCCGAGTTCGATGTTGAGGCTTATAGGAGGCAGATGGGAGAGGAGTTCAGTCACCTGGATGTGCTTCCAAACCTGGAGATGTGAGAGATAGGGATGGAGGACTTTGATAAGATTTTTGGGGAGGATAAGGAAAAGCAGGAGGCGGACCCTCAGGTGATCATATTGGCGAAGGTAGGCGGGTTGACTATGCACGAGCTAGTTGAACAAAAACGCGTCCAAATGTTGGTGAAATCTAAAGAGTTTGAGGTGAAGAGGAAAGAAAATGAGGAAGCCAGGCTGTAGGCTCGGGAGGAGGCGAGGATAAAGGCCGAAGCGGATTCCCGAGCCAAAATTCAGGAGGAGGCCCGGAGGAAGGTGGATGAAGAAGCCACCGAATGAGGGCAGAGGAGGAGCTCGCGAGGCTGAACACTGAGGAAGAGGTGAAGTTGATGGCTAAGGTGGAGGCCCAGAAGAACGATGAAAGAGATGTAAAGAGGAAGGCAGACATAGAGGCCAGGTTGATCGAAAAGTCATCTAAAAGGAGGTTGATAAGTCTATGGTGTTGATGGAGCCTCATCCTGAACCCCTGAAGGTCGTACTTGTCCCCGATATGGAAGCCGAAGTCACAGAGATCGAGGTCGACTCTGAGGAAGAGCATTGCTTGAGGGAGGGACGAGGAAGGTTTTCGAAATGATGATATGCCCCAGCCTACTCCGCTAAAGGGCAGACGGGATGTAGCGAAAGTAGATCCAAGAGGAAGGGAAAGAGAGTGGGGGAGGATCCACCCTAGTCAGGGTTGGAAAGAAGCATAAAGGTGGCACTCTTGGTTGATTGTTGTGAATAGTTTTCGTTTTTGGTAGGTCGATAGGGTACACAAGTACGACCCTTGCTTTTGGAGGCATGATGTGGTATTGATGCACAACGTGTTGTTAGAAAGAAAAACATTTTGATTGGAGAATGAAAGTTAGTTTACTTTGCTTACATCATGCGTCGTCCTATGTGTTCAAGTATTATTTACACTTTCCAACACTATACTCATGTAAATTAACTTGCGGTTACACTTAGATTTAAGTTGGTCAAAACCATGGAGTTTCCAGGGTCTGTAGTTGGGTGGAGGAATTTCGAGACTTCGAGAATTTGATGTCAAATCGAGAAACATGGAAATCCCTTGCAAGTACACGGGGATTTAGAATTTTAATTTCGCATCTCTGAGGCTTAAACAAGTTTCCCGGTTTTTCCAAGAGTTCGAAAATGAGTTATTTCTTCGATTCTAAACTCGAGTTAGTAAATTTGAATCATCATGCAATGTTGCATGATTAAATCGGGATTGAAATTGATCGTATCCCAGGTGATTGGCGTGATGCTCAAGAAACGAACTTGTGTTAACTAACAACTCAGGTATGCACATAGAATATGGACATATGGTTGAATCATCAACTTGAGGATTCCATTCTTAATTAATCTTGTCATAATCACGGTTGAGAGTGAGCCGCAAACCAGTTTCTATGGGGATGACCTCATAGACTAATACATCAATGGGAGTGAATGCAGGAATTGGTGGAGGACATGTGCCGTCGGGTACACTCCATGATGTGCCCCCGATTGTGCTTGCCGATGTATCCCCAGTTGACTTAGAAGTGGTCGGAGCTCAGATGGAGTTGGAAGTCCATGCGTACTGAGGAGGCGTTCTGGAGAAGAAGTTTTGATTTTTTACTCCCATTCCGTCTTCGACGAAAGAGACAAGGTTGGGAGTGGTTTGCAAATCGGTTCCTTCCTCGATAACCTCGGTGACCAGTACGTCAATGGAGGTGATTATGACAACGACGACAAGGTGTTCATTGCAGAACAGGGTTTATTTTTCGCTCCCAATCCGTCTCTGACAAGGGAGACATGGTTGGGAGAGATTTCCAAAATGGTTTTCCCAGCAACGACCTCGGTGACCACTGCGTTAATGGAGATGTTTGCTCTAATTACTCGAGTACCTTCGCACCTTTCAGTAGTCGTAGTCAAAGTCATGTAAGGTAACTCGTCGTTGCACTTAGATTTGGGTTGCCTTCAAGTTTGGAGACTAAGGTACGGAGTTGGACGCTTAAGTTAATAGGCATCAGATGTTATTTATACTTGGCTTTGTCATTGATTCGAGACTCAAGTTGACTTGAGGAGGGCGGACCACTCCACAAGATTTGAGTCTAAGTTAAAACTTGAGATGGTGCGCTCGTGCATGTCAGTTGGTTGTTTTCATGACTTGACATACTACGCATTGTCCAAGCAAGAGTTGCGCTTCAATCGATCATGTTTACAATTTCAAATAGCATGTTGAAGCACAAGGTTGCAATCAAACTATTTTTTTTTAAGGTAAACAACTAGGTTTACATGTGGTGTAACTCGAGCAGGATGAGACGTGCGTGATGTGGCATTGCTGCTTAAGCCACTTATTTCTGCTCCAATCTTGCTGAGTTGAAAAGGGAGATCACGGGGATGTAGCCGTGAGGCAAGGTCTTGGTAGGTTGAAATTCTTGGTGAGCTTTGAACGGCTCGGGAATTTCATTTGAGGGGCCCTGTCTATACTACTCAAGCTTTTCCTTATGGACGAGCTTCTCGATGTCGTCCCTCAAGTAGTGGCATTCTTTTGTGTCGTGACCATGGACGGTGTGGAACCAGTAGTATTTTCCAGGATCTTTATCCTTGTTCAGCGAAACCCTAGGCTTTGGCTTTTTGTACAGCAGAACATTTCTGGTTTCAAGGTAGATGCTCTCGATGGATTTGTTGAGTGGAGTGTAGTTGTCGAAGGATGGAAGCCTGGGTCGCTTCCTCTTCTTGTTGCGACTACCTCCATTGTTTCTGCATTGAGTAGGGTTATTTGGGATATTAGAACTGGGGTCATTAGAGTTATGGACTTTATCCCCAAGTAGATTGTCGTTGCGAGGAGCTCGATTCCTATGCTCTTTTTCTTGGCGTAGGAAATGGTTGGCTTTTTTGTAGGAATTTTCCAAAGTCTCGGATTGCTTTCGGTCAATCCATGCTCCAAATTCAAAATCAAGAAGTATCCCCTTGGCAACTTAGGCTAGGGCAGTACCAGGTTCAGGGACTATGATCTCTGCCAACGCATTGTTAAATCTTTCAAGGTAGCTCTTCATAGTTTCCCCGGTGACTTAGTAGACGTGCATACCAAATTGTTTTATCAAAACCCTGGCGAGCTGATCAAAGGTTGAGATGATTCTTGGTGGGGGCCGAGAGAACCATAATAGAGGCACGCCTTCTAGGAAGACGAGGAAACACTTGCACTTCACAATATATATGGCGTGAGCACAGTCCATATGCGATTCATAACGATTTACAAAGTCTCGAGGGTCTTATTTCCCCGATTAAGCCTTTATCTATGACATGTTGAAGTGTTTGGAACATTTGGCGTTGAGTACATCTTTGGTGAAGGGGTTACATCTCGTATTAGTTTCCTAGTCATCGGGGATGTGTCTTTGAGACTCTTTTGTGATGTTGTGGACCAGATAGGCGAGAATAGGAGTTCGGATCCCCATTGGATTCCAGTAGTTGTGATCTAACTCGGGAGTGCGTAGCCTTGGATGTCTTCTCGAATGAATGTCATCTTTATCTAGAGAATCTTCAACCTCGATCATTTGATTTTAAGGAGGTCGGTAAGTGGGAACTTGGGCCTGGTTTTACGTTTGAAGTGTAGGCTCCAAGTTCGGGATTATGGCAGGTCGATCATGCGTAGTGAGGAATCGAGGACCAGTCCTTGGTCGGGATTAGGCTTTAACCGGGAATAGTTGGGATGGTGCATTTTCTCTCTGATGATGATTTTGGCACCATCATAGTTGGTAGTCCGAAGTTGGCTTTAGTTACGGTGGAGAGGAAAGGGAGTAGGGTTTAAGGAGAAGTAATTCGGAGGAGGCTAAGTGCTCCTTTTTTCTTGAAAGCTAAAGATGTCTCGTCGATCATACTCTTGAAGTCATTGCGTCAACTCGAGGTTGCGCTTGATTTGCTTGTCGATGCTTCTTTGTTTCTCACTCAATTTATTCATACCTTCGACAAATTGAGCTCGGGTAGTCGATGCCTTAGGATTAGAAGAATTAGCAATGTCCATCTAGGTCGGAACTTCGGTGGATTGATGCTGAGGAAAATTTTCCAAGTCCGGAGCAACAGTGGAAGGTCCAACCAAAATAGTCTTTTCTTTGGTCACCACTATGGAAAACTTGGCAGGTAAATCTAAGGTGACCTAAGTAGTACTCCAAGTCTTGATGGATGAACCATAGGAAAGTTGAATTTTTTAGTCTCTCAATGAAAGCACTGGAATGTTGATGCACAAAAGTTGGCGACAACACCCAACGAGTTCTAAGACAATGAAACTAAGCATCCAGAATGGACATTATGCAAGAAAGTAAATTAACATAGTATTTTATAGTGGTTTGGTCCACGATAACTTACATCCACTTTTAAGGTTTTGCTCTTTTTATTCACTTTTATTCAAAGTACAATGGTAGGAACAATAATTCTTGATGATTATAATTGCAGTGGCAGAAGTATGTTCAACAAGGTCCAAAATGGGGCTCAGGTTCTTCTTCCCTAAATGCCTATGCAACTCAAAAAGTCCAAGTGTTCAAAAAGAGGTAGTTTTCTTCTTTTTGGAGTGACAGAGAAAGCTTGAGCATCAAGGAGGCAATATCTTCTTCCTAAAGTGTCAAAAGAGCAAGTTTCCAACCAATTTCTCAAAGAAGAATGATGGCTATTTATTGTAAGTGGGAGCAGGTAGGAGTAGAGGTTGGTGGGAACATGCCCACCATTTTTCATATCCCAGGATCGGTACATATCCTGGGATACTTAGCTTCACTACGCCGTAGATGGCCTACTGCAATGAAAATACAAGGTGTTGCCAGCTAAAATATTGCCACAGTTATGTTGTTTTTTTTGTCTATTGCAACTTATGCTTCAATGTGTTAGCATAGATATCAACCATGTGTTGCAGTAGCCGCATGAATAAAATTATCAATCTGCATCAACACGATCCAATGGTCCACGCTACCCATCCGTGTCATTCTAATTTTGCTTCATCACCTCAGCTTCTTTGCCCCAAATTTTCATTTTTCCACTGAACGTAATTCACGCTATTTTCACTTGAGAAAAAATACAATCGACTTCCACTATAATAGCCGATTGAAAACTAGGGGTTTTCCCTCTTCAACAAATCGTGACTTCAGCTTCTTTAATTCGAGATGATCCTATGATTGCTTCGAATTACAGCTGCTCCTCTCGTCATCAATTTCTCGAATGCTACAGGTGCTCCGATAATCTTCGATTCTGGTCTTGCTGAGATGAAATCGATCTCTGAAATTAGTACGTGATTTTGCCCATTTTTACTTTTGATTATTGTTTTGTTTTTCGATTTCAATCCCACATTTTTCTGCGATGTATTCATGTGAATTTATAGGGTTTCGAATCCCTAAATAATCTCTGATTTCAACATTAGATTTGGTTGTGATTTGTAGCTCCAATTTTGTCTAGTTTGACAAACTTTCTGGAATTTAATTTCGTGATGATTGACTTGACTGAAATTAGATTTTCTAGAATTAAATTTCTGGAATTAAAATTTATGGAATTAAATTTCTAAAATTATATGTTGATTAATGGAAGATGAATTTTGGGCAAATCTTTATATTTGCATATTCACTGATAAAATATGCGAGTTTATTGAGTTGTTCGTATTGCTGCTGACTTGCTTGTGAATTTATTAATTTGTTTTGCACTTGTATGTGTTGCATTGTGGTCTCTCTCCGGTTTAACCTTCAACTTCCCATATGAAATAGCACAAAAACTTGTAACCATGAAGAACTAGTCTGAATTATTTGAAAGCGATCAAATAAGATTATTTTATTGATCAGAATACGTCAATGCATACATTGTGTGTATGTATATGCAGTACGTAAAGGCCTTTACTTGAATCTTACTGCAGCTAAAGCGAGAACTAAGGATCCTATTGTTTGGAACTGGAACTGGAATGAAATAACATGCAAACTCGTATGTATGCATCTTCTTGTTTTCTCTACTGCACTCATCCAATTGTTTATTGGTTTTGTTTGTTAATAACTTGATATATATGTATTACTAAGTGTGATTGTATCCTATTGTTTGGAACTGGAATGAAACTTATAAACTACAGAAGAAGTGGTGCAGTATGCAGGGTATGCGATGATGTGCAGTTTTGATAAGTGCAGTATGCAGGGTATGTTTTGAGGTGGTGCTGAAGGAGGATAAGTGCAGGAAAGGGGACACAAGGTGTTTGTGGTTAGAGAGGATGTAAGTGTGTTACTGAAGTGGAAATTTTGAAGTTCAATGTTTTTTGTTGTTTAAGGCTTTGGGTGATGACGGACTTGGTGTGCCAGTTAGATCGATCACCACTGGGACTGTGGGGCCCCGAACCCCTACCGACGCTGCGCCCAGACCCGCTAACGGCTCGCCCTCGGCTCGCTTTCAGCTCGGTATATATTTGCCAGTGTTAATGCCTGTAATGATTGAAACTGCATATGTAATGAGTGAACTGAGTGATGTAGTGAGGAAAATTTATATATGTGAATAATCAGTGTTGTATAGTAAATCATTGAGTTGTAGATAGTTAGAGTCAGAAAATTGCACTATTTCAGTTGTTGATATAAAATAATTTATTTAATAAAACACTATTTGAATTCAAATTTTTTGCATTAGTATTCTATTAAATAAATATTTAATCATGTTAAAGTGTTGCGATTGGATTGTAAAAGCGTTGTCATTGGATGGTAAAAGTGTTGCTATAGATAATGTGGGCCCGCTTTTAAGTAAAATTAGTTTCTGTGGCAACACCATGAAAATGTCGTCATTGGGTCGCATAGGTGTTGCCTTTGACTCTATGGCAACGCGGCAAAATGCAACACCAATGAAGTGTTACCACAGATCATTTTTTGCCTATAGCAACATTTTTTGGCACTTCTTGCATCACTTCTCAGGTGTTGTAGTATGCAATCTATGGCGTAATGTTTGTTTTCTGCTCCATCCCGAAGCTATGAATTCTTTTCATTTTTCCTATTTGTATCCTATGATATGAAGTTTCGTTGTACTGATCCCGATATCCGTGGTTGCTTTAAATGATTTTGCTTTGTTTTTTTCATATCCCATGATACAAAGTCTTCGTATCTTTCCTAGAATGTAGTATTAGGGATACAAATTTTGGTATATGGCATCGGGATACCAAATTTGGAGTGGGGATCTGGGATGCGAAATGGATGAAGGGGAGTTGGAAAACAAAACATGGAGGGAGGTTAATAGCGATCCAAGGAGCTGGTTTTAGGGATACTTAAAGTGATGGATGGTGAATACCAATGCGAAGTACTTTACCAATTCTAAGCAGGTTTGACGAGACATGACGATTATACTTGTATGACTCTAACTGGGCTTGATTCTCTGATGTCTTGGTGACAATACTGTGCTGTTTAACCTCGCTATGGGCTGAGTCGTATAGGCCTGGACTGCTTCTGGTTGCTGGGCTAAAAGGTCGGGTAAATAATTAAATGTGTATGTAGTTTGTGCGGTAAAGCATTTGTCTTGTGGATCAAGCATGCAGGGTCCAATCCGACCTTTGATAGTTTTTTTAACCACGTGATTATTTTAGTTGTTATTATGAAAACCCAAATTTAAAACTATCTTTCCTTTATTTTACCTTGCCTAGGTCCTTAACTCTTGTTGTACCAGGTCTATTATTTGCAATTGTCAAATAATTTCACCAGTCGACTGTTATTTTAACGTATTCTTGCATTTTCTATGCCAATGAGGATTTGATTGATATTCATCACAGTTATTCACAATTAGTTTTGGCAATGTTTTAAAAGAACGACAAAGAGAAATATTACTCGGATCCGTTTTACATGTTTTTATCTTAAAACTCGTAAGTTTGCAACAAATTTATCCATGATTCTTCTACCATTCAAAATATTCTATAACACTTTCTCTTCATCCAAACCATTAAAATGCCAATTGAAGGCTTTGAAAGGGAAGAAGATTATGATTTGTTTTCTTAGTGTATAGCACAAGTAGTCATTCTAAAATTGTTCCTTTATTAATTTTCCATTTGCACATGATGCCTTGATATGTATATTTAGTGCATAAACTTATGTCTCGTATTATTTTCTGCTTAAAATTATTAGTATGGAATTTTTAATGCATTATATTAGAAATTTGGAAAAAGATTGTAAAATTGCACTTGTGATTGTTAAGAGTCATGAGTGATGGCTTAATTTATGTATGGTTTCTTATTTTAGATATAAGAAGATACAAATTTTTTGATCCAATAACTTATAGAGAATGTAGGTATAATTTTTTTATTTTGCTTATTCCCATGAGTCGTTGGTGATAACATAATCTTATTCTTATTAAGGTAAACGTGGTGGTGCGATAGATAAAGTTTTGTTCAAATTCTCTTTACTGAGTGTTTTCTCTTAGATTGCTTGAAGTTTGGTGATAAACATTTATTTGAAAAAATGGTATTATTTTAGATATTTATTTACCAACAAAGAGTTTGAAATCAAATTTTATTTTGGTTATTCATTCGAAGTGACCAAGATCTTTACACATTCGAATAGTTTATTTACTGATAGTCAGAAGATATCAAGAGTGGTTCATATTAAATGTTATTTGTCAAGTTTAATATTAGTCAATATGCAACATCCAATGGTATAAAATTTATATTTATCTTAATAATCACTTACTTAAAGCTCAAATCCGGTTATCAGTGGCCTAACATAGAATTTTGAAGCTCAAATCCGGTTATCAGTAGCCTAAGATAGAATTTTGAATCGATTGTCGAGATCAATGTTCATAACTACTGATTGGAGCAAAGCCTAATCGTATGCTTGAAAAATAGGACTCTATTGTTTTGATAATTCGTATTTCACTTTATATTAAATTGATGTTTATTTATTTACCTTCCAGTTGACCCTAAACTTTTGAAATTATAAACTAGGTTATTACTACGTGAGGCTCACTAAATTAGATCACATTTTTTTACTATGCCATGGCTATGATGTTTTTTGTAGAAACTAGTTAATTATAATGCTACGAAGTTTGGAATCTAAATGTTTACGCACTTTGTTGGAGTTATGTTGTAACACCCCACGTCCATTAATGTCACTCACAAAGGTAATGCATTAACTTCTATGGAGCGTTTTAAGTGAGTATAGAACAGAAACTTAACAACAAGACAGATATAAACAGTACTTGAAAAATTAAAAACTTTATTTCATTGCAGCGGAAAATACACATGTTTGATTACATCATCAAAACCAGAGCCAAGTACATAATATCCATCTTGACTAAGTCAAAGTACATAAATTGAAAGACATAATCCCCAATACAAAATAGCTATAAATAAAAGAGAGGCTGAACTTTACTTCAGCGATCAAAGCAATCTTCTAAAAGCAAGAAGCATAGCTGTCCAAAATCAAGCTCCACTGGTGCTAGTTCCAACCTGAGCACCGGGGGGGAGGGGGGAAGGAAGAAAAGAGGAGGAAACAAAGGGGGTCAGACATAAAGTCTGGCGAGTGCGATAACTTTAACAATATAATCACCAAAGTAACTAGGCTAAGGCATAAGTTGGAAAATCAGGAAATGACTATGAACCATTGAGTATGGCAGAGTAAACAAGGAAACAAGATGAACAACGATATCGTTAAAGCGCACCTAAATCACTAAAAGATAATTACTAAACTACACTAACACTGTAGGATAATTGCTATACTGCACTACCACTAGTCACCCTAAGGTTGATCCCACCTACAGCCTTAATAATGAGATTGGTAGTTTCGTGCATCCCTAGCTGCCTTCATAGGTGTCGCCTGCCCCTATCACCACTAGGTGTACCCAGTACCCCTAAGCGATCGGCTCCCTAACTCGTAGATACCCATGCTGGCCCCACAGTGGGGTGTATCACTCCCCAAAGTGGCAACCTGATACCACAAATAATGCACGGCTTATACCCACACGATGCAACGTCTTACCTACCAGCCCAGGTCCACCCACACATATGAACCCGTTGGACTTATGTTGCCATCGCTAACCCGTTTTGGTGTCTTACAGTCAAGCCCAGTATGCGTATCCCGTCCTCGACTTGGGTCGAGCCCACAAAGATACGTAAGGGTTACTGGTTGAAACGGGCCCCCATTACTTGACACAAGCTATCTACCTAAGCTTGGTCCCCTCTAGTACATCCCACTTAACTCACTTCGTATTCACGTTCACTTACATGTTTCAATTTTGGTTAAGTATTTCTAATCGTATTTCAAATGCCACCCAAGGCACCCACTAGATTCCACATGCCCCCCAAGGCACCCACTTAACCCCCTCATGTCCCACTACATGTTTATCTGGTTAAGTGTTTCTTAATTCATTAAGACCGTAACCTCATAAAGACCTCTCACATTAGACTGGCATTTGTGGCAGCTGGATTTGTCGGGCGGGTCCGGGCAGTCTTACACCACAAAAGAGCCTAACCTCGTGTCTTTACAATTGTTACATATTTAATTTATGCCTAAGACCTTCCACATTAGACTGGCATTTGTGACAGCTGGATTTGCCGGGCGGGTCCGTCAGTCTTACACCACAAAAGAGCCTAACCTCGTGTCTTAGACGATTAATTACTCCTAGTTAATCATTCCCCAATTTGAATTACTTTCCTTCAAATTATCAGTTAATTCCAAATTTAACTATGGCCATAATTGACTCAATTATGTCCATCTATTTATGGTATGTAAAATCATACCAATTTCATCACAAATTTATTTTACGCCTTTTGAAGGCATTTATGCCAATTAAATATTTTAATATTATCCCCTTTACCCCCACGTTGTACGTTCGTTTGTTTAACGTAAAATATACGTTAGACTCGAATAGTCTAATTCATGGAATAAAGAGAAAACATCACAACATACATATAATTAAAAATAGATCTAAACATAAGGGGTGAACTTGCATGTGTGAATGATGTTCTACATCTAAAACTTGCATAGGTCAAAGTTACAACTTGCATAAAACTACATATGTCATAGACCCAAATCTAAAGGTGTGAACTTGTTGGGATAATGGTCACAAACTTGCATAAATCATGTATGTCATAGATCTACATCTAAAGGTGTAAACTTGCATAGGCAGTAACCACAAACTTGCATAACATGATTCATATTCAAACACATGTATTCATATAAACTTGCATATGTGATTTATGCAACATAACAATGGTATAAACTTACATCTAAACATGTAAACTAGCATGTAGAATTTGGCATATAACTTACACATGTCATAGCCTAACTTTAGATCTAAAATAGATGTCATGAAGCATATAAGGTTATACATATAATTTTCCCCAACTTGCATATGATTCATGTCTTGATACAAATCTAAACTTGCATACATACTTATGATTTATCATATGAATCAACATACCCAAACTAGCATATGAACAACATGGTGATTCGATTATACATAAGCCAATCATAGAATTACAACATAGATGATCTCAACTTTACAAGATAGCATCATAGAATTTACAACATAAACATCACAATTTTACTACATGAATAATAACACGCGGTCAATAATTCACATCATATCCAAATAATCCGCATCATAACTTAATCCAATTAAATTACTAATTATTTTATTAAAATTATCGAAATCACAACTCAAGGAAGGTCTTGAATTCTGAATTCTGAATTCTAAAGTTGTAATAGCTTTCCCTTGAAGAAGATTCGTTGTTAAAGTTGAAAAGAATTGAATTAGATTAGCTTTCTTCCTCTCTAATTGGTGGCGGCTATGCTGAGTTGCTAGGTGATGACATGGAGGCCATGAATCTATTTTTTTTTTGATTTTAGGGTTTGAGTCTAGAGGTGTTTTTATAGAGTTTAGGATTAGTCTAAGCCGTCCGATCAACCCAGAATTAATCCCAGCCAATCAGAGCATATCAGAAACCCTAATGAGTCAGCATCTAGTCATCAACAGGTCATAAAACAAATCTGCCCCGGGGGGAGGTGGGCAGGTCGACCCTATGGTCGACCTGGTCAGGGTAGGTCGACCCAATGGTTGACCTGGCCCTGGCGGGAATTTTCCCGCCTAGCCTGTCTGACTCTAAAATTTGAATTTTCTGAAATCTGTTTTGAATTTTCTAAAACTTCCGATGGCCATAACTTCTTCATACGAAGTCCAATTCACGCAAACTCGGACTCTATCTCAACCAGAATTCCGAGATGAACACAATGGCGCAACCCGTTTCCCTTAATTCTCACATCTGAGATTAGTTATTCTTTAATTTGTGAACATTAGTGTTAACAGAAATACGGGGGATTACATTCTCCCCTCCTTAAAGGATTTCGCCCCCGAAATCTCCAAGTTAAGGAGAATGCATATCCTACCATCCAAACAACCATCTACTCAACCATCAAACATAGGCATCCATTGTCCTTAAAAATTTCTAATGCTGTATGAACATATGCAAGAAGTGTGTGTATATGTTCCTTATCTAATGCAAAATCAGGCGGTCTACTGATTCAGTTGACCTCCTTAATGCAAACCATGATAGTGCCATGTGTCCATTATGTATGCGAAAGAATTCTACCGATACATATTATTTCTACATGTGTGCACAACCATTCACCAAAATGCAGCATCCATATGATAACATAACCATTATACATCCATTACTTAAATATGCACACACATTTATATGCAATATGCAATATGAAGTGACTGAGCCGATCTAGTGCCTAAAGTGTGTGTATATGCATCCACGAGCAACCACCAGCAAACACTTGCATCCACATGCATCCATCATACATAACATGTCTCAAACACATGTTTCAACCATAGGACTACCCTATCTAAAGGTCCAAGGTACTAGTGAGAGGACATACTAAAGATAAGCTAAGTATAAGGTAAGCGATAAAGGAGAAATTAAAAGACATACCCTCGAAAAGAAAAGGGTATAATGAACGCATCTTCTCTTCCATCTCCCAAGTAGCGTTGCTCTCATCATCTCCCCATTGAACTTTGACTAGCTTGACCTCTCGATTCCTCAACTTCTTAACCTCCGACCCAAGAATGCACGTAGGAGCTCGTCGAATCGTCGCATCACGCTCTATCTCCACCTCTCTAAGAAAGCTCGGCTCTACCACTTCCGCGGTCTCGTGCAAGCATTTCCTCAAATGTGATACATGGAATACGTCGTGTACACCACTAAGTCTCTCGGGCAACTCCACTCTATACGCCATCTGCCCAATCTTCTCCTTAATAGGAAACGGCCTTACGAACCTTAGTGCTAACTTCCCAACGGACCCAAAGCGAACGACGTTCCATAATGGAGACACCTTGACAAAGACCATGTCCCCAATATCAAACTCAAGATTTGTCCTCCTCTTGTCTGCATAAGATTTCTGCCTATCTTGCGCCGTCTTCATCCTCCTTCAAATCAAATCGATCTTTTCCGAAGTTTCTCTAATCATATCGGGCCCAAGCAAGATCTTATCTGTAGACTCCCACCAACATGTAAGCGAACGACACGGCCGTCCATAAAGAGCCTCGAACGGTGCCATGCCAATGCTAGACTGAAAGCTGTTAATATATGTGAACTCCACCAACGGAAGATGTTCCTCCCATGTACCTCCGAAGTCTAAGACACACAACCTCAATAGGTCCTCTAGAATACGATTCACCCTCTCGGTCTGGCCGTCCATTTGAGGATGATATGCGGTGCTCAAACATAACTGAGCCCCTACTGCTTCTTGCAAGCTCTTCCAAAATTCGCTAATAAAAGATAGGATCGCGGTCGCTCACTATGCTAGAAGGAACACCATGCAAACGAACTATCTCTCGAATGTATATGGAGGCTAACCATGGAGCAGTCCTCTTACTCTTCACGGGAATGAAATGGGCGCTCTTAGTAAGTCTGTCTACCACGACCCAAATCCCTGTATTACCCTTCCTCAATCTCGGTAACCCATCAATGAAGTCCATCGAGACACTTTCCCACTTCCATTGTGGGACCTCCAATGGGTGAAGCAACCCATCGGGCTTCTTTTGCTCTGCTTTTACTCGTTGGCACACCAAGCATCTAGCGACAAACTCAGCCACATCCCTCTTCATGCCGGCCCAAAAGTAAACTTGTCTCATGTCCATGTACATCTTGTCCTCGCCGGGATGGATGGTCATCTTCGAATGATGTGCATCATCAAGAATGGTCTTCCTTAGGTCCTCGTCTTTTGGTACACAAAGTCTACCGTCCCTACGCAACCAACCCTTATCATCTAGAGTATACCTATGGAGATGGCTCGATGACTCCCCTCCTTTGAGCTTCTTTACTAACTCAACCAACTGTGGGTCATCTCGCTGTGCCTCACCAATCCATCCCAAAAGCATAGGTCTGGCCTCTAAGGATGCTAGCAAACCGGGTACGAAGTCAATGGAAGGTTGAACGTAGAGATGAACTCTAAGCTTCGCCGCTCAACAAACAACGGACTCAAGGACAACCTTTTTCTACTTAAGGCATCCGCCATCACGTTACCCTTGCCTGGGGTATATGCTATCTCGAAGTCGTAGGATGCTAAGAATTCCATCCACCATTGCTGCCTTAAGTGTAACGACCCGGATTTTGAGCGACTTTGGTTATCGACATAAGCTCGACGTCGATAACCAAAACATCGAAAAATCCCGGTAATAAATGAAAGAAATTAGAAGGTGAGAATAGATAAGATAGAAACTTAGAATAGAAGAAGAAGAAGAACACAACATCAGAGTAACACGAACCTCACAGCGAAATGAATAACATATAATAGATAACATAACTTTGAAATATAACAGTTATGTATACAATAGCACTTATCAAAGTACAGCACTTACAACACAGCGGAAATAAACTATAGCTATATGATCCAGAAGCCTCCTGCTCCAGCTCTTCAAGTGTATCTGTAAATCCCGACTACTTGACTGCCCGTACAAATTTAGGCACCCAAGAGTTTAGGGAAAACAACAAAGTAAACTCTGGGTCAGTCATGGGACTGGTGTGAGTAAAACAGTTTTAAACAGGTATATGAACAAGTAAACGATATCTCATAAGACCACGCCGCATAACGGAATGGGTTTTTCCCTTATGAGAATCCAAAATATCTTTATATCAAAAACCCTTTTGATATTATAATAATGTCTATGTACAAATAGAAATCAACTAGCAGAAACGCTTTCATCTCACGTTCTACATATATAGTATACAATCAAAATCGCAAGCACGTATTGGATAATGGATTTCCAACTATGACAAGGTATGGAACCACCTTCCGATCAGTGTACTCTAGGAACAATACACTGGAGTTCAACAAGAACATCTTGCAACTCAGCCACACATGACCGACCACTCATTTCGCTTGAGTGTATCGAATGTACATCACCAACGGTTGGCATCAGCAACCGTTCCCGTATATATATGGGACAGCATTGATAGATTTAAGAAACAAATGAATATTCACTAGATAGGTGATTATACACCCTACTTCGGTGCGACCGACTTAGCCATGTTGCCTGCCCGATTTCTGTCATTTACCGGTTGATGAGGCTAGAAGCTACGCTTTATCATCACATCCGATTCACTTCGAATGCCACATTTTCAGATCCATCAGAATCACTAATTGACGTCTACAACCATACATTACGTGTCAGCTAAAAGAAGTTTCCTTCTCCGCTTCCACTCTTGGTATAGTTGAAGAAGTCAATGTACGTGACCATCTGGAAATACTATGTCAGACATCCATCTTTATTCACTTAGAAATGTCACATCGTCATACCCGCCAAATCACAAATTGACTTATCCAAAAATAACACGGGTATACAGCCAAGAGAAACGAATTCCTCCGCCACCAAACGTGAATACGTTTGAATAGATCAACTTACGCGATCTATTGGATATACTCTGTCAGACCTTCGTCCATACAAGTTGTCCTGGGACTGGACAAACCGAAGGCACTATTCTGTAAACAGGATAGCCCTTGCATACTCCGTCTTCAATTATCTTTGGCATATATGATTCGCAACGCTTATGCCAATACAGAGTGGTTCTATGGATAATAATCCAACCGGTCTCTCCATATTAACAACGTTAAAATGGTCAAAACTTCGATAGTCTGTGATTTAACTATCAAAGAAAAACAAGTGTGCAAACAACGATATTATTCCCAGATGGAAATTATATCGAACAAACATCATTTAACATTAATCTCTTTAGTTCATTTATTTACTTATCTCATGTTTCCCTATATTCTAAATTCTTATTTTCTTCTATCAGAAAACATTTCTGATTTTCGTTTGGAAAACATTTCCAAAACTCCTTTACGATCAAACCTTACCATTTCTTAGTTAAGAAGGAAGTCACTCAAGTTGGGGTATAATTACCTCTCAGGCCTTAACTGAACAACGTTATAACTTCGAAATGGTCAAAGTTTATCTTTTAATTTTTAACAACTTCTTTACGCCTTTCTCGGATCCAATTTTACTGATCCACTTCTATACTTAAAACATTGGTTACAACGATAACGTTATAATCCCTACTTTCGAATTATCTAACTTAAATTATAACTTCTATTCTTAATAGTGAATAATTAACCTAACACTTATTTATTTATCAATAAATAAATCTCTATTTAAACACTGGAAAGTATAAGTACTTTCCCGAATTCGATATAATCGAATTTGCCGATTAACTCTCTTCGAGAAATCTCTATTTGATTAACTCTTCTTCGAATAACCTATATTCGATTAACTTCTTCCTTTTCAAATATCTCATCTTTGAAAAACCTCACTTCGATTAAACTATAATCGATAACTCCCTTCGATGAAACTAACATCGATTTATTTAACTCGACGAACTTAACTCGACTAACTTAACTCGACTAACTTAACTTGACTCGACTAACTCGACTTACTTGGTTCGACCAATTCGATTCGATTAACTAGGCTCGACTAACTTGACCAACTTAACTCGACTTACTTGGTTCGACCAATTCGATTCGATTAACTAGGCTCGACTAACTTGACCAACTTAACTCGACTTACTTGGTTCGACCAATTCGATTCGATTAACTAGGCTCGACTAACTTGGTCGAACCACCCGATCAACTCAACTTATTTAACTTTAACTGGTTTTACTTGTTTTGACTAACTCAATTTATTAAC
The DNA here is from genome assembly GCA_030737875.1 of Allium sativum. Taxonomy (NCBI): domain Eukaryota; kingdom Viridiplantae; phylum Streptophyta; class Magnoliopsida; order Asparagales; family Amaryllidaceae; genus Allium; species Allium sativum. The sequence continues at coordinate 784,108,805 of CM060922.1, forward strand.
TCGACTGACTAATTCAACTCGATTAACCTAACTTGATTTACTTATCTCGATTAACTGAACTAATCACTTGGATTAACTCGACTAATTCACTTTGGTTGACTTAACCAATTTACTTAACTAATTCACTTAGTTTAACTTAACTAATTCACTTAACTCCTGTCGAATAAACTATATTCGATTAACTCTAACTGATTAGCTCTAATTGGTTAACTCTAACTGATTAACTCTAATTGGTTAACTCTAACTGATTAACTCTAATTGGTTAACTCTAACTGATTAACTCTAATTGGTTAACTCTATTTGACTAACTCGACTTGACTAACCCCTTTCGAATAACATATTCGATTAACTAACTTTCGAATACCATATTCGATTAACTCCTTTCGAATGTCATATTCGATTAACTAACTTCGAATACCATATTCGATTAACTCCTTTCGAATGTCTATATTCGATTAACTAACTTCGAATACCATATTCGATTTCTTTATTCACTTTACAAAGATTTCCTTTTTTATAATGTTTTATTCATTTGAAATGATTTACTTTTAAATAACGGTTCTACACTTTAAAAATGATTTCCTTTTTATAATGTTCCCTTTCAAATTCTATTTGTAAATGGTTTACAAATATTTCCTTTTCAAATTTATTCTTGAAATATTCTAACTCCTTAAATTCCCGGGAAAATTCGCCATAACCTCCTTTGTATCGGGAGCATCGGGAAAATCCCCAAACTCGCCACACAGGCCTTTCCATTCAAAAAGAAATGTTTTGAATTTATTTCCTTTTTAAAATATCTCCTATTTATAAATATCCCAATTTATAAATATTCCTTATTTATAAATATTCCACTTTATAAATATCTCTTATTTATAAATATCCCAATTTATAAATATTCCTGTTTTCAATATCACTTTGAAAATCCCCTTATCTACATTCCGTATGTTATGGTATTCAACATATCAAATCACGATGATCAATATTTGTCCAAACACATATAATCGACAACAGATTATATATCACATCATATAACACAATATATGAAAAACAATAAAATAACTGTTGAGGAATCCAGTCGGATTCCTCCAACCTGTTTCCCTGCATCCACAGATGTTACACAACATGATTGTCATCACTTTCAGTTCAATATGAATTACTCTGATAAACAGAATCAATATATAACTATATAATTGTTTATATTATATAAATATATATATATATATAATATTTCATTAACTGACTAGCAGTTCAATCAAACAGTCAACACACAATCAAACAGACAATTTCTAACAGTTCTAAAAAATACAACATGAAATTATAAACTGTTCAGAGTTGGTGAGTTTTACTCACATTTGCAGTTCATCGTTAAAGAACGATAAACTGTTCGCTTGATTTGATTTTGACAATTTATTTCGCCATAAATTCATACGAGCTCCATTCCACTCCCGGTCAGTTCCAGTGCGTAGCCACCGTCCATACGGTCCTAACGCAACTTACGGTTCTCGAATCCGACATCGTACGAGCTAGTTATTTCAGTTTCAAATTAGTATATGATTAAGAGAGATTTAAACTAAATTAAATTAAATACGTTGGGCCTTTACCATCCTACTTGGCCCGTTCATCCTCACTTCAGCCCAATCCGCCCACGCTAATCCTTCTTCTCCCCAAGACTGGCCGTGAGCACCTGTACCCACTCAAGCCATTTCCAAATCTTCCCGTCGACATTTCCACTTCATCTTTCCATGAATTTCAACACCTCCACCACCATTGTACTCTCCTCCGTGAGCTCTTTCCCCTCCACCCCTCAATGCACAACTCGAGCTACATTTCATCAGTGCGTCGGAACAGCTCACGGATGAAATACTGTAGGAGCATCGACATTATTTTTCTCATTTAAACCTCTCAAACACCATACTCATCTTGCCTAACTCGGTGATGCCACCAGGAAGAACTCGAGCTGTCTTTCCCATACTGCTACGCCTCTTCATGTGCTCATGTATGTGTTCACGTTCATGCAAAGTACGTCCATGTTGTACAGTGCATACCCTCATCTCGCTCACCCTCCGATTTGTATGCGTTCTTCTTCCTAAATGAAGAAAATCCGAACCCTTAGGCCACGCTGTACAAAAATGGAGATTGGGAAAACTGTTTGCACCTAAATCTGAGAACGCCAGGGTGAAGTTCCTGCAAGTATGAGTTCAACGGACCTAACACCCTCTGATTTTGTTGAGAAATGGAACCAATATAATTGATGGAAGAATGTATGTTTTGTGGCGGCCGTGAGTTTTTCTCAGTTGACTTCGAAATGAAATTAGGTTGTAAGGGTTGCTAACGAAGGCTACTTATAGTGAAGAAAGAGATGGAGATATTTTCTATTTTTATTATATATAAACTCCTCAATGAGTTTTTCGTAAAATTAACACCTCAAATGACATCTGTTTTTGACAAACAAAGTCGATCGTAGCATAGAAAAATATTCCGGATCCAATGGGACAGGTTTCGTCGAATTCCGACACCGTTTGCGAAAATCCCTTAGAAAATATCGATGAAAAACGCCGAGCATTAATTCATTAAAATTACAGAAAAAAATCCTAAAAATATGAGGCCTTGACGTTTCACTAGACCTCTTCCTAAGGTTTCGTATGAAACTTGTTTCATTGAATTTCGAGTTCGTTTGACCAGTTAACCATTCAAATAAAGTTACCCCTGTTTAAAACGTATAAATGGTTAACTCAGAATAAGGCGTTTTTAGCCACCGAAGTCACATACATCTTCGGTTTGCCGCGAAACTTGACTTTCTTATAACGATAAATTAATACGAACCCAATGGTACACAGTTCGTCGCATTCCGAGACTGTTTCCCGGTACGCTATTTTCTACGCACCGTAAGTGCTCCTTTAGACACCAAATTTTCCCATGATCAAAAATAACCAACTATATATGTTTTCTGACTCTAATCGACGTTACGAACTCAACGGAACTAGTTTCGTGGCTTGATTCGATCGTCTGCTCCAGTTGTGGTCAAAACCCTTTTAAAGTGAATTAAATTATTAATAAATTCCATAGCGACTTTTCTAAATTTTGATTTGGACATAAACCAAAATCTACACGACGAAATCCCGATTTTTCTCTTCCACTAGAAAAATATACTTCACCAGCTCCACACGTTTCTTGTTTCACAGAAATCCGACTTGAAACGAACCATATACATTCAGTTGAAGTTCAAATCGCTAAATAGCGAACTGCCGCGCCATTTCGAGCTTGATTATAATTATAATTATAAATTATACGTTCCGACGTCGTATATTAAATATATTCGTTATTTAAATAGTTAAATAACTTCATTATTACGTTGCTAAAATTCCGGGTCATTACAATCTTTCCCCCTTAATAAAATTTCGTCCTCGAAATTTGCTAAGCTAGGGGACGACCCTATCTACTGGGTAAAATTTATCTGGTTACCTCTTATCTCCGGTTTCAACTGAACTAATTAATATGGATTAAAGTATTAATTTATTCCGACGAACTAAATTTTCAAAAATCATGAAAATTTTCTAACGCCTTAACTTTTTGAAAAATTTCGCCAGCACCTCCTTTGTACTGGTCAGTAACTCAAACTCCCACTCGCCTCTCTGGGTCTTCTTCACCCCAAAAGAAAATCAAAACGCCAAGCGGCTTGCCAATTCGGCTCATAAATTCCAAACTCATATATAAACTTGTACCTTTTTGTAGGGCATATCAACTCCATCACTTCCATATGCTATCAACTCAACATACACCAGTGTTATCCCAATCAAATTCCAATCAGTTCATATCCTCAAATCCAAATCGATTTTTATTCGAACCCCAATATCAAATTCCAAATTATTGACTTATCAATTTGGTTCCACTCTAGATTATCTCTAATCCAATTCAATTTTATTTAACTTAGTTCAAGTTAAATTTTAATTTATATATTCATTTTTACCATTTCAACCTCTTTAACTTCATAAGTTATATTTAAATTTCGAAATTTAAATTCCCGGGTTTATTTCAAATCAATTTGAAATCATAATACCAATTCAAAACATTTGAATTTCCTGAACAACTTGTTTTCTCAAAACAATTCAAAACAAAACATTTGGTAGTAATCCGTCACTTACAACTCGAAAATGACACTGATGATGCGGCCGCACTCATCAGGGTTATTTTCTAGCGATCGAAGTGAGTTCAATACCATATCACTTTCAGTTTGAAAAACATTTTCAAAATCTCCCAGGAACTTAAAGTTTTCCTTATTTTAATTCCTGATTCATTTTATTTCATATACTTTACTTATATGAATTCTGATTAGTTATTTATAACCATTTCCTATTTTATAATCTTATTCGATTATAATAACAACCAACACAACCAATTATACTATGTAAATTTCAAAACATATCATGTTGGTTCATCGTATTCGAGTGTTTAGTAACCCCTATCGATACAGTGGATCAGACTGATCGACCAGAATTCATAAGCCACTCAACCAATAAATCTCCACAATATAAAACAAATTTTTATATCAAATAACAAATACGCTCTCTCGTATATATACACTCAAACTCAATCTAGGGTATTACTAACCCTATCTCTACCGAGTCACGCCACAGAGCCAAGTAATTCTAAACTTAAGCTCTGATACCAACTGTAACGACCCGGATTTTGAGCGACTTTGGTTATCGACATAAGCTCGACGTCGATAACCAAAACATCGAAAAATCCCGGTAATAAATGAAAGAAATTAGAAGGTGAGAATAGATAAGATAGAAACTTAGAATAGAAGAAGAAGAAGAACACAACATCAGAGTAACACGAACCTCACAGCGAAATGAATAACATATAATATATAACATAACTTTGAAATATAACAGTTATGTATACAATAGCACTTATCAGAGTACAGCACTTACAACACAGCGGAAATAAACTATAGCTATATGATCCAGAAGCCTCCTGCTCCATCTCTTCAAGTGTATCTATAAATCCCGACTACTTGACTGCCCGTACAAATTTAGGCACCCAAGAGTTTAGGGAAAACAACAAAGTAAACTCCGGGTCAGTCATGGGACTGGTGTGAGTAAAACAGTTTTAAACAGGTATATGAACAAGTAAACGATATCTCATAAGACCACGCCGCATAACGGAACAGGTTTTTCCCTTATGAGAATCCAAAATATCTTTATATCAAAAACCCTTTTGATATTATAATAATGTCTATGTACAAATAGAAATCAACTAGCAGAAACGCTTTCATCTCACGTTCTACATATATAGTATACAATCAAAATCGCAAGCACGTATTGGATAATGGATTTCCAACTATGACAAGGTATGGAACCACCTTCCGATCAGTGTACTCTAGGAACAATACACTGGAGTTCAACAAGAACATCTTGCAACTCAGCCACACATGACCGACCACTCATTTCGCTTGAGTGTATCGAATGTACATCACCAACGGTTGGGATCAGCAACCGTTCCCGTATATATATGGGACAGCATTGATAGATTTAAGAAACAAATGAATATTCACTAGATAGGTGATTATACACCCTACTTCGGTGCGACCGACTTAGCCATGTTGCCTGCCCGATTTCTGTCATTTACCGGTTGATGAGGCTAGAAGCTACGCTTTATCATCACATCCGATTCACTTCGAATGCCACATTTTCAGATCCATCAGAATCACTAATTGACGTCTACAACCATACATTACGTGTCAGCTAAAAGAAGTTTCCTTCTCCGCTTCCACTCTTGGTATAGTTGAAGAAGTCAATGTACGTGACCATCTGGAAATACTATGTCAGACATCCATCTTTATTCACTTAGAAATGTCACATCGTCATACCCGCCAAATCACAAATTGACTTATCCAAAAATAACACGGGTATACAGCCAAGAGAAACGAATTCCTCCGCCACCAAACGTGAATACGTTTGAATAGATCAACTTACGCGATCTATTGGATATACTCTGTCAGACCTTCGTCCATACAAGTTGTCCTGGGACTGGACAAACCGAAGGCACTATTCTGTAAACAGGATAGCCCTTGCATTTTATTCCGTCTTCAATTATCTTTGGCATATATGATTCGCAACGCTTATGCCAATACAGAGTGGTTCTATGGATAATAATCCAACCGGTCTCTCCATATTAACAACGTTAAAATGGTCAAAACTTCGATAGTCTGTGATTTAACTATCAAAGAAAAACAAGTGTGCAAACAACGATATTATTCCCAGATGGAAATTATATCGAACAAACATCATTTAACATTAATCTCTTTAGTTCATTTATTTACTTATCTCATGTTTCCCTATATTCTAAATTCTTATTTTCTTCTATCAGAAAACATTTCTGATTTTCGTTTGGAAAACATTTCCAAAACTCCTTTACGATCAAACCTTACCATTTCTTAGTTAAGAAGGAAGTCACTCAAGTTGGGGTATAATTACCTCTCAGGCCTTAACTGAACAACGTTATAACTTCGAAATGGTCAAAGTTTATCTTTTAATTTTTAACAACTTCTTTACGCCTTTCTCGGATCCAATTTTACTGATCCACTTCTATACTTAAAACATTGGTTACAACGATAACGTTATAATCCCTACTTTCGAATTATCTAACTTAAATTATAACTTCTATTCTTAATAGTGAATAATTAACCTAACACTTATTTATTTATCAATAAATAAATCTCTATTTAAACACTGGAAAGTATAAGTACTTTCCCGAATTCGATATAATCGAATTTGCCGATTAACTCTCTTCGAGAAATCTCTATTTGATTAACTCTTCTTCGAATAACCTATATTCGATTAACTTCTTCCTTTTCAAATATCTCATCTTTGAAAAACCTCACTTCGATTAAACTATAATCGATAACTCCCTTCGATGAAACTAACATCGATTTATTTAACTCGACGAACTTAACTCGACTAACTTAACTCGACTAACTTAACTTGACTCGACTAACTCGACTTACTTGGTTCGACCAATTCGATTCGATTAACTAGGCTCGACTAACTTGACCAACTTAACTCGACTTACTTGGTTCGACCAATTCGATTCGATTAACTAGGCTCGACTAACTTGACCAACTTAACTCGACTTACTTGGTTCGACCAATTCGATTTGATTAACTAGGCTCGACTAACTTGGTCGAACCACCCGATCAACTCAACTTATTTAACTTTAACTGGTTTTACTTGTTTTGACTAACTCAATTTATTAACTCGACTGACTAATTCAACTCGATTAACCTAACTTGATTTACTTATCTCGATTAACTGAACTAATCACTTGGATTAACTCGACTAATTCACTTTGGTTGACTTAACCAATTTACTTAACTAATTCACTTAGTTTAACTTAACTAATTCACTTAACTCCTGTCGAATAAACTATATTCGATTAACTCTAACTGATTAGCTCTAATTGGTTAACTCTAACTGATTAACTCTAATTGGTTAACTCTAACTGATTAACTCTAATTGGTTAACTCTATTTGACTAACTCGACTTGACTAACCCCTTTCGAATAACATATTCGATTAACTAACTTTCGAATACCATATTCGATTAACTCCTTTCGAATGTCATATTCGATTAACTAACTTCGAATACCATATTCGATTAACTCCTTTCGAATGTCTATATTCGATTAACTAACTTCGAATACCATATTCGATTTCTTTATTCACTTTACAAAGATTTCCTTTTTTATAATGTTTTATTCATTTGAAAAGATTTACTTTTAAATAACGGTTCTACACTTTAAAAATGATTTCCTTTTTATAATGTTCCCTTTCAAATTCTATTTGTAAATGGTTTACAAATATTTCCTTTTCAAATTTATTCTTGAAATATTCTAACTCCTTAAATTCCCGGGAAAATTCGCCATAACCTCCTTTGTATCGGGAGCATCGGGAAAATCCCCAAACTCGCCACACAGGCCTTTCCATTCAAAAAGAAATGTTTTGAATTTATTTCCTTTTTAAAATATCTCCTATTTATAAATATCCCAATTTATAAATATTCCTTATTTATAAATATTCCACTTTATAAATATCTCTTATTTATAAATATCCCAATTTATAAATATTCTTGTTTTCAATATCACTTTGAAAATCCCCTTATCTACATTCCGTATGTTATGGTATTCAACATATCAAATCACGATGATCAATATTTGTCCAAACACATATAATCGACAACAGATTATATATCACATCATATAACACAATATATGAAAAACAATAAAATAACTGTTGAGGAATCCAGTCGGATTCCTCCAACCTGTTTCCCTGCATCCACAGATGTTACACAACATGATTGTCATCACTTTCAGTTCAATATGAATTACTCTGATAAACAGAATCAATATATAACTATATAACTATTTATATTATATAAATATATATACATAATATTTCATTAACTGACTAGCAGTTCAATCAAACAGTCAACACACAATCAAACAGACAATTTCTAACAGTTCTAAAAAATACAACATGAAATTATAAACTGTTCAGAGTTGGTGAGTTTTACTCACATTTGCAGTTCATCGTTAAAGAACGATAAACTGTTCGCTTGATTTGATTTTGACAATTTATTTCGCCATAAATTCATACGAGCTCCATTCCACTCCCGGTCAGTTCCAGTGCGTAGCCACCGTCCATACGGTCCTACCGCAACTTACGGTTCTCGAATCCGACATCGTACGAGCTAGTTATTTCAGTTTCAAATTAGTATATGATTAAGAGAGATTTAAACTAAATTAAATTAAATACGTTGGGCCTTTACCATCCTACTTGGCCCGTTCATCCTCACTTCAGCCCAATCCGCCCACGCTAATCCTTCTTCTCCCCAAGACTGGCCGTGAGCACCTGTACCCACTCAAGCCATTTCCAAATCTTCCCGTCGACATTTCCACTTCATCTTTCCATGAATTTCAACACCTCCACCACCATTGTACTCTCCTCCGTGAGCTCTTTCCCCTCCACCCCTCAATGCACAACTCGAGCTACATTTCATCAGTGCGTCGGAACAGCTCACGGATGAAATACTGTAGGAGCATCGACATTATTTTTCTCATTTAAACCTCTCAAACACCATACTCATCTTGCCTAACTCGGTGATGCCACCAGGAAGAACTCGAGCTGTCTTTCCCATACTGCTACGCCTCTTCATGTGCTCATGTATGTGTTCACGTTCATGCAAAGTACGTCCATGTTGTACAGTGCATACCCTCATCTCGCTCACCCTCCGATTTGTATGCGTTCTTCTTCCTAAATGAAGAAAATTCGAACCCTTAGGCCACGCTGTACAAAAATGGAGATTGGGAAAACTGTTTGCACCTAAATCTGAGAACGCCAGGGTGAAGTTCCTGCAAGTATGAGTTCAACGGACCTAACACCCTCTGATTTTGTTGAGAAATGGAACCAATATAATTGATGGAAGAATGTATGTTTTGTGGCGGCCGTGAGTTTTTCTCAGTTGACTTCGAAATGAAATTAGGTTGTAAGGGTTGCTAACGAAGGCTACTTATAGTGAAGAAAGAGATGGAGATATTTTCTATTTTTATTATATATAAACTCCTCAATGAGTTTTTCGTAAAATTAACACCTCAAATGACATCTGTTTTTGACAAACAAAGTCGATCCTAGCATAGAAAAATATTCCGGATCCAATGGGACAGGTTTCGTCGAATTCCGACACCGTTTGCGAAAATCCCTTAGAAAATATCGATGAAAAACACCGAGCATTAATTCATTAAAATTACAGAAAAAAATCCTAAAAATATGAGGCCTTGACGTTTCACTAGACCTCTTCCTAAGGTTTCGTATGAAACTTGTTTCGTTGAATTTCGAGTTCGTTTGACCAGTTAACCATTCAAATAAAGTTACCCCTGTTTAAAACGTATAAATGGTTAACTCAGAATAAGGCGTTTTTAGCCACCGAAGTCACATACATCATCGGTTTGCCGCGAAACTTGACTTTCTTATAACGATAAATTAATACGAACCCAATGGTACACAGTTCGTCGCATTCCGAGACTGTTTCCCGGTACGCTATTTTCTACGCACCGTAAGTGCTCCTTTAGACACCAAATTTTCCAATGATCAAAAATAACCAACTATATATGTTTTCTGACTCTAATCGACATTACGAACTCAACGGAACTAGTTTCGTGGCTTGATTCGATCGTCTGCTCCAGTTATGGTCAAAACCCTTTTAAAGTGAATTAAATTATTAATAAATTCCATAGCGACTTTTCTAAATTTTGATTTGGACATAAACCAAAATCTACACGACGAAATCCCGATTTTTCTCTTCCACTAGAAAAATATACTTCACCAGCTCCACACGTTTCTTGTTTCACAGAAATCCGACTTGAAACGAACCATATACATTCAGTTGAAGTTCAAATCGCTAAATAGCGAACTGCCGCGCCATTTCGAGCTTGATTATAATTATAATTATAAATTATACGTTCCGACGTCGTATATTAAATATATTCGTTATTTAAATAGTTAAATAACTTCATTATTACGTTGCTAAAATTCCGGGTCATTACATTAAGTTCAAGTCCTTCTGAGAGAATAAGTATTTTAGCGATTTGTGGTCAGTGAATAATTCGAATTTCTCGCCAAGAAGATAATGGCGCCAAGACTTAAGCGCGAAAACAATAGCGGCCAACTCTAGGTCATGTGTAGGGTAATTTCTCTCATGCACTCTCAATTGCCTTCCATCATAGGCTATTACCCTTCCCTCTTGCATTAAGACAGCGCCTAGTCCTGTTCCACAAGCATCGGTATAAACGGTAAATGGCTTACTCCCATCTGGCAACACTAAGACGGGGGCTGTGGTCAAAGCTTTCTTTAAACGTTGGAACGCATCATCACAATCTACGTCCCATGTGAAAACTAGGTTCTTCTTCGTCAAGCGTGTTAATGGGGCTGATATTTTTAGGAAGTCTTTGATAAACTTCCTATAGTAGCCAGCCAACCCTAAGAAACTCCTCACCTCGGTAGCATTTTTAGCGACCTTCCAATCTTGGATGGCCACTACCTTTGCGGGATCCACGGCTATCCCTTCTTTGGAAACCACGTGCCCTAAGAATCACACTTCCTTCCTCCAAAAGTGACATTTAGAAAATTTAGCTTTAAGGCTATGCACTCGAAGAGTCTCCAACACTTCCCTAAGATGTAGGGCATGATCTTCCTCGTTCTTAGAAAAGATCAAGATGTCGTCCACAAAGACTACCACGAATTTATTAAGGTACTCCCTAAACACCATATTCATCAAGTCAACAAAGTATGCGGGGGCGTTTGTCAAACCGAAGGGCATCACAAGCCACTCGAAGAAACCGTCTGGAGTCCTAAAGGCAGTCTTGTCTATGCTATCCTCAGCCACTCTCAACTGATGGAAACCCGTGGCTAAGTCCAACTGTGAAAACACTGAGGCGCCAACTAATTGAACGAAGAGATCGTCAATCCTCGGCAGTGGGTGTCTATTCTTCTTAGTAAGCTTATTAAGTTCTCTATAGTCCACAAAAAGTCTAAGGGGACCATCTGCCTTCGTGGCAAATACTACTGGAGCACCCCACTCCGATATACTACGTCTGATGAACCCCTTCTCAAGCAACTCCTTCACTTGCTTACTAGGTTCTCTTCTCTCTCTTGAAGCCATGTGGCGCACTGGTAATGCAAGTGGTGCACTGGATTATCTACTAAATATATTCGAAAGTCTATCTCACGTTTTGGGTGTAAACCCCTCACCTCATCGAAGACATCAACATATTCACGGACTATGGGAACAGAATGTAAATCATCATCGGATGCGTCAAGGGATTCTAGGTAGCTAAGCATTACTGGACCTCTAGGGTCACAAGATATATCAAGGGTCTTTCCAAAACGAGTCAACAATCTAACTACCCTTCTTTCACAATCTAGGATGGCCCCGTATCTAGTTAGCCAATCCATACCTAGAATTAAACCGTAGCCCATGAAGCCAAGAACAAAGGCATTGCATTCAAACTCAACGCCCAAGATAAACACTCTCAAATCCCGATAAATCATAGAAAGATGAGCCGAACCACCAATAGGATTTGAGACTACTATGGGATCTGTAACTAGACTAGTATCTAGGTGCAGTGTTTCAACTAATGATGTGAAGATAAACGAATGTGATGCGCCAGAATCGAATAAAGTACGGACAAGATGATCAAACAGAAAAACTAAACTTTCAACGGAAATTGCTCTACCTCGTTCTTGCAGCGGTGGGACCATGAGAGCCTGAACTTGTCCCCTTGCCTACCCTGGTGCCATAAGAGCCTGCACCTGTCCTCCCGAGGTAGACCCTGCCCTCTGCCCTTTCCTTGGGCAGTCCTTAATAAGATGTCCCGCCTCGCCACAGTGGAAACAACCAGTTTTCTTTTTCTTGGTGTTTCACAATAAATACATTTCCCTTTGTCACGGGGTTTATTATTCTTTGTACCCTCCTTAGGTTCTACTTTCTTACCATGTTCCCTATCCATGCCTCCACTATACATTCCCCATTCGTGACCTCCAACCTACAAGAAACTTCGTCCTTCATCAACCAAGCAGCTAGTTGAACCTTCCTCCCCTCGTCTATCTCCAAGATACCGACAAGTCTTCCACTTTCTTGAGCCAACTCCTAGTCCCGACAAACGTCTAAGTCCCATGAAGCGGTTTTCTGCCTATCGTACGGAAGTCCTCATATATCTTAGGAAAAAGCATTTATACGCGAAGGAAGAGATTCAAAAAGGGAAAGAGGAAGAGATTCGAAACGGAGAATCGAAGGAAAGATATATGGCCATTGGGGTTATGCTTTCTAAAATAAGCTTTTCTCTTGAAAATACTTTCCCTAAAACATACTTTTGAAGGTATTTCTTTATGAAAAGTGGTTTTGAAAAATAGTTTTTTCAAAATTCATATCTGTTCTGGTAACCTTCAGCTCTGATACCGCATGTAACACCCCACGTCCATTAATGTCACTCACAAAGGGAATGCATTAACTTCTATGGAGCGTTTTAAGTGAGTATAGAACAGAAACTTAATAACAAGACAGATATAAACAATACTTGAAAAATTAAAAAATTTATTTCACTGCAGCGGAAAATACATATGTTTGATTAAATCATCAAAACCAGAGGCAAGTACATAACATCCATCTTGACTAAATCAAAGTACATAAATTGAAAGACATAATACCCAATACAGAATAGCCATAAATAAAAAAGAGGCTGAACTTTACTTCAGCGATCCAAGCAATCTTCTAAAAGCAAGAAGCACAGCTGTCCAAAATCAAGCTCCACTGGTGCTAGTTCCAACCTAAGCACCTAGGGGGAAAGGAAGAAAAGAGGAGGGAACAAAGGGGGTCAGACATAAAGTCTGGCGAGTGCGATAACTTTAATAATATAATCACCAAAGTAACTAGGCTAAGGCATAAGTTGGAAAATCAGGAAATGACCATGAACCATTGAGTATGGCAGAGTAAACAAGGAAACAAGATGAACAACGATATCGTTAAAGCGCACCTAAACCACTATAAGATAATTACTAAATTACACCAACACTGTAGGATAATTGCTATACTGCACCACCACTAGTCACCCTAAGGTTGATCCCGCCTACAGACTTAATAATGATATTGGTAGTTTCATGCACCCCTAGCTGCCTTCATAGGTGCCGACTGCCCCTATCTCCACTAGGTGTACCCACTACCCCCAAGCGATCGGCTCCCTAACTCGTAGATACCCGTGCTGGCCCCACAGTGGGGTGTAGCACTCCCCAAAGTGGCAACCCGATACCACAAATAATGCACAGCTTATACCTACACGATGCAACAAAGTCTTACCCACCAGCCCGGATCCACACACGCATATGAACCCGTTGGACTTGCGTTGCCACCGCTAACCCGGTTTGACCTCTTACAGTCAAGCCCAGTATGTGTGTCCCGTCCTCGACTTGGGTCGAGCCCACAAAGATACGTATGGGTTACTGGTTGAAACGGGCCCCCATTACTTGACACAAGCTATCCACCTAAGCTTGGTCCCCTCTAGTACATCCCACCTAACTCACTTCTTATTCATGTTCACTTACATGTTTCAATTTTGGTTAAGTATTTCTAATCGTATTTCAAATGCCACCCAAGGCACCCACTAGATTCCACATGCCACCTAAGGCCCCCACTTAACCCCCTCATGTCCCACTACATGTTTATCTGGTTAAGTGTTTCTTAATTCATTAAGACCGTAACCTCATAAAGACCTCTCACATTAGACTGGCATTTGTGGCAGCTGGATTTGCCGGGCGGGTCCGGGCAGTCTTACACCACAAAAGAGCCTAACCTCGTGTCTTTACAATTGTTATGTATTTAATTTATGCCTAAGACCTCCCACATTAGATTGGCATTTGTGGCAGCTGGATTTGCCGGGCGGGTCCGGGCAGTCTTACACCACAAAAGAGCCTAACCTCGTGTCTTAGACGATTAATTACTCCTAATTAATCATTCCCCAATTTGAATTACTTTCCCTATTCAAATCATCAATTAATTCCAAATTTGACTATGGCCATAATTGACTCAATTATGTCCATCTATTTATGGTATGTAAAATCATACCAATTTCATCACAAACTTATTTTATGCCTTTTTAAGGCATTTATGCCAATTAAATCTTTTAATATTATCCCCTTTACCCCCACGTTGTACGTTCGTTCGTTTAACGTAAAATATACGTTAGACTCGAATAGTCTAACTCATGGAATAAAGAGAAAACATCACAACATACATATAATTAAAAATAGATCTAAACATAAGAGGTGAACTTGCATGTGTGAATGATGTTCTACATCTAAAACTTGCATAGGCCAAAGTTACAACTTGCATAAAACTACATATGTCATAGACCCAAATCTAAAGGTGTGAACTTGTTGGGATAATGGTCACAAACTTGCATAAATCATGTATGTCATAGATCTACATCTAAAGGTGTAAACTTTCATAGGCAGTAACCACAAACTTGCATAACATGATTCATATTCAAACACATGTATTCATATAAACTTGCATATGTGATTTATGCAACATAACAGTAGTATAAACTTACATCTAAACATGTAAACTAGCATGTAGAATTTGGCATATAACTCACACATGTCATAGCCTAACTTTAGATCTAAAATAGATGACATGAAGCATATAAGGTTATACATATAATTTTCCCAACTTGCATATGATTCATGTCTTGATACAAATCTAAACTTGCATACATACTTATGATTTATCATATGAATCAACATACCCAAACTAGCGTATGAATAACATGGTGATTCGATTATACATAAGCCAATCATAGAATTACAACATAGATGATCTCAACTTTACAAGATAGCATCATAGAATTTACAACATAAACATCACAATTTTACTACATGAATAATAACACGCGGTCAATAATTCACATCATATCCAAATAATCCGCATCATAACTTAATCCAATTAAATTACTAATTATTTTATTAAAATTATCGAACTCACAACTCAAAGAAGTTCTTGAGTTCTGAATTCTGAATTCTGAAGTTGTAATAGCTTTCCCTTGAAGAAGATTCGTTGTTAAAGTTGAAAAGAATTGAATTAGATTAGCTTTCTTCCTCTCTAATTGGTGGCGGCTATGCTAAGTTGCTAGGTGACGGCATGGAGGCCATGAATCTAATTTTGTTTTGATTTTAGGGTTTGAGTCTAGAGGTGTTTTTATAGAGTTTAGGATTAGTTTAAGCCGTCCAATAAACCCAGAATTAATCCCAGCCAATCAGAGCATACCAGAAACCCTAATGAGTCAGCATCTAGTCATCAACAGGTCATAAAACTAATCTGCCCGAGGGGGGGGCAGGTCGACCCCCAGGTCGACCTGGCCCTGGCGGGAATTTTCCCGCCTAGCCTGTCTGACTCTGAGATTTGAATTTTCTGAAATCTGTTTTGAATTTTCTGAAACTTCTGATGGCCATAACTTCTTCATACGAAGTCCAATTCACGCAAACTCGGACTCTATCTCAACCAGATTCTGAGACGAACACAATGGCGCAACCCGTTTCCCTTAATTCTCACATCTGAGATTAGTTATTCTTTAATTTGTGAACATTAGTGTTAACAGAAATACGGGGTGTCACATATGTGCTATAATTTATTGCATTTGTAGTTTTTAGTATAACATATGTTATCTATTTATAACATATATAGTGATAGAGAGCATACAATAATAACTCGAAAACAATATCGAGATGATTAAAAATTCTCATATATACACAGGCGCAAACACACATCACATGTCATCGTCATGGTGACATCATTCAAGATAAACTTTTTCCCCAACTAATCTGATTTAGTGATGCTTCAAATAAAATAATGCATAATAACGTACATCAATGTCATCACCAAAGCACCATACTAATGCACTCAGATGAAACACAAAATCAACTCACATTAATCGCCTCCTTCAGGGAACTAAAAGAAAAATGATTTTTTGTTGCAAAAATTGGTGGCATTTATTCTCAAATGCAAACAAAAATGTTTTCAGTACCAATATAACCACGGCAAAATATAATTTACATTCCTGCCACTTAATAAACATAAGTCCGCGTGTCCAAAGTTAACGAAACTGACCTTTTTTCTCTCCCCTCATACTTAAAATCTTTTAACCCTCGTTCCCTTTTCTTCCTTTTTCCGTAAGAAAACCCTATCTTCTAACCACTTTCAATCTATCACTTATTATATCTCAGTTTAATATGATTTTGCAAAGATGATCTCATTCAACATTCGTATGGATACTAGTAGAGGCGGTTCATCTCAGCGATATAAAGCGATTTGATTCAACTCCAAATCATATTCAAGTTCGTGAAATAGCTAAAAGGTATAAAATCAAACTTGATTTATCTAAATTTGTTTGGATCTTATCGTTTAGGGTTTTGAATAGTTAAAATCTGTTGCGTGTTGATTTTTGCAACCACAAAACAAAACAGTTGATTTCTGCAAACTATGTTTGTAAATGGGTTATATATCTGGGGTTTTAAGTTACTTTTGAACTCTGGGTTTGGCACTATACCAAATTAAATTTATTTGCTTATGATCCCCTGTATGCTTCAAATTTAGATTTAGATATACATATAAATGTTTCATAATAGTACGTATGAAAGCAAATGGTGTTTATACTTTTTAAATTTTCTTCCATGTTGCTTGCATCTGAATTTAATGGATTTTGAACTTGTTTTGTATATATATGTTGATTGCCTGAATTATATGGATTGGGATTTAATCTAAACATTGATTTTAAATGTTAACATGTTCGTTTAAACTGCTTGATTGAGTACTTGCAGCAAACATATTACACTGATATATATATATATGGGAACCTTGCAATGCATGAATTATATATATATAAATTACACAGTATATAAATTGTGCAGCATATGACTTGGGAGTTTATGAATTTTGCAATATGTGATATTATGTAAGTATGTCAGAATGTGTTTATGTATGTTAATTTATTTTATTTTATTCCATCTGATTTGCATGTATAGGAGTATACATGAATACTGAAATTGTGCGGCTAAAAGAGTGACACTTAACTGATACATTTCATACAAAATTTCCTTGTAGGCTCAGAAGAAGCATTATGTTACATAGGGCAACTCAGTTTCTTCTTAACTGATCCCCTAAAGGGACGAAGACAAATTGTTTTAGGAACTTGTCCCATCAATATCAATAATCGAGATTGCAAAAATTTGTGCTAGGCCATCAATGATCAAGTTGAACTTGAACCGTATTTGCAATCTCCATATTGATATTAATGAGGCCAGAGAAACATGAATTCATGTGGGAAAATGAACAGAGAAACAGGTTCAAAACAGGTATACCTATTTTGCAATCAGAATATGTTTATGTATGTTAGTTTATTTTATATTATTCCATCCGATTTGCATGTATAGTAGTGTACATGAATACTGAAATATGCCATATATCTGTTGTGATTGAAAATTTATATCCGGGCTATCCACACACACACACACTTACCTAGCACTTTATAGATAAATAATGATAGGTTAAAAGAGTGGCACTTTATAATTATTTTTACCTACTTACCTTGTGTTTGGCATTAGGATATGCAAATGGTAGTTATTTTACTTTAATTCTATGTTAGTTGCTTCTGGACATTTAAGTAGTTAAATTGTTATATATAAACATTATCTGGGCATACTGATCCATTTCAAGTTTTCATATGAGTTTTATGTTGCAAACACAACTGGATAAATATATGTTTAATGTAGGACTTCTGCATGCACATGTATATATATAACATGCAATGATTATGAGCATATGGACATACATAGTGCAGGTGATACTATGTTTTATATGTGTGAAGCATGAGCACATATGTTTATAGGGGTGTATATATCAAGTGTGTGTGAACATTTCGAAAATTCTCCAAAATATGGGCAAGTTAATTTTGTGGCCAAGAGGTGTAATTTATATGAGCTGACAATTGATTTGACTTGGGAGTTACTAAATTAAGTGACTGCTTTCAATTTATCTTGGGAGTTACTAAATTAAGTGACTACATTCAGTGGATTGACAACTAATTTGAAATGTAACACTGACATGGTAGGATCTCCTATCAAAGTTCATTGTTAGTGTATAGTAGTGCTGTCAGGAGGTATATCTTAGGTCCATATCGGCAGATGTTTAGTATTTTTAGGATACTACGACTTATTTCCATGAAAATGGAACACTCACTGGTTATTAAGAATCAAATCACGAGTTCTATACGTATACGTGGAGGTTAGAGAGGTATTGACCTAGCTTTCTTTTGTCTGGTTGAGGAAACACTTCGAATTATGAAAACTTTAAAATAAAGTTTTCGGTCATTAAAGAGCTTCGAAATTTAGTAACTCAAGTTCCGAAGATCAACAAGTTTCAATGGATCAATTTAGTAACTCCCAAGGTAAGTCGAGGTTAGTTGGTTTGTTAACCAGACCAAATTATTAAATAGTAAGCGGTAAAAATATTCGTTTATATAACCAACTTTATAATTTCTAAGTGTTTCCTCAACCAGCCCATAGAATGCTTGTTCAGTACCTCTTTTATCTTCAGGTATACGCATATAACTCGTGATTTAGTACTTAATAAAATGTGAATGTTCCATCTTCATGGAATTTGGTCGTAGTATCTTAAAGTTACTGAACATGTCGTCGACATGGTTCTGGAATATACTATCATCACTACTACTTAATAGTGTCAAGATCTTCAAAAGTTTATCTTGGCTGTGCCTTTTTTCCTATAGTCCTAAATGTTCAAATCATAAAAATGGCATGCTTATCATAAAAATATCCATACAAGCGTTGCGTTAGTTAACCGTACAAGGATTATATAACATATTTCATGTTTGTGACTATGTTATATAACTGATACATTTCATACATAGGCTCAGGAGAAGCATTATGTTACATAAGACAACCCAGTTTCTTCTTAACTGATCGTCTAAAGGGGACGAAGACAATTAGTTTTAAGCTCTTCCCTCATCAATATTAATAATCGAGATTGCAGAAATTTGTGTTAGGACATCAATGATCAAGTTGAACCTGAATCGTATTTGCAATCTCGATTATTAATATTGCTAAGGCTGGAGAAACATGAATTGATGTGGGAAGCTGAATAGAGAAACCCACCTTCTTCTAAGTATTTTATAGGTGGTTTAATTTGTATTTAACCAAGAGAGAAAAGTGGTGTTATAGAAGAATGGTTATACCATACCAAGGGAGTTTGAGATCCGGTCTTACATTTTCTCCTCTGTATACTTAGTGCAACTTCCAAAATTTGGTGTTGCGATTTCACAAATACAAAATCTTGTGTTGCGTTGAGTATTTGGTATTTACCATTATGTTAATTTTTATCAGCCAAGCATTGATTTGTGATAATATAAAATCTACATTCCTACTAATTTTTCAGATGGCTGATTTCGATCCTTGTTCAGACAATTATGTTTCTGCTTATTTGAATATGCCTACAGTTCAAAAGGCTCTTTATGAAAATGTCACAAGTTTGTCGCATCATTGGGAACTCTACAAGTATGCCTATTACTTACGAAAACTTCATCTATTTGGTTAATTTACCATTGTTATATATCTTAATGTTGCATGTTGGCACATTTTATCCTAAAACTAATCCAAAGTTACTGCTGTTTAAACTGGTTTGCATTATGTTATAATATAAGTGCACACCTGATCAGTTACCGGTACACCGTTTACCTTATTATACTTTTTTGTTGATTAGTTTTGTTAAAAATATTTGAACTACAACTTAAAAATGTTTTTCATGTATGTGTGTACTTTATTGATTAACATGGTTGAGTTCACCATTTCAATGGAAGTAAGTTCTCACATAAACAATTGGTAGCCTATGTTTAGTCTGGTACTCATTTTGTTGTATATAGTTTGACTAATAGGTCATTTAAAATGTCCTTGTGTTAGATAATGTTGATCTAGGAACTGCCTGTGGCAAGTACTTTCGGGTATGTTGCCTTAGCATTATCGATCCAGGTTAACTTTCCTTTTGTTTTTCTGAATTTGCATGTATGTTTGTGTTTGTGCGTGTGGATATAAAAAATAAATACATGAGATATCACATTAGTGATATGAAACATGGTTACTCAGACTTCTTGTTTTGTATCTTCATGTTTTATTCTTTCAGTTCAAATGTAATATATTTCTTTTATAGGGTGAACTAAATTACTAGTATATTTATTTGCATATGTCCTCCCATTTAACTGGCTATGATGGTACTTGGCCTACTTAGCCATGAAAATGTAGGTAATGAAGCAGAAGTGCTGGTTTTTGCCATATCTGAGCTGAAACAAGGAGCAATGGAGCACTTCAGGTAAAATTGATTATTAACAGTTTTGTTTTAGAAATTAATTTTCATTATTTTCTCGGTCTATTGTTTGGTACTTTCTTTACATGTAGATCAACCTTTTTGAAGACATCAGCAATAGCAGCACTAGTTAATGACATCTGCTCGGTTTCAGATGTTTATTTCATTGTTTAATGTACTTTGGCTGCATGCCATTTGGTTATGACATTGTTAATGGTAGTTTGGATGTGTAAATGTATGGCTAACTTTTTGTCTTCGCACTTATGTGTGTTGTGTATACTTGAATGTGCGTTATCTTGTTGATCTTTGAATGTACATATTTTGTGGTTGTTTAATATGTTATGTTGAGAGGTGTATGTGTTTGTGTATTACGTTATTGTAAGTCTGGAATATTATGATACAAATTGGGAACAAATGGTGGTGGAAAAAGGCTACAGAATATTATTTTTGTTTGTAGTGTTTAAAAACCGCTACAAATCAATGGTTAATGTAATCAGGAACATTTGTGGTGGCGTTCAATGAATGCTATTGAAAAAAATTGTACTGAAGAAACCTTTTTAGTGGCGTTTTATAGACGCTGCAAAAAAAACATTCGTAACTTTTAACAAATGCTATTAAAAATAAATATTTAGTGGCGTTCATAAAATGTGCAACTAATCCTCAATGATTTTTAGTGGCATGTTTCCTTGTAACGATTATCGAAACGCCACCAAAAATGCTTGATAGCGGTTTTTAGGCGCTACAAAAAATCATTTTTCTTGCAGTTGAGATTCTACAAAGTTAGAGATGAGATCCACTAACTTAATGTTTGTCATCCTCGAAACGTAACTCATAACTAATATCTTATCATAACGGCACATCTTGAAGAAAAAACAACTATTGCATGACCCAAGGTTAATAAAACAAATAACAACTCTTGTTAACTAGAAATTGTCTGTGAGTAAGCGAAACACCAAACAATAACAGAACAATACAATACATTATTATAAAAAAGTTATACAAGTTTCCAACCCCATGTCATTATCATACCAAAAAAACATCAATGTGTTAAATTAGCAGTCTCATATTGGTATCATATATAGATCTAGTCTTACCCTTTCTATTACTATAATGTGTTTACAATTGAAAATCAACCTAATTCTCCCTAGTTGCATATAATTAATGTTTCATTTAATCATCATATAATCAAATGATAATATTAATAATAATTTATCTGATAACTACCAAACCCTAGACAAACTCCTAAGGTATTGAGCATCACCTAAGACTCAAATATTCTAGAAATCAAATCAATACCCAATGATGCGACCATCATCAGTGTTCCAACATTGTGGATGCACCCATATGAACTACGATACTATATCTTCTAGCTTATATGATACGCACTCATTTATACATCTACGTTTATGTCATGCACCTACACGCAAATATCGTAAATCTTATCATCATACTAGTGACACGGGGTTAACGATTTTATACTCTGAGTGCTACAATGAGTCAATCCAACTAGACTAAGCACTATATCCTTATAGCATACCAGTCGTTGATCAATTTTTCTACTTAACATGTTTCTCGTGTATATATGACATCAATTCCATCTAAATGTCATTAACATATGCCAATAAAGGGTTTAACATCTTCATATAACATTTCAAGCTTCTTTCTCCCTTTTATTGAATTTGGTATGGCTATTTTATTGGATTATAGTGTTGCATCATATATATGTGTGTGCGTTTTCGACCGGGGGGGAAGGGGGAGGGAGTATTGTTAACCATTTGCTATGTGTTACCCAATGTACAAAAGAAATTTTCGTTTTTTGAAGTCACGAAAGATAGAAACCTAACTTGTACTATAGTATAACTGGGGTCGTTTCTAGCATACGTTTGTCCCTAAAAAAAAGAAAGTAAAGCCCATGAATGTGCTTTTACTAATTGTGTAATTGTAGAAAATCATATTGGTTTGTGATTTGAATATGCACGTGTACTTATAGAATCAGATGATGTTGTTTTTCATAGGGTAAATTTTCATCCAAATTTAGGAATAATAAAGGCACTAATAGTGTAAAACAAGGTTATCCATTCAATCGGTTTCACACACATCTTTCATTTCAGGCATCTTTCTACTAGCCGTTACATTCATGCATCTTTCATTTCATGCATCTTTCTACTAGCCGTTACATTCATGCAACTAGCCGTTACATTCATGCATCTTTCATTTCAGGCATCTTTCTACTAGTCGTTACATTTATTAGCTTATATAAATTTGCATACTATTGTATCCAATCTAGTAATCTGTATCATTACATCTTCTTGAATAATAAAATCTTCTCAACTATTCTTCTATATGGTATCAGAGCCTAATTGCCGAAAGGCTTAATTATCAAGCAGAAAGTTGATTTTGTTTTATTCTCTCCTCAGATTGGATCCTCATCACTAGAGCTCAAACCATCTTCGCAAAACATTAAATGGCTGTGATTTGAGATCTTACCAAGCTCAACTGCAAAATTTTCAGTCTATCTCTGATCTTTTATGGCCAACAACAATGAAACAACCTCCGCTTTTTCAGGAAGTATGGGGTACAGCGCTCCACCAAACCACCATGATCTGATTAAACCAAAAAGCCAAATTATCACCATATCTCTAGATGAAGACAATTTTATTCTATAGAAATATCAAGTAGAGATCACTTTAAGAGGGTATGATTTACTACAGTACATTAATGGGACAATAACAGTCCCACCAGTGATGATAACCAATCAGGAAG
The DNA here is from genome assembly GCA_030737875.1 of Allium sativum. Taxonomy (NCBI): domain Eukaryota; kingdom Viridiplantae; phylum Streptophyta; class Magnoliopsida; order Asparagales; family Amaryllidaceae; genus Allium; species Allium sativum. Next base: position 784,132,540 of record CM060922.1, read on the forward strand.
GAGAAATTGTTCTTAACCCAGACTACACAAAGTTTCAAAAACAAGACAGCCTCCTCTTCTCATGGCTCCTATCGTTAGTAAGTTCGAATTTATTATCACAAATAGTTGGATGTAGCACGTCATATGAAATATGGAAAACGGTTGAACAAATTTTTAGTTCTCAATCCGCAGCTAGAGTTACGCGGTACAGGAGGGAATTACAAAACATTAGAAAAAAAGGCCTAAGTATGAAAGAAAACTTGGATAAAATAAAAAACATATGCGAAAAACTGAATTCTGTAGGTCATAAAATCAATGATAATGAGCAAATCCTATTTATTACGCGAGGAATGGACGATGAATACGAGTCTCTAATAACTGTTATAGCAACACAACAAAATTTACCACACTTACAGTTTGTTCGATCAACATTCCTCGCCCATGAAGGCAGGACTGAACAAAGTAAAATAACATAGGGAGAGTTTTCAGCTAATTACGCCACTGTTGAAGCAAAACAGACACAAAGAAACAACTATGGCAACTGAATAAACAGGAAAATCAATACCATCATGTGAATCAGCCACCAAGAGGAGGACATCAACCCCAAAGAGGTCGTGGACGTGGAAAATGTAACAATAACAATTGTGTTAAATGTCAGATATGCCAGAAATTTGGACACATGGAAAACAAATGCTATTTTAGGTACAACTCTGAAGGCAATACTTCACAGAAAAATGCTCAAGCCAACACAACAACCATGGGAGGATTAAACATGAACAACAATGAGCTGAGCAGAAGTCAAAGTGCAAGCAATGATGATGCAGACAAGACTGATGATACCAATCCTGAAGAGTGGTATCCAGACTCAGGTGCTACCCACCAGATCACCAATAATCTCCAAAATTTAAACATAGGAAGCAAGAGCTACTCAGGTATGAAATCTCTACACATGGGAAATGGTGAAACCGCTAGTATAACTCACATCGGTAAGGGTATTATACTTGGTAAAAGACAATTCAAATTGAATAATTTACTTAGAGTACCCACTATTAACAAAAATTTATTAAGCGTATCAAAATTTGCCAATGACAATAACGTATACTTCAAGTTTCGCCCAAATTTCTGTTTAGTTAAATATTCACTAAGCCAGGATATATTACTACAGGGAAATTTACATGATGGCCTATACAAATTCAGCAACTTGAAGACCGCCAATTCTAGTAAAGGATTTTGGTGTAATAATCTAGATGTTAGCAGTAATGATAATTGTACTAGGAACTTTTATAATAATGACAGTAATAGATGCATCAGAAATACTAATAAATGTAATTCTCTTGAATCATGGCATGTTAGATTGGGTTACCCAAGTCTTGAAACTGTTAGAATATTTTTAAATAGCAATAATATCTCTTTTGATAATAACACACTTGGCAAGCACACATGCACACACTGCCAACTCGGCAAAAGCCACAAACTACCGTTCAGTGATTCTAAAACTATTTATGATAAGCCACTGGAGCTTATAGCGGCTGACTTGTGGGGACCAGCGCCACTAAATTCATTCAGGGACACATGTACTATTTTTCCTTTGTTGATGCATATTCTAGATATACGTGGATATACGTGCTTAAAAACAAATCTGAAACATGCAATACGGTCATACAATTCATAACATATGGTTAAAACAACTTAATCACACTGTCAAAATTATGCAAACTGATGGGGGGCAGAATTCAAACCACTTGCTAATTATTTTTCCAAAAGAGGAATAAAGCACAGGTTAACCTGTCCTCACACATCTGAACAAAACGGTTTAGTGGAAAGAAAACATTGACACACCATAGAAACAGGCTTAACTTTAATGTCTCAAAGCGCCTTACCTATGAAATACTGGAAGAGGCATTTTATAATTCTGTTTTTCTCAATAATAAGCTACCCATTAGAGTGTGTTAAATAATAAAACACCACATGAATTGATATATAATATAAGGCCAGTTTATAACTTCTTAAAATCATACGGCTGCTTATGTTTTCCATGTTTGAGAGACTACAATAGACACAAACTAAGCATGAGATCAAGTCCACGCACGTTTATTGGGTATGCTCAAAATCAGAAAGGATATAAATGCTTGGAAAAAAAGGCAGAATTTATGTTTCAAGACATGTTATATTTTGTGATGGCCCGCCCGCAACAACCGACATTTACTCCAAAAATTTGCGTTGTACACATGTTCAGTTTGCACGGAACGGTCGTCAGAAGAAAAGAAAGAAGACGAGGAATCAACAAAGAACCTGTAGAATGTCTCACAGCGCATGGAACAAAATATAATAACAACATACTTGTCATAAAACAGGTGAGACAGTGTATAAGCTGAGACAAACTATCATAGAAGAGGAAAATCCAAATATGGCTTATGTTCCACAACATCATTATTACAACTTTTAAAACTGTCTCTAAAGCAAGATAAGGAAGGTACACTACTAATGCCCAAGTAGTGACCACCAACAACACAGGGAGAATATCTATATATATCATACGTGGAAGCCTCCTGCTCGCCTCCGGATCAGCTGTTCGTGCATCACCAGCTAACCTGTCTCTAGTCTGCTCGTTTAGGAGCACCTAGAGTAATAAGAAGAGACATAAAACTCTGGGTCAGACAAAAGTCTGGTATGATCGATAAGCAGCTAAACAGAATAATAACAGGTATACTAAACCATACCTGAACTTGCAACCAAAGAGTTAGCGCTACATACTGTACAACACTCTAAGGTGCCACTAACATATGGTATACAAGCATACGGGAGTGGGGGTGTGCATGTCACAGTGATGGCAAATAATCAAGCATAGCAACCATCCTCACATCTCTCACTCAGTGCGTAAAGCATACGATATCCACCACTTCGACCACCCAATACTTTGCTATGATCACTCTGCCCCATGAAGTCACAACGGCTTCACTGCACTGATCCATAGCCACTAATCCTTCGCTATGTCCACTTTGCCCCATGGAGTCGTACACACCCCACTGCACTGGCTCACAGCCTTACTAATCCTTTACTATGTCCACTCTGCCCCATGGAGTCATAACGGCTCCACTGCACTGGCTCATAGTCTTGCTACGATCACTTGGCCCCCCGAGTCATGATGACTCTACTGCACTGATACGTAGCCCATCATTCCATTTCAGTGTTGAATCGAAGTTATTAATGTCGACAACTCCTTAGCACACGTCCCGCAGCAAAGCCCAATCATGAAGCGAACTCATTGGTTCCGAACTGGATCCTGAGCTCTAACTTCCATTTGGACTACCTTTGCATCTCGGGTTATTGGTCTTCATCGGATCGGTTCGGATTGTCGCCTTCATGTCATAGCGGTTCGGATCGGCCTTCAGTATCCCCCATTGGATCGATTCGTGCCAAGCTTCTCCGGATCGGATCTTGGTCTTCATCTGGTGGCGGTTCGGATCGGCCTCCTCCAAAGCACACCGGGTCGGATCGCAGCCTCCAAGTCCAATCGTAGTACATCGGTTCGGGTCGGGGTACTATGGCGGATCGGGTCGGAGTACTTCTGGTGGATTGGGTCGGTCGTGATCTCCTCCAGGTTTCAAGTCAACTCGTAGCATGCATGCTCGGTTCGGATGCAAGGGGGCGGATCGTGGATGGGCCACACGAACGGTTCGGTTCGGACCTCCCCATCTGATCCGGTCCGGACCCTGTCCATTTCCTGCATTTTGTCCAGCGAGTTGTTTACGCCATTCGACGGCGTTTTCGACCACTCTAGCTATTCTAATCAATCACAAAGCATACCACAAAGTCATAGCAACAAATAGAAGTGAACTCAAACACCAAAACATCAATATGATAGGTTAAAATGGATCAAACATAGCCAAAACCCCGTATTTTCCCTTTAGCATGTTCAAGCATAATTAATGATAGGATTAGCAAAACTTAACCAAATTAACCCAAGTTTCTAACAGAGGTCTAAAACATCATTTAAGAGTCTATAAATATTTTTCCAAATTTTATTTACATTTAAAGACGCTAATTAACACTAATCAACACTAATTAGCCATAATTAGTGTAAAAGCAAGCTAATCACTCACCTTATCCACAAATAAACCTTAGATCTGAAATAAATCTCTGTTTAGGTGCGAATAGAAATGCAAAACAGCAGCTCTAATCTTGATTTGGTGAAGATCTCCCTTGATTTGATGTTGCTAAGCTTAATCCTTGATTAGAAAGTGATTTGGAGGTGATTTAGAGGTTAGAGGCCATTTTTAGGGTTTCTAAGAGGTAAGTGGAGGCTAGAAAACTGAAATGGAATGAAACCCTAACTCTTTTCAGCCTCCCCATAACCCTAATCCCGAAATGGGTTATGGGCCCATTCACTAATCACCCTATTTGGCCCGGTTAAGCAGTTTTTCACCTTCCAAACCTTATTTCAGCCATTTCTCCCAAACGATAAGTCCGTTTTCCACATGTGACCACTCTACGGAAAGGTAAACCATCATACGAAGCCAATGGAAGTGGTTTCAGATCAAAATTCCGTTCCACTCCAAAGTTATGGCCGAAGCAAGATCAATTAGGGGCAAAACGGTCATTTAAAAATCGGCGAAAATCATGAACATGGGAAATGACCCCAATGGTCGTTTTCCAAAGCCACATGACCATACGACTTCATATAAGAAAGAAAGAAATATTCTACGATCCTCCGATGTGTAGAATGCGGGTTGCTACATTCTCTCTCCCCCCCCCCCTTAAGAAATTTCGCCCCCGAAATTCCGTAACCAAAACACACAAAAGGTCCCGCATGCCTATCAGCCATAAAACAACAATCAAACATGCAAAATAAGTCTATCCTAGCATGCGGAATAACTAAATTGTAAAGTAAACCTTACCAGGCAAAGAGTTCTGGATATGTCTTGCTTATGCTCTCCTCTATCTCCTAAGTACAGTCATTCTCGTTCTCGCCCCACTGAACCTTGACTAGCTTCACCGTCTTCCTTCGAAGTTGCTTCGTATCGTGCTCGACAATACGAATCGGCTTGCGGTTCCCAACCGCCTCGGGTTCCACTTCGAGGTCCTCTAACTGATCAGGTGAAATAGTCATATCTGGGTCATGCACGAACTTCCTTAGCTGGGAAACATGAAATATGTTGTGAAATCCCGCCATCTTCTCGGGTAAGTCAACTCTATACGCCCAATTCCCAACTTGTTCGAGAACTGGGAATGGGCCAACAAATCTTGGTGCCAACTTGCCTCTCCTGCCAAATCGTATCACGCTCTTCAACGGAGAAATCTTGACAAACACCAAGTCACCAACGGAGAATTTAAATCTCTTCTCCTCTTATCAGTATAACTCTTATGCCTATCTTGGCAGCCTTCATCCGTTGTTGAATGATCTTAATCTTATCTGAAGTTTCCCTTACCACATCTGGTCCAAGCACAAACTTCTCACCGGTCTCTATCCAACATGATGGTGAGTTGCACGGTCTTCCGTACAAAGCTTCATATGGAGCCATACCGATACTGGATTGATAGCTATTATTATATGCAAACTCTACTAGATGCAAATGGTCATCCCATGATCCACCAAAATCCAATATACAAGCTCTCAAGAGATCTTCCAATATACGATTCACCCTCTCTGTCTGACTATCGGTTTGAGGATGATACGTGGTACTGAGACATAATTCCGACCCTAGAGCCTCTTGTAAGCCCTTCCAAAACCCACTAGTAAACAACAAGTCTCGGTCACTCACAATGCTTTTAGGTACTCCATGAAATCTCACTACCCACTTCATATACAGTTCTGCTAGCTTAGTTGCCGTTCTAGTCGATTTGACTGGTATAAATCTTGCACTCTTGGTCAGTCGATCCACAATTACCCAAATGCTATCATGTCGCGATTTAGTCCTTGGTAAACCATCAATGAAATCCATCGACACTTGCTCCCATTTCCATTCGGGAATTTCCAATGGTTGCAACAAACCACTAGGCTTCTTTTGCTCGGCTTTAACTAGCTGGCAATTCATGCACTTGGATATAAACTTCCCAACGTCTCTTTTCATCCCTTCCTAGTAGTAAGTCTGCTTCATGTCTTGATACATCTTATCACCACCGGGGTGTATAGTCAGTTTTGAGTGATGACATTCCTTAAGCACTTCATCTCTCAAACCATTCACGTTGGGTACAACTAGTCTTCCATTCTTTCGAAGCCATCTTTATCGATCAAGCCCATACAAATTCTTCTCCTCACCGTCGATATTCATTTCTAACTTGGAGATGATTTCCAATAGATTAGGATCGTCCTTCTGACTGGAACCAATATGCTCAATCAAAGTGGGTCTGATCGTCAAACTAGCTAACATCTCTGGATCCAATTCATACTTTGGTCTGAAATCATACCCTGCGATATACTCCAGTTGCTTCCATTCAAGAAACATAGCCCCAAAACTGGCATGTCTCCTACTCAAGGCATCGGCTACCGCATTGCCTTTTCCAGGTGCATATGCGATATCAAAATCATACGAAGCCAAGAACTCTAACCATCTCTGCTGACGGAGATTCAGATCCTTCTGAGAGAAGAGATACTTTAACGATTTATGATCGGTAAACAACTCAAATCTTTCTCCCAAGAGATAATGTCTCCACATCTTCAATGCGAACACGATCGCTGCCAGTTCCAAATCATGGGTAGGATACCTTTTCTCATGCGGCTTTAGTTGCCGACTAGCATAAGCTACAACCCTACCTCCTTGCATCAATACAGCACCTAGTCCAGTACCACAAGCATCCGTGTATACTGTCATCTATTCATTCCCTTTAGGAATGACTAACACTGGCGCACACGTCAACTTTTCTTTTAGACTCTTGAATGCATTCTCACACACTCCGTCCCAGACGAAGGCTTAATTCTTCTTAGTCAACTGAGTCAAAGGTGCTGCTATCTTGGAGAAGTCCTGGATAAACTTACGATAATATCCAGCTAACCCCAAGAAGCTTATCACGTCTGTTGCATTCTTGGGCGTAGACCAATCCTGTACCGTAGCCACCTTCGCAGGGTCCACGGCAATAACATTCTCTAAAACAACATGGCCCAAGAATCTCACTTCCCTCCTCCAGAAGTGACACTTAGAAAATTTCGCTTTCAATTGGTGTTTTCTCAACACTTCCATCACTATCCTCAAATGTCCCTTGTGTTTTTCCTCTGTCCTTGAGTAAACAAGGATGTCGTCTACGAACACAAGAACAAACTTATTCAGCTGATCTCTGAACACCCGATTCATAAGATCCACGAAGTATGCTGGTGCATTGGTCAACCCAAATGGCATGACCAACCACTCATATAATCCAGACGGCATCCTAAATGCCGTTTTCGGAACACTCTCAGCCGCTACTCGGAGCTGATGAAATCCTGTCGCGAGGTCCAACTGGGAGAACACTCTTGCTCCTTCCAGTTGATCAAACAAATCATCTAATCGTGGTGGAGGATATTTATTCTTCCTCGTCACCTTATTCAACTCGCGATAGTCCACACACAACCGAAGGGAACCATCTGCCTTAGTGGCAAACACAACTGGTGCTCCCCACTCGGAGACACTTCTTCTAATAAACCCCTTCTTCAAAAGATCTCTTACTTGCACCCCGAGCTCTCGCTGCTCCCTTGGTGCCATACGACGAAGTGGCATCACTATAGGTCTGGCATCTTTCACTAAATCAATACGTAACTCAATTTCTCGGTGTAGTGGAAGTCCGGTCACTTCCTCGAAGACGTCCGGATACTGACCAACCACGGGCACATCTGACAACTCATCATGAAGGATGTCGAGGGAATTTATAAAACTAGCCATTACCCCATCACTAGGTAGACTACCAAACACTACCCTCCGCTCATCATCCGCCCTAACTGTCACCAAAAAGCCCTCACAGTCTACCACCACCCCGTATCTTTGGAGCCAATCGACCCCCAATATAATGCCATACCCAGTAAAACCTAAAACAAAGCAATCACAAACAAACATACATCCATGACTCGATAAGACCAAATTTCGGCAAATCATACTAAGGTTAGTCGAACCACCAATCGGGTTCATCACAACCAACGGTCTATCGACTATCTCGGGTTCCAATCCCAACCTATCTACCAGGTCACTAGATATAAAGGAACGGGAAGCCCCAATATCAAACAAAACTTGAACAGGTACATCAAGAATAGAAAGCATACCTTGAATGACGACATTCTTTCCTTTCTCCGCCATAGTTGGGGCATTCGACGAAGAAGGAATAGCACTGATAGCATATGCTTTCACAATCTGCTTCTCCTTAAGAGGTTGTGGACATTTATCCTTATGATGTCCCACTTGACCACAGTTGCAGCACTTCCTATCCGCTGGCTTGGCCCGACATTCTTTGGCATAATGGCCCTTCTTACCACAGCTGAAGCACTCAACATCTTTCTTGCTCTTTTTCTGGCCATCCTTAGCTTGGTTCTGCTTCCTCTTGTTCTTAGAGTTATTCTTGCCTCCATCGCTCGCTTGCGGTTTTGGCCCTTCTGCAGATGCAACCTCAGTCTTCGACTTAGGGTAAAGACTCTCTGATCTCAAAGCTTTCCCAATAATCGATTCAAAAGTCTCATCGATGTGGTTGATAAGCCTTTCCCCCAAGTATCCATCCAAACCAGTAATGAACTTCTCATTCTTCTTCTCAGGAGTATCGATAAGGGATAATCCATACTTCGACAAAGTGTCGAACTCAGCAATATAGTCCGAGACTGCCCTACCATTCTGCTTAAGCTCCAAGAACTTCCTAAACAATTCCGACTTCTGAGCAGCTGGGATAAACTTGTCGCTAAAGCGAGCCTTAAACTGATCCCAAGTAACCTGATCCTCTAGAGTGGCTGTCTTAATAGCGTTCCACCAATTCATCGATCGCCCTTGCAGCTGACGAGACGCTAGCCTTCTCTTCATCGCATCCTCGATAACTAAGTTGTCGAAGATACGATCACAACTATCCAACCAATCCTGAACATCTGTGGCCGACTCCGTTCCATGGAACGACTTCCCACCAAGGTTAGTGTAATCCTTGCACAGCTTGGCGAAATCGGCCCTAGGCGCCTGCACTACTGGGCTACCACCATTACCGGCATTGGGAACTGCTCCCTGAACATCCCTAAGCATCTCTCTCATGAAGTCAATGAACATCGTCCTCATGTCAGGAGCATTCCCATTATTGGCCCCTCTACCAGCACCCCTCGTGTCTCGACTCATCGTTCAATCTATAAAGAGAAAACGATTAGCTATCTCCATAGTGGTGCTAGTGCAGTATGACTTCATCCTTATACTACTAATAGTATATATATATAGCTTTTGAAAACAAAAGTAATCACAAATACGCACTCTCATATACGTACTATCTCTCCCTAGTGTCTTTTCCTAGGTTAACTACGCAACCTAGAGCTCTAATACGAAATGTGATGGCCCGCCCGCACCAACCGACATTTACTCCAAAAATTTGCGTTGTACACATGTTCAGTTAGCACAGAACGGTCGTCGGAAGAAAAGAAAGAAGACGAGGAATCAACAAAGAACCTGTAGAATGTCTCACAGCGCATGGAACAAAATATAATAACAACATACTTGACATAAAACAGGTGAGATAGTGTATAAGCTGAGACAAACTATCATAGCAGCGGAAAATCCAAATACAGCTTATGTTCCACAACATCATTATTACAACTTTTAAAACTGTCTCTAAAGCAAGATAAGGAAGGTACACTACTAATGCCCAAGTAGTGACCGCCAACGACACAGGGAGAATATCTATATATATCATAAGTGGAAGCCTCCTGCTCGCCTCCGGATCAGCTACTCGTGCATCGCCAGCTAACCTGTCTCTAGTCTGCTCATTTAGGAGCACCCAGAGTAATAAGAAGAGACATAAAACTCTGGGTCAGACAAAAGTCTGGTATGAGCGATAAGCAGCTAAACAGAATAATAACATGTATAATAAACCATACCTGAACCTGGACCTGCAACCAAAGAGTTAGCACTACATACTGTACAACACTCTAAGGTGCCACTAACATATGGTGTACAAGCATACGGGGGTGGGGGTGTGCATGTCACAGTGATGGCAAACAATCAAGCATAGCAACCATCCTCACATCTCTCACTCAATGCGTAAAGCATAAGATATCCACCACTTCGACCACCCAATACTTTGCTATGATCACTCTGCCCCATGAAGTCACAACGGCTTCACTGCATTGATCCATAGCCACTAATCCTTCGCTATGTCCACTTTGCCCCATAGAGTCGTACACACCCCACTGCACTGGCTCATAGTCTTACTAATCCTTTACTATGTCCACTCTGCCCCATGGAGTCATAACGGCTCCACTGCACTGGCTCATAGTCTTGCTACGATCACTTGGCCCCTCGAGTCATGATGACTCTACTGCACTAATACGTAGCCCATCATTCCTTTTCAGTAGGGAATCGAAATTATGAATGTCGACAACTCCTTAGCACACATCCCGCAGCAAAGCCCAATCGTGAAGTGAACTCATTGGTTCCCAACTGGATCCTGAGCTCTAACTTCCATTTGGACTACCTTTGCATCTCGGGTTATTGGTCTTCATCAGATCGGTTCAGATTGTCGCCTTCATGTCATAGCGGTTCAGATCGGCCTTCAGTATCCCCCACTGGATCGATTCGTGCCAAGCTTCTCCGGATCGGATCGTGGTCTTCATCTGGTGGCGGTTCGGATCGGCCTCCTCCAAAGCACACCGGGTCGGATCGCAGCCTCCAAGTCCAATCGTAGTACATTGGTTCGGGTCGGGGTACTATGGCGGATCGGGTCGGAGTACTTCTGGTGGATCGGGTCGGTCGTGATCTCCTCCAGGTTTCAAGTCAACTCGTAGCATGCAGGCTCGGTTCGGATGCAAGGGGGCGGATCGTGGATGGGCCACATGAACGGTTAGGTTCGGACCTCCCCATCCGATCCGGTCCGGTCCCTGTCCATTTCCTGCATTTTGTCCAGCGAGTTGTTTACGCCATTCGACGACGTTTTCGACCACTCTAGCTATTCTAATCAATCACAAAGCATACCACAAAGTCATAGCAACAAATAGAAGTGACCTCAAACACCAAAACATCAATATGATAGGTTAAAATGGATCAAACATAGCCAAAACCCCGTATTTTCCCTTAAGCATGTTCAAGCATAATTAATGATATGATTAGCAAAACTTAACCAAATTAACCCAAGTTTCTAACAGAGGTCTAAAACATCATTTAAGAATTTATAAATATTTTTCCAGATTGTATTTACGTTTAAAGACGCTAATTAACACTAATCAACACTAATTAGCCATAATTAGTGTAAAAGCAAGCTAATCACTCACCTTAGCCACAAATAAACCTTAGATCTGAAATAAATCTCTGTTTGGGCGTGAATAGAAATGCAAAACAGCAGCTCTAATCTTGATTTGGTGAATATCTCCCTTGATTTGATGTTGCTAAGCTTAATCCTTGATTAGAAAGTGATTTGGAGGTGATTTAGAGGTTGGAGGCCATTTTTAGGGTTTCTAAGAGGTAAGTGGAGGCTAGAAAACTGAAATGGAATGAAACCCTAACTCTTTTCAGCCTCCCCATAACCCTAATCCCGAAATGGGTTATGGGCCCATTCACTAATCACCCTATTTGGCTCGGTTAAGCCGTTTTTCACCTTCCAAACTTTATTTCAGCCATTTCTCCCAAACGGTAAGTCCGTTTTCCACATGTGACCACTCTACGGAAAGGTAAACCATCATCCGAAGCCAATAGAAGTGGTTTTAGGTCAAAATTCCTTTCCACTCAAAAGTTATGGTCGAAACAAGATCAATTAGGGGCAAAACGGTCATTTAAAAATCGGCAAAAATCATGAACATGGGAAATGACCCCAATGGTCGTTTCCCAAAGCCACATGACCATACGACTTCATATAAGAAAGAAATAAATATTCTACGATCCTCCGATGCGTAGAATGCGGGTTGTTACATATTTGATGAAAATATTTTTCCCTTTGCAGGAAAAAAAGAAACCAAAGACAAGAGTATGGGACACACCACTATAGCTGAGCAAACCTTTTATCACCGAACCACTTATAGACGATGCGTGCCAAAAATCACATAACACCAACATGCAAGATGAACATGAGGAAGATACAGATGCAAGCAATATTGAAGGAAACATTGATCAACGTTATCATGACATGAACAACAACAATATGGAAAGGAACAGCAATACAAACACAAATGCAAGCTCAACTGCACAACAGGATGCACAAATGTAAGCTTATCATAACGTGAACAACAACAATATGGAAGGGGACAACAATACAAACACAAATGCGAGCTCAACTGCACAACAAGAGGCACAACAGCCACAAGCTAGACACCACATGACCACGAGATCAAAGAGTGGCATTTTCAAACCTAAAATATACAGTGTTTCCATGGTTGAGACTGAGCCTGCAAATTTTGGCCAAACAATAAAATCAAATAAGTGGAAAGAAGCTATGAATATTGAATATGAAGCACTCGTGAGAAATAAAACATGGAGTCTCGTGCCACCGCCAAAACGCAAGAACATAATTGGATGCAGGTGGACGTACAAAATAAAAAGGAAAGAAGATGGAACCATTGACAAATACAAGGCCAGACTGGTGGCCAAAGGTTATGCGTAGCAGTTCGGGTTTGACTTTAACGAGACATTCTCCCCAGTAACTAAACCTACAACCATCAGAATAATACTAACTATAGCTTTAAGCCAAGGTTGGAACGTGAAGCAACTAGACGTCAACAACGCCTTTTTAAATGGAGAATTGAATGAAGAGGTGTATATGCAACAACCGGAAGGATATACTAATGGAGACAAAGTTTGCAAATTACACAAGGCCATTTATGGTTTAAAACAAGCCTCGAGGGCGTGGTATGAGAAACTAAAATCTACCCTATCTAACATGGGTTTCAAGCAAGCAATGTTTGACAATTCCTTATACATGAAGAAGAACACACTGGGAACTATTTTCATACTGGTATACGTGGACGACATGCTTATAACAGGAGACAACGATCAAGAAATAAGAAGAATTGTACACTTATTAGATAAAAGCTTCGCTATCAAAGATCTGGGTGAGCTAAAATATTTCCTTAGAATACAGGTGATCAAAAGAAATAACAAAGATCTAATCTTGTCACAACAGAATTATATTTCAGAGATATTGCGAAGAGCAAATATGCATCATGCAAAACATTTACCAACACCGATGATCAGCAATCTACGACTATCTAAACATAAAGGTGGGGCCAGAGATAATGTCAAGCAGTACAGAAGTATAATCGAGGCACTGTAATATGCAACCACCACAAGACCCGACATATGTTATAGTGTGAACAAATTAAGTCAGTACATGCAAAACCCACTGACAGAACATTGGATAGCATTGAAAAGAATTCTAAGATACCTACAGGCATGAGACATCATGGAATAATTATGAATTTTTAGAAAAGCAGGCAAATTTTATATCACAAAAAAAAGAATACTGAGTTTCATCAATTACAACAATACATGATCACTAAAGGATCCAACAGTAAACTAGAGAAAAAAACTAAAATAATACAAGCAAGCATTAAAAAAATCCAGCAACTGTAAATGAAAATTGCTAATAAATGTTCATCCACGACAGCAACAAGTTACTCCTTAACAAAGGTCTTTTGCACTCTTAAGCTTCCTGATAATCTTCTTATGTATAGCAGCATATAGTTCATTTGAATTCAAAAACTTTGCACTAAAAATTCTTCTATTTCGCTCAGACCAGACTTCATATATACAAATCTTCAAAATGTGTAGCAAAATTGCACTTTTATTGCTCCTCCACCTCGTTGCTTTGAATATGATAAACCATTCAGTTCTACTGTCAAGAGAAGGTCGATGATATCCACCATTTACAAGCAATCTGCACCATATTTGATTAACAAATGGACATTCAAAATATAGATGAGTGTTACTTTCTGAGGCTGATCTGCATAACACACAAAGATCATCATTAACAATACCAAATTTGCAAAGCTTATCTTTTGTGTTCAAAGCATTCGACATGACCTTCCAAAGGAAAAAATTAACCTTGGCTGAGCTTTTCATGTTCCATATCCTATTATACCATGGAAAGTTTCCCTTTTCACCTTGAAATGCATCATAAACATGCTTAATCATATGCTTTTTACCGCTCCATACCATCAGCTCTTCACCATTAATATAGTGTGAATGCTCAATTTGTCTCCATAACTGCCTCAGACTTGCTGAGCTACTATAAGGTAAGAGCAAAACACCATCTATGAAGTAATCATTTACAAATGCATTTTCAGGTATACCACTTAACCTTCGAAGATCATAGCCAACTAATCTACTCAAGATCAATCCTCTACCAGACCAAGGAGAGTGCCAAAAATAGACCTTATCCATGAATCTAATATTGACTTGAGTAAAAGGCAAGATTTCATCCCTCAATTTCAAGATTTGACGCCAACTCCAGCTACAGGAAAGCGGGATATCCATGGTCCAAAAACATCTATTTTTAATGAGATTTTTCCTCACATAATCCACCCACAAACTATTATCATCAGTAAACAGTTTGTCAATAAATCCAGAAATAGCTGCTTTGTTCCATTGCCTTAGATTAATCAGCCCAATTCCACCTTTATTCTTACTATCATAAAGTTTATTGAAAGCAATTGGAGTTAGTTTTTTAGCAAAAGGTTCTCCATGCCACAAAAAACTGTTCATAGCACTAGTGATCATATTTATCAACTTCATGGGAAGGACGTAGTGTCTGGCATAATAGTTTGTCATAGCAGAAGTAATAGACTGTAAAATAGTGACTCTTCCTGCCTGGGAAACTCTACATGCTGGCCATTGTAATAATCTCCCAATGATCTTCTCAAAAAGAGGCATACACTTATCTTTGGTTACTCTAGAGGTGAATAAAGGTAATCCTAGGTAACATGCATTAATAGGCAGTTCACCCAAACCAGATGATTTGATGATTGCTACTTTTCTGTCTAAAGATAGACCAGCTATTTTAATATGAGACTTATTTATGTTAATTTGCAATCCAGTTATCTCATAAAAAATGTGCAGTGTGGAGAGAATGCAATTTATATTATCCAGTGTAGGTTTCGTAAAGATAATCAAATCATCTGCAAAAAGTAAATGTGTGATCAAAGGATTCTTACACCTTGGATGAAGCTCCAGCTTTTTCATCCTTACTTGCTCAAGAATCAATGTGTTAAGCAATTCCATGACTATTATAAATAAGTAAGAAGAGATCGGATCTCCTTGTCTGATACCACATTTACCATTGAAAAATCCATGATGTGCTCCATGTCTTGAAACAGAGAAAATAGGAGATGAGATACATGTGTAGATCCAGGCTAAGAAAGGCTTCGGAAAATTCATTTTGGACATAATGGCAATGATTGAATCCCATGACACAGTGTCAAAAGCTTTTTTAATATCTAATTTGATCATGCAACGAGGAGAAATTTGCTTTCTATCATACCCAAGAAGAAGTTCTTGAGTGAGGAGAATGTTGTCACTAATGGATCTTCCCTTTATGAAAGCTGATTGATTACTTGATATTACAAAGTGAAGAACACTCTGGAGCCTATCAGCAACAACTTTTGAAATGATCTTATAGAAGACACTACAACAAGAAATAGGTCTGAAGTCTGAGACTAATTGAGGATTGGTAATCTTTGGAACTAGTGCTATGTAGGTAGCTCTGAGTGTCTTTGGTAAGTAATTCATCAAAAAAAAAGATTGCACTGCTTCAACCACATCTTTCCCAATCACTTGCCAACTATTTTGTAGAAAATGAGCATTATAGCCATCAGGTCCACCACAACTATTCACATCCAATCTAAAAACTGCAGTCCTAATTTCCTCTTCAGTTATCAAAGAGATAAGCTCCAATGAATGTTGGTGAGGAATTGTTGGAAGTATCAAGTTAAACAGTGGATTAATAACTGAAGAATGAACATTTACAGGAGCAAGAATGGATTTGAAATAACTAACAAAAGCATCATCAATTCCAGATTCAGTAGAGAAAATGTTACCATCAATATCTTTGATCATATTAATGCTATCCTTAATCTTCTGAAGCTTGAGTGAGTTATGAAAATATTTGGTATTCCTATCAGCATCCAGCTCTTTCCTGAGTGAAGAATTCTGCACTGACATTTGGAATTCAAGGTCCATTGAGCATTTCAGCTTGTCAATTAATTCCTTTTCTTCTTTAACCAAGAGTTTATCAAATGGCTTTACAAGTAAATCATCCTGAACTTTAAACAGTTTATCCCTGATCATTGTGGATTGTAAAGAACCTTTACCAAAATTAGTTGATGACCAATTTCTAAGCTGCTGCTTCAGAATTTTTAACTTGCAAAGTAATCTATCCATTGAGTTACGACCAGTATTGTTGTCCCATACCTGCAAAAGAATACTAGGAAAATCTGCATTGTTAGTCCAAAAATTAAAAAATTTAAATGAGGACTTCCCTTTGCTAATTTTGTTGTCCACTCCTCAATTGAGAAGCAATGGGCTATGATCAGAAATAGATGGCTGAAGGACAATGTAAAACGAATTGGGCCAATTTTGAATGAAAGCTGAATTGACAAATATATGATCCAGTTTACACATGGTGGGATTACCAGATTGACTTCGATTTGACCAAGTAAATATAGGACCAAAAAAATTAAGAGGAGAAAGATTTGATTTAATCAGAGCTTGATTTAGAGGTGCAATTTGTTTGACAGATAAAGCATTAACCCCCCCCCCCCCTCACTTTTGTAAAGATGAAGTCATACAATTAAAGTCCCCACCAATTAACCAAGGAAAAGAGGATGAATTAATATTGCCCAAGGAAGATAAGAAAGCATATCTCAGAGCAACAGAGTTTTGAGCATACACTGAAGTTAAGAAAAAGATATAATTTGTAGGAAGGTGAATACATTTGTAATGAATGAATTGATCTGAAGAAGATAACTTAACAAGATTGAAAAAAGAGGGATTCCACAAGGTTAAGAGCCGAACAAAACTTGCATCAGCTAAGTTATGATCAAACATCCAACCATTTGAGATGAAGGAAGCAGCTTGAGAGGTTGATTGCATGTCTAATTTTGTTTCAGATAGACAAAGTAATTGTATTTTCTGATCTCGAAGAAAAACTTTAATTTCACTTTGCTTAGAGGATAAGTTCATTCCTCTAACATTCCAGAAAGCAATATTTTGCATAATCATTTAATTGATAAATCTGAAGGAGGTGCCGGATGCTTTCTAGTATGCCTCTTTGAAGGGTACTTTTGATCACTTGATAGCTGAACTTGATCAGGCCTGAATTCTATTTCTCCATCAAGATCATCAGCAATTTGATTTTTCTTTTCTTTCTTCTTTCTGCCTCTTGCAGATTTTTTGCCTGATTTCTTATTAGCATTCTCACTAATCTCAGTCTCAGAAATATTCTTATCAATTCCAGAAACAACAGCAGATGAACTTGGAATTGTTTCTGACACAGGGGTAATAGGATGTGAAGATGTGGTAGTTGTAAAATTGGATGGTGGAGGAAGAATGAGATGATTAGGAGGTGATAGGTGAGAATAAGGTGACACATCAGAGGAGGATAGTATGTTGTTATCAGAATTCATATTAAAGCTGAAAGATGAGTCACTTGATTTAGATTGCAAAGTTGAAGATGAGAAAGAGGATATTGAAGAGAGATTTGGTAAAATTGGATTGGAGCTACTGGAAGCTATATTTGTAATGTCATTCAAGACCTCAAAAGAATTAGAGACATGAAAATCCTTGTCAACATTAAGAGTTGTCTCGTGGAATTCACCATTTATTTGTTCTTCACATACAACTGATTTTCCCTTAGCATCAGATTTTTCCTTCAGAGTGCAATTACCCAAATCATCTACAATTACCACTTTTTGATTGTTCCTGTCAAGTATGACTTTCCTAGTATCCATTTGCTCTTCATCGTTAACCTCATTATCAGTGTAGACATTCCCTGTTACATCCATTACTTCATCCATAGCATTTTCAACAACTTTTGCTACATTTGTTTGAAATTTTTTTCCTGTTTTCCTCCAGAACTGCTGCTTCTTGTCAACTACTTTAGTCCATCCTTGCCTTGGCTTATTGATAGCTGATCCTTGCACCACTCTACTTTGATTCAAATATTCATTAGCTTGAACATTTGTGACTGGAGCATCCTGATGCCTCTCCACTTTATTGTAATTTCCTTTTATAAAATCTTCACAATAAGATGTTGCATGGCCAAAAACTTTGCATTTGGTACATATAGCAGGTCTCCAGTCATAGGAAACAAGAGCTGGAGGACATTTATCTTTAAATCCACCTATTTCAATACAATTAGGTAACTCTTGTTCAACAGATATCTCAACCAAAACTTTTGCATATCTTATCCTTTGCATTCTTTCTGTAATAGTATCAAAACATAGTAGCTTACCAACATGGCATGCAAGCCAATTAATTCCAACTAAGGTCCAGAGAAGCACTGGAATTCGATGCAAGTGTATCCAGATTGGAACTTTCTTGATTTGAAGTTGAGCATTCCCAACTGATGGATTACATTTAGTAATGATAAACATTCTTCCATTTATGAACAGTGGATCTGCCTTCAAGACATTTAACCTATCTAAATCATTAGAAAATTTGAAATAGAAGTTTCCTCCATCCGATTTAATATCCACTTCACCAAATAACTTCCATCTATTCTTTAAAAAGTTCACAACAGTAAGGTAAGATAGAGTTCCATCCAGGAAAAAACCCACCAGATGAGACTGCCAGTATTTGATACCTTCTGTTTTGACAATATCAGGAGGATTACTAGCTAAACCATTCTTCTCAATTACAAAGTCAATTGGCTTATAGCTTCCAGCATTTCGAGGCAAATTGTTGAAGAGAGAAAGATAGTCAGATTTAGGAGCATAAGGAAGATTGATCGATTGGTTCAAATCACTCAAATTAGAACCAGGGGATTGATTGGTATTAGTAGCAGATTTACTCAAAGTAGGATTGGGATTAACAGATTTAGGATTAAGGTCAACGGATTTAAGATTGGCTTTGAACAAAGAAGCATTCAAGCTATTCGATGAATTGTCATTGAACAAATTTTGATTGGAAGCATTATCACAAAAGAAGGAATCTACAGATTGATGAATAGTACCATTTGAATTTACAGTATTATCTCCAACAGATCTATCAGCCAAAAAACCAAACGATAGATCCGGATTATCAATATGAACAGGATTTACAAGATTAACATGAGCAGCATTAGAAGCCATATTATCACTAGTCAAATCACACAAAGAATCAGGATCAACAGACATGCAATCAAATCGCAAAGAAAAATTACCAAGATTCAGATCACTGTTGACCGAAACAAAATCTATATCCATCGAGATAACTGGTGACACAGAAGACCGAGGCGGAGGATCAGGAGGAATAGGTGGAATTGGAGGAGGAGGAGGATGATGAAAAGGAAGAGGAGGGAAATTAGAAGAGGAAAGAGGGGAGCAGAGGTCCGCCATTAGCAAGGAGAAAGAATTTATATTTTTCCTGATGAAAAGGAATAATTATGAAATCAGAGAAAGAATGCAACTTACAGTGCTTCAGCGACGCTGACTGGGCAAATGACATTGATGATAGAAAGTCGGTGTCAGGATACTGCGTTTACCTAGGATCCAACATCATTTCATGGTGCACGAAGAAGCAGCAGACTACCTCCAGATCCAGCACAGAGGCCGAATACAGAGCACTGGCAAGCGCAACAGCAGAAGTACTTTGGATAGGTTCACTCATGAAAGAACTAGGGTTTCCCTTAAAGAGAAAACCAGTTATCTGGTGCGATAACAAGAGCACAGTTTCACTATCACTTAACCCAATCCAACATTCAAGGACAAAGCACCTCGAAATCGACCTCCACTTCGTAAGAGAAAAAGCACAAGCAGGACGATTGACAATTTCTCATGTACCAGCGTATTACCAAAGAGTCGATGCCCTCACCAAAGCTCTATCAACTAAAAACTTCATCAGAATGAGAGAGGAGCTAAGGATAATAGATGGAGGTGAAAATGGAAATGAGAGCGGAAAACCCAGATCTAATTGAGGGGGCGTAATAGTGCCAAACAAGTTTATCCATTCAATCGGTTTCACACGCATCTTTCATTTCAGGCATCTTTCTACTAGCCGTTACATTCATGCATTTTTCATTTCATGCATCTTTCTACTAGCCGTTACGTTCATGCAACTAGCTGTTACATTCATGGATCTTTCATTTGAGGCATTTTTCTGCTAGCCGTTACATTTATTAGCTATAAATTTGCATACTATTGTATCTAATCTAGTAATCTGTATCATTACATCTTCTTGAATAATAAAATCTTCTCAGCTATTCTTCTATAGGCAAGTCAACTACTAATATTTCTACAACAAGAAATAATGAGAATATGAATCTAAGAGAAGAAAAAAGCTAGAATAACTAAAGATTATGGTCTAGACTTTAATGCTTGTATGATCTCACTAACCTCTAAGAAGCTTTATTCCTTATTGATGCTGATATTTTGTAAGAAGCTATCAATGATGAATTAAATTCTGATGCATCCAACACACTTGGCACTTAGTTGATTTATCTCGTGATTATAAATCCATGGGATAATAAATAAAGACTTAAAATTAAATCAAAAATATTATGGTATAGTTGACACTTATGAACCCGATTATATAACTAAAGGTTTCATGCAAAGAAAAAATGTTGATTTTGATTCGACATATTTTCTCATATTACTAGGATAACATCTAAGTATTGATTTATGTTACCACAATTCATAATTTAGTAATGCACAAAATAAATGCAGAAACTGTCTTTTTATGCGATGAACTAGATGTTTATATAGAACAACCAGAATGGTTTGTAGTCCTTATTCAAGATTATAAACTTTGCATAATCATAAACAAACGCCTAAACAGTGACCTGAAAATATAGCACCTTAATCATCTCACCTGATTTTAAAATGAATAGGAGTGACAAAAAAAATTACTCTAAATTTGAAAATAATATTTTCATAATTATGCATTTTGTGCATATGATATTGCTATATTTGTTTGAGACAATCATGTTACTCGTAGTGTGAAATCTCTTCTATGTGCTAGTTTTGGTATGTAAAATTGGACAAGCAAATGCAATCTTTGGTATTAAGATTATTAATTCTAATCTGGAAAATTTTTGGGATTAATCCCGTTGTATTGTCTTTTTTTTTTTGAAGAAATATAATAATTTTTGACCATCAACTTGCCAGTACACCATATATATGATCCATCTTAAAGAAACATAATAACTTTTTCCCATCAACTTGCTAGTACACCGAATGATCCATCTTAAAATTATTTAAGAGCATGATAAAAATGAGACATTCTAATTATAAACTATGCGACACCATTGCTAGCATTAGGTATGACATTTATCAAAATAAACAAAATCGATAAGACCACAAAAAGAACACTGATAACGGTCATTTTAATGGCTGCTCTTCTCTAAAGCTCTCACGATTCTGCTTTTCTCCTTTCCTTTTATTTTAGTCCTGCTCTTCTTGTTTACAGTAGATCGTTTTTCTTCTTCCGGCTTCAACTTCCTGTCTCCCCTTCAGACCTGTCCCGAATTGCACTTTTCTTCGATAAGGGTTTTCTGGCGATGGCCTCAGTAGGTGATTACGTGTGCTGTGGCTCCTTTTTGAGGCTCCGTCCTGCTTGTGAGGTTATCGAGGTGGAGGTTGTTAAGGTTTGTATGGGGCCGTGCTCTGTGGAGGAGGATGGTGCTTCTTCGGTGAGGGTTAAAGTGTCGTCTCTGGAGTCCTTCAGGGCTTTACTTCGTCATCGGTTCTTAGTGGTTGCTAACTCTTTCATGGAGCTATCTCCACTGTATACTGGTGACCTAGCGACGCCTATGTGGATTCCCAGGCGAAGGGCCAGCTATCTTCCCCTTCCGCTGGCTGGTGATCTGGTTTCCCCGTCAGCTTCTTCGCTGGCAATGGGGATTTCATTACCCCGTTTGCTCCGAGATTGTCTTTTGTTGGTAAAGAAGGACACCCTGCAGTGGATTCTGTTTTGGGTCTTTTAGTAGGCTCTGTGAGTTGTGGGGTATCTTTACTGGATGGTTTAGGTGTTGTTTGTTTAACCAGGGAGGTCGGTGAGCCGAAAGTGATGACCCCTCAACGACCTTCGGCTGGTATTAGGATGCCTCTCTCTGAGCATGTGTCTCATTTTCTTCTGAAGGATCAAGTGCAGGTTGGTCTTGGTGAAGTTTGTTTAGGCGTGCAGGTCGGCGAATGGGAATTGATGACCCATAACCGACTATCGTCTGGACGATTGATGCCTCTTTCTGAGAATGTGTCTCGCCTCCTTCTGAAGGATCAAGTTATGGTTGGTGTTGGGGGTGAATGTTTAGATGTGGCTGTTGGCAAGAGGGAAGTGATGACTCCTAGCCGACAGTCGTCTAATCGCTTGAAACCCCGCTCTGTTAATGTGTATCGGCATCTTGTGAAGGACCAAGGTGCTCAGCCTTCAGTGCTTTCGCATCATCGTCGCCTTTTGAGGCGTGCAAGGAAAAAACTGAAGATAGGGCCTTGGCTTGCTGCTCCAGGTGGTTCGCCTAAGAATCCTGGTTCTTCGTTGTCGCGCCCGTTATCTGTTGGCAATAAGTTTGAAGTTTTGGCAAATCTTCTTCCGCCGTGTTCATCTGTTCTTCCTATTTCCCCTTCATTGGGTTCGGGGCCTCTGGATGCTTCTCTCGTCAGCATACCTTCTGGTTCAGCAGCTTCTTGCTCGAGAGCCCAAGCCGAGGTTGTGGCTTTCGCTGATCAGCGACCATCTGTTGGCTCTACGGAGGACGGCTTATGCCCAGCTTGGATGAGAGGCAAGGACTTCAGGCGATGGCATAAGGACGCGCATTCTGTTCTTCGTCTGCAGCCAGAGCTCCCCTATCTTGGCGTGGGCGTGGAGAACAGACGGTGTTCGGCCGTTTCAGTTCTCAGAGTGGTCGTTTCTTCTCAGGTTAATGTGCCTGTGCTGAGCGGATTACCTTCGGGTGGCATCGGGTGTAACAAGGCTGCTGTTGGGTTTGCGGACGGCGTTAGGATGGTTTCGTCGTTGGGTTCTGTTGATGAGCAGGTTGTTGGTATTAGGAGCCATCGTTGTCAGCTTGAAGGTTCATTTCCAAGGCAGGTATTTTCTATCTTCTATTTAAGTGTTGGTCATGGCAAATTATTTGTTAATGACATGCAGTTTTCTTGTCTCGAATTTATGCTTCCTGTAGCTTGTAATGTGGTTCCAACTTTGTGTCCACCCCTTTATAATGTTGCTCAACTTGGTGAATATGTATGGGCTCTGCCCTATAGCACTCGTGTGCAATTTCTGTTTTGTGGTGCATATCCAGTTTTGAACCCGGTGTCTGTTGCTCGCGAGTGTGAGTTAGACCATCTCCCTTCTCTGTCGTTTGGGTTTGCTGGCACTTTGACGGCCCGCTTTCAGGACTGTGATGGTGTGCAGCTAGGCCTTTTCAACGATCACCGACTAGGCCTTAACGGCTTATGCCGGTATCTTGAACTCTCTTTTTCTAGTGCTTGTGGTTCAGCTGTTGTGTTCGTTGTTTGCTTTTTTGTGGGTTTATCCGTAGTGGTCTTTGTTCTCGTTGGGTTACACGGTGGGAAGGGTCTTGTCGAGACCTATATCCTGTCGTTGGAGTCCTTGTATTGTGTGTTGATGCAAGCGGGTTTTAGATGCTTTTGTCCGAAGCTTCATGTGCGATCGGCTTACCGGCCTTCGAGTTCTACCTGTTGTAGACGTATAGCGGATCCAGTGTTGGTCCACTATACGGTTTGCCAGGTAGATCGTCGACCGGTTAGGCTGTCCCGATATGACGCTCTTCCGAGTTTAGGTGCTGAAACTTTACCTACTGCGCAGGTCTATCAATCTGTAGATAGATCTACTTTGGTAAAGTTCTTTCAGGATTTGGTGTTGTCTCCTTTTAGCAACCCCAATCCTTTTTTGGTCTCCCATGTCGTTCTGCCTCCATGGTCTTCTTTTCCCCCTTGTTCTGGTTCTTATTCGTCTGTGTCTTCTGTGTCCTCTCCCCTTCTTAGTAAGGCCGAGATAGCGATCATTAATGATCGCCTTTCACGGCTTACTAAGAACTCTTATCCCCTTCACTGTTCGACACGGGGTTCTGGTTCTCCTTCTCTGAGTCTTGGTGGCTCTCCCGGTATCTCGGGTCTTTGTGAGGATTCTGCGTACTCGATTACTAGATCTTATCGTCGTAGTCGACGAGCGGCCCCTCGCGTTCTCCGCACCATTCGCACACGCTCTGTAGCGGCGTCCGAGCAGATCGTCAGATCTACTCGACATACTCTTTACCGTATTTGAGCTAGGCAGTTCGCTCATCCCTAGCCGTCTGCTTCTAGTTTCGTTTGCTTTTTTGTTTTTCGCTCTTAATGGCGAATTTTCTTTTCTGGAACGTTAGGGGTATAGGTAATGATGCGTCGGTAGCTAGGCTAAGGCGCATTGTTCGTAAGCATTCTATCTGTCTGGTCGCGCTCCTGGAACCACTTGTGGGAGCAAACGCAATCACCTCTTTGGTCTTCTCCCTTGGCTTTGGTGGTGCCTTAGCTAATGTTTCCGACAAGATTTGGATCCTTTGGTCCAAAGGTGTTGTCGTTCAGCGAATTTTCGATTCGGATCAGCTTTTATGTGTGGCTTGTTCGTATCCCTCTCTGTCTTCGTCCTTCCTCTTCTCGGCGGTCTATGCTAAGTGCGATCGGTTGGAGAGGCAATCCCTGTGGGCGGATATTCTTTCTCTGGCTGACTTGGGTTTTTCTGCTTCCGTTCTTGGCGGCGACTTTAATGTGGTCGCCAGTCAAGCAGAAAAGCGTGGCGGTAATGTTGTGAACCGCTCGGCGGTGGCGGATTTCAACGCATTCATCGTCAGATCGGGACTTTCAGAAGTGTCGTTTGTTGGGTCGGTTTTCACTTGGTGTAATAACCAAGAAGGCCCTAACCGGATCCTTTCAAGGCTAGACAAAGTCTTTGCCTCAGAGGGATGGTTCAGTCTACCTTTCTCTTTCTCTATCTCTCATCTGCATCGTACCTTTTCTGACCATGCCCCTATGCTTCTTAGTTGTTCCCCCCGTTCTCTCTCTGGCCCTTCCTCCTTTAGGTTCCAGAGTATGTGGAGTTCACATCATTCTTTCCTCAGTGTCGTTGCAGACTCCTGGGGTGCCCGGGTAAGTGGTGCCCCCTGTGTTGCCTTCTCTGGTAAACTGAAACGACTTAAGATTTGTCTTAAGGCGTGGAATCTGCTGGTCTTCAAGAATATTTTCGGCCGTGTCAGAGCGGCTGAAGAAATTCTTATCCTAGCAGAAGCGACTTTCGACGAGGAGCCAAATGTTGCCAACAAGGAGGCTTGGGCGTTGGCCCAACTCGCTTTCTCCTCTGAACTTCGTATCGAACATGACCACCTTCGTCAGAAAGCTAGAATCAAGTGATTGTGGATGGAGATACGAACTCCAAGTTCTTTCACTCGACTATTCGTAAGAAGAATAGTCTTCTCACCATTCGTCAGATTCGTCGTCCAGACCTTTCTTTGGCTTCCACTCCAGGTGAAGTCAAAGATACTATTCTCTCTCACTTCCAATCCTTCCTATCCCTTCCCTCAGTTTCGGCGTCTGACCCGTCCCTTCTTTCTTTCATTCCTAGATTGATCCTTCCGTCGAACGACTATGACCTAGCCACACCCCCTTCCGTGGAAGAGATACGTGCCTGCGTATTTGCTTTAAGTAAAGATAGTGCGAGTGGGCCGGATGGTTTCAATGGGTTTTTTTATAGGAGTGTGTGGCCTATCATTCAATCGGACTTTTGCCTTGCCATTCAGTCATTCTTCTCTGGTGAAGACCTCCCCGCTGGTTGGTCTTCCACCAACTTGGTTCTCATCCCTAAATGTGATCTTCCCAGTTCTTGCTCGGATTTCAAACCCATCAGCTTATGTAACTTCTCTAACAAGGTCATTTCTAAGGTCCTATCCACTAGAATTACACCTTTGCTTGAGCGCCTTATTTCTTCTTCAGAAGCTGGGTTCGTAAAAGGGCGGCTTATCACTGATAACGTCCTTTTAGCCCAGGAGCTGATATCTCAGATTGACAAGAAGGTTCGAGGCTCTAATGTGGTCCTCAAGCTCGATATGGCAAAGGCTTACGACCGCATGTCGTGGTTCTTCATCATTAAGGTCCTACGGGCTTTCGGCTTCCCGAAACCTCTTATCGATGTTGTCTGGAGACTTATCTCCAACTGTTAGTTTTCCGTTCTCATCAATGGCTCGGCTACTGGATACTTCAGGTCCGGTAGAGGTCTTCGGCAGGGAGACCCCCTATCCCCTTCCCTTTTCGTCATTGCTGCCGAGGCTTTTGTTCGGGGAATTCACTCCCTAACGATAGCTGGGCAGATTTACAGGTTCGGCATCCCGCAAGGTTTCCCTGTCATCTCCTCCTTATCTTTCGCTGATGACATTATCATTTTCACAAATGGTTCTCGTCGTTCTATCTGTTGTCTTCTTGGTCTCATCAGGCAATACGAGAATTGTTCAGGGCAACTCGTTAACGTCGCCAAAAGCTGCTTTGTGCCAGCTAAAGACATGTCCTTAATTATAGCCTCCTGGATCGAGTCTACCTCAGGCTTTAAGGCTACTTCCCTTCCTCTTCCGTATCTTGGTATTGTGCTATATCGAGGTAGGAAGCTCAACGCCATTTTTGATCCCCTAACTGACAAAGTTAGGGGGAAGATTATAAGGTGGAATGCTTCCCTCATTTCTTAGGCAGGCAGACTTGTTCTCATAAAGTCTGTCCTTGACTCCATGAGATCTCATATCTTTGCTGCTATGACTCCCACTGTTGCTTTCTTTTGCTCCTTCTGTTCTTTGGCCTCTTCCTTTTTTTGGGGCAACAAGGACGACGTCACTCGCCATCACTGGATTTCTTGGAACTCCATTTGTCATCCCAAAGGTGAGGGAGGCCTTGGCCTTCGCAATCCTAACGACATCTGCTTGGCCTTTTCTTGTAAGCTTTGGGCGAGGTTTGGAGCAGACAACTCCATTTGGGCCACGTTTCTCCACGCCAAGTACCGTAAGGTAGCAGCCACAAATTACACCGGTATCCCGTCTTACGCTAGTGAGACGTGGAAACATATGCAATCCGTGAAGGCTTTAACAGATGCCCATGGGAGTGGTACCATTTGGGATGGCAGTCCTTTCGCTCTTAAGTCAGCATGGGAAACTGTGCGGACGCCTGGTCCTCGTCTCCTAGTTTTCAGCTTTATCTGGAATGTCCGTATTCCGCCAAAGGTTTCACTGTTTATGTGGAAAACATTGCATGACGGTTTACCAATAGATGAGAACCTACAGCGTATCGGCATCCCGCTAGTGTCTAGATGCAGGTGTTGCAACACTGGATGCACTGAGTCCTCCTTTCATTTGTTGATTTCTGGTGCTTGTGCCAGAGCTGTCTGGAGTTACTTCGGGAATCTGTTGAGTTGTCGAGGTAATGCCATCTCGTTGGAAGGTCTGCTGCGTTTCTGGTGGGCTGGAAACTCTAGTAAATCTTTTCGGTCTATTCTACTGCGTCTGATTCCATGTCTTATCTGCTGGCACATCTGGTGCTCAAGGAATACAATGGATCCTAGGTCCATTATCCGGAAAGTTAGGAACGATATTTTTCTTGCTTTTCGGGGTCGTCCTTTCAGAGGTGTCTTAGGTGTCCGCTCTAGGAGACTGGCCGTTATCTTTGAGGTTTCAACGGTAACGGGCAGTCTGAGGGCTGGAGTAGGTTGATTTATTTTATTTTTTAATCAACCCCCCCCCCTAGGACTTACGTCGTTTGCTAGTTGTGCAGATTTAGCTTTTTAGGTCACCAATTTGTTCTGCTTGGAGCTTGGTGGGTCATTCTATCTAAGGATGATGGAGCAGGTACTGCTGAAGATTTGGAAGACCAGCACACTTTGGGATCTTGGGGTTCCACTTCTGTAGGAGCTGTGGAAGCTCGCAGTTCTTGAGTAGTCTGTATCCCGAGAAGGGCTACGAGGTTAGCGCAGCAGTGCTACTGGCTTCTTGGATGCATGCATGATGCACTTTGGTTCTCCTTCGGCGGAGTTGGGGATGAGGTTGCTGTGGTCTCTTTGCCTTTCACATGCTGTTGTTTTCACCAGCTGCGCCCGAGGAATTGTTTGGACCTGTTTTTCTCTTGATATTAAAGCTTTTGTTGTAGTTCGGTTTTTCCTTCCTTTTGTGTGTGCACGATTTCTGTTATTTGGAAATCGTTTTTGTGTGCCGTTGGAGAATGGTTTGATTCTCCCTTTTGGTATGAAAAGTTTTATTATTGATGAAAAAAAAAGGTATGACATTTATTGTATCAGAATAGATATAGCTTATATGTGAGATTATTATGCACATTTACTAGTAGACATAACAAAGAGAATTGACATACTATTAGAAGGATCATTCGATACCTTGGAAAAGATTATCAAAAATTTCTAGTTGTTGGAGGATACAATGGTACAGGACGGAACATTTTATCTGTTAGAGAATAAAGTAAAGTGGCTACATTTTAGCACAGCCGATGAGGTCATTTGTTGGATATCGAAGTAAAAAACATTATTTTGTCTCGGTCCTTCATAGAAAACAAGAAGACAACAGCGGCCAGTGAAAGGGAAATCTACTAGTTGAAATTCTTTTATGAGAAAACTAGTTTTATCCAAATTCATTACAGCAGCACTAAGTAATAACAAATTTAGAACCATTATTTTAACAACTGAAGATGATAAATACGTCATAAATATAATACATTTTGAAAATTTTATTTTTCAGGGGCTATTAGAGTTTACCATATATGCACTAAAGATAACATGTGGATCCTTTGATGAAAATATTGACTTGAAAAAAGTTGATAATCCTAATGTCGGCTTGTTCAACATGCTTAATTAAGCCTAATTATAACATGTTATGCACAAATTGCTCTGATACTAATCTGTTCTGCAAAAATGCGAAAGCAAAATAAAAAGGATCTAGATTTGCCAATTGAATATCAATATAACAATAATCATTCTAATACTCCAATAAATAATAAATAACTATAAAGAAGAGAATAAAGACAAAGAATATTTATATTGGTTTACACTATCATCAAGAAGATAGTGTACGTTCAGTCCAAACGAGAGAAATTTTATTCCGCAAAAAATAGAGATGCAAAATATTACAAATAAGAGTTTACATAACCAAAACATCAAATTAGGCTTAACCAGAAGAGACACTACATTTGGGGATCACTGTCTCAATGTCAGGAAGAGTTTACAATGAAGTCTACCCCTAATATATAGTCAGTGAGATAAATGTGAGTCATCAATTATCTTACCAAGATACGGTAAGAAGTAAGGGATGCCTACTGCAGAGGAAACAAATGGCGCAAACATAACAAGTAAATCAATCAATTCCTTTTCTTAGCATAGATGAAAGATAATAATACCTACATTTATTTCTATGTCATCTCATGTAACTGCAATCAATGATTTATGCTTATCCATATTAATAATATTTATTTTTCATTTTGCATATTTATTTCCATCAATTTATGATTTTGTATCATCAAATTTAACAGAACAATAAAAAAGTAAGACAACAAAACGTAAAAAATTGATGTCCCAAAGTGATATCTAGCTTGGGTTGTTTTACCTTCAGTATATGTAGAACAAAGTCCATGGTTACACATAATTAGAACATATTAACTATATCACCGTAAACTTTTTGGAAAAGTTAACTTGTTGAGCTTACAGATGCATTGCCCTAGTAGGCCAAGGCCTGGGTAGCGTACCCCTTGGGCCTAGTCTACATAAAACTTCAAAAGCAAGGAGACAAATGCCTCTAAAATGAAGTGTCACTTATAGTGATACCTTGATCTAAAGCCTGGAGATCTCAAGAAATAAATCCAATGAGCGATGTGATACAAATTTAGCATGCTATTTTCTTAATGATATAAACATAAATTTTTAAAGCAAAGTTAATAACCACTTTTAATGTGATATATACTCTATATGGTGTGAAGTACCTAACTCCAGTAGTACTATCGAGAGAGACCTGCCTATGTGAATGTGAAAGTGCACAGTAGAATACAACAAAATTATATGTAAACAACTCTAGAGCATTCACCATGCTGGATAGACAAACGTGCATGTTCATTAAGAATGAGCTTTTGATTATAATCCGAAAAGATATCGTTTAAGACTATGTTACTTAGCTTTGGTATATTTTTAATTTTGATCACTATTAAACTGTTCAAATCAAATGACATGAGCATTGAATGCACCCTAACATTACGAACCAAATGTTGTAATGTTTGATTCCATCATTTTGAATCATTTATCTTCATTCAGTTCTAATAACATCAAGCACAAGCTTGTAACTTCTCAAAATGGTCCAATAAGCTACATTGCAACAGACCCGCAGCACATAAATGCTGGATAAACTCAGATCATCTAAAACATAACTCAAGACACTACAATTATTTTCTTAAACTAATTTTTTACAGAAAAAAGAACAAAAGGAATTAAAGTCCGACAAACATGAAATATTAGCTTGAAGATCCAACATTAGAGCCACCAGGGCCGCCAAGAGTTAAAACAACACCCTGCAGATCGCTGTTCAATCTGCTAGGTTGAGCTTTTACAGATTGGCCGTTATGACCATGTCTTGCCCTATGACCGCAATCAAAAGATGTCGAGTTGGAGGATGGCCTTCTATGTATTGGAATTGCATGTGTTGGACCAGAGCACTGAGGAGGAGCTACGACATTGCTTTGTAAAACTGGCCTAGCCATACCTACACAGGGGCCCTGCTTTCAAATGCTCAAGTCAACACTTGTTTCAAAACTCTTATCTTTTGTTACTTTAAGTTCAGAATTGTAGATAGCACTCAATACATGGATTATACAACATAACTGAATCGTGTAAAGCTTACAGGAGCAAATAAAACGCCTCGAAAAATCTGACCATTGACATTAGCAGTCATGAGATAGCCAGAATCAAAAGCTCCATCTACAGTTCCACGGACATCAGCTCCAATCTGCAGTGGAGTTATCCAAACAGAAACTTAGCCTAATTAATGCAAGCACTGCAAAGTTCTTCCAAATGCTTTGGCATCAAAGTTTGGACAGAGACATGCATGCTGATACTTGAATATTATTTTATATTATTTTACCAGAGCTGAATGATAGTAAAAAAAATCCTCTGTGTTTCCAGAAAATAGAATTTATGAGGTGAAGTAAAAGATAATACCAAATGTGGAACTGGACGCAAAAATGTCTTCTGATCTCCGAGAAATTGAACTTCTTGCCTTTGATTTGGAACTGTTCTAAGAAATTGTTCGGCTTTCGACTGATTGGGAGATTCTCTATCAATCAAGTGAACTTCTTGAGGGACCCTCTGATGCATTTTTGGATGAATAAATGGCTGGGACGGTGATATGGAATCTCGAAAGATGGAAGGAACTTTGGTGTTATTGTTATTTTCTTGATCAGATTGCGTTGGAGAAGAATGCTGCGACAGCGAAAGAGAATGCTCTTCTTGTTCCAATTCTACCTCTAAAGGTTTTGGATCACAAATTTTCCTCCTTTTTATATAGTTTGAACTATCTGTGAATGTATATTATGTTATAAAAGCAGCTGGTACAAGGCAGCATGTGTTATAAAAAGCTTTAATCTAAAATGGGAATAATTATGTTGTTATTTCAGACTTTAACTAGGGGAAAACATGCACTAGGTTTTCCAAAAATAAAAGCTATATTAAGACCCACCAAACAATAGTTGTATAGTACTGAATAGTTTGTCGTGATTCCAATATATATTCTCCATCATATCATGTTTCCTATCTATACTATAGCAAGAAATTTATGAACAGATGTGTATAATGTTTAAATGAAAAGAGAGACTTTAAACAAAAATAGTGGGTTACCAAATCTTCGTATTTTGGAATTTTTCAGGTCTGCCTCCTCCAAATCATGAGGTCTTTCATTTAACTCCACATTCTTAACAAAACTTCTTTGCTGCACGATTCATCAACAAAGTTCAGGTAATGCAAATATGTTCTACTTCTGGACATAAATGATCAAACGCTTTCCATACTCACCACATTTTCACCTCCTCTGAGAAATTTCCTCTTTTGTTGGCTCAATTGATTACCAAAGATCTTGCACATTGATATGTTGTAGCGACCATTAGGATGCTCGGAACCCAATTGAAGAATCAAAAATTCATTCAATGGGCGCTCGTCTTCTCCACATCTATTAATTAAGGCATAATTTACAAAAAAATGCGGAACTTCATGGAAAGGAGAACTGGAAACAAGAAGGCAAGCTAGACTAACCCTCCATATATGGCAATGTCAGTATTAGTAACAATAGCAGTATGTGAAAATCTTCCTTGTGGTGGTTGGCCTCTTATTTCAAGTAAGGTCCATGAACATGTATCGATATCAAGAACCCATACATCACTGTAATACTGTTTATCGCCTACCCCACCAATAACATACACCTATGCATTACAAAACATTTTAGTTTTCACATGAAAATCATGAAAATTTTATTGCTTTATTTGAAGCTTTAGGTGCTTACCTTGTTTCCAATGTTAACAGCTGCATGCCCTGCCCTCACTCCAGGAGAGGGTCCTTTAATATCAAGCTGCACCAAAGGAACATGCATATTCAGTAAGTAACAATCTATTGAAGAGTAATGAAAATGACAATTCCATTAGTGCCTTAGTTACTATGGATGTTTAGTTATTGTCACAGCACTGTTTACAACATAACTATCACAACAAGAAGCAAACTGAAGCAAATAGCTTTCACAAACAGTATGTGATGGTATTTAATCTAAAAATCATAAAATTTAAAGTTACTATGTTTAATAGTTGGATCATAATCAGTTCCATTGCACCACTATGAGTGCCTTTTTTTCTTCAATTTATATCTATGAACTTGTATAAAATGATTTCACAGTATATTCCTCCATTGACTGTGGCACACAGTCTCTATGGACACTGTCTTTGTTATGTATGTCTACTCGTTTAAACCCAAAACCTCTCAAACTAATGAGCCATGATACCGATCAAAAAAAAAACAAAAACAAAGAGCACATACTCTAGACCAAGTCATGGTCTCCATATCAAGAATATCAACTTCACCATGATACCGATCACCACAAT
This sequence comes from Allium sativum, assembly GCA_030737875.1. Taxonomy (NCBI): domain Eukaryota; kingdom Viridiplantae; phylum Streptophyta; class Magnoliopsida; order Asparagales; family Amaryllidaceae; genus Allium; species Allium sativum. Next base: position 784,165,925 of record CM060922.1, read on the forward strand.
CTCCACCATAAATAATTAGCTTATTCCCGATAGCCACAGCCGTATGACTATCTCTAGGAGCAGGTACATCTCCTTTAACTATAGGGGAACTCCAAGTCATGGTCTCAAGGTCTAAAACATGAACATCATTCAAATAATTTGCTTCTCCTTCACCACTTCCACCAAATATTACTAGTCTATCTTCATCGACTACAGTCGCGGTGTGGCTCTCTCTTGGAGAGGGTGGTATACCTTTACAATTTGGCTTGCTCCATTCTTTCGTTTCAAGGTCTAACACGTGAAAATCATTAACTTTCTTTGACCCATTTGTGCCTCCCAGAATTATCATTTTGTTCCCCATAATAGAAGCACTATGGCTATCTCGAGTTCCTGGTTTTTGACCTGTAGTTTTGATGGAAGCCCAGGTCATTGTGTCCATGTTAAGTGTTAGGACGTCGCTAAAGTGTAAGCCACCACAGCAGCCCTGAATGTAATATGTATCAGTGTCCAATTAACAAAGTAATTAACAAAAACGATTATCTTATTGTGATCATCTAAGGACGTAAAGCACATGCAGTTGAAGTAAGGAAATATTGTCCATCGCATATCAACCATATGGTATTTGCTTTTATTTTGAATTTGTTTCAAAAAAACAGAAAATTTTAGCTTCACCAAACAAACGCCATGATAGATGGGAATTCGTAGCCTTTCAATTTTAGCTAATTGGACAAGTTAAATAGTTCAGAAATTCTAGATGTAAGCGTGTGTAAAAGGATAAAATAAAAATACTCTACACACCATTTTATATAAAACAACTGAGTCATTTAAGCATCAACTAGCCTCTATCATATAAAGTCCAAAAAAGCACCCTTGTGAAAAGGATTACTTTCCCTGAAGTCTTATGAGCCCAAGCACATAAATAGAAGAAATAAATAACTTCACAAATTTCCATGAAAATAAGCATATATGTACAATATATTTATGATTTACTCGACAGCTAAAACCACATTATTTCAAGTAACTTGAGGTAAAACTCAAGACATTAGTTAGGCTTGAATAGCAAAGAAGTTAGTTCTGCACAGAAAATATATGAAAATAAGTATCGCTCTATGAAACCAAGGAAAAAAGCTCTGAAATGACATTGAAATCAACATGGATACAAATCAAAACTTACACCAAAAACATAAAGAAATCCATCAGAAAAACAAGCGGAATGCCCCCATCTCTCGGAGGGATTGAAGCCCAAAACTTTGGGATACAGCCACATTGCTTTCTTCTTTTTTACAGCTTCAACACCTAAAGAACCCATCTTCATGTTTATAAACTTAAAAAGGGAGAATAAATAAACTATACCAACAACGCAAGTTTGTCAAAGGGAAAATTAATGAAAGAAAGAAAGACAGGAAAAGATGGGTGCTTTCACGTCAATATTTCATAGTGCCAACCAACAGGAAAGCAGAGGGTGGTGTTAAATCACTGTTTGATAGTGAAAGGAAAAGGAAAAAACAGAGAGTTATACGAGAGATGTAATGATCAATTTGGTATTTGAGGAATATGTTATTATCATTTGTTGTGATATATGATAGACACTGTTAGCAGAAAAACAGAGATGCAGAATACTTGAATAAAGACTAGAGAGAAATATGTGGGGCTCTGTGCACCTGGAAATGTGTGAAAAGTCACAATCGATTTTTATTTACCGTCACCTTAATTTCATAATCTTTTAAACCAAATGTTTACCACTGTCGAACGTGCTTTAGGCACACCAAATTTATCTTTTCTGATAGCACTCCGGTTCGAACTTCGAAGGCCGTTAACATCAGAACTGAGATCAAAGGACGGTCGTCGATTGTCCTGACAACTTGTAGAATTGCCAAGACAACCTCAAATGTTATTTACCAGCTTCGCTTTGCGAGCTTAGTGAAATCTGATCATGTTTTAGATAATGTTAACTTAGCCGACTATATAAAAACTAACTAAGAAAACATCTTGAATTTATCGGATAGAAGTACACTAACTGTAACTGCATGGATGACTTTAAATCCACGCGTCTGTCTTTAGCCAGATTTAACAAAACAGTTAATGAAAAAGAACACTAGATTGGAGTTGTTTTTTTGAGATTGAAGAGCATGTTGAAATAGATCAATGAGAATCATATGTCAAAATTGATGAAATCGGTATGTGGTGACCAACTAGAGAATATTATTTTCTTTCCTTATGGCACACTGGTTCGAACTTCGAAGGTCGCTAACATCAGAAGTGAGATCAAAGGATGGTCGTCGATTGTGCTGACAACTTGTAGAATTACCAAGACAACCTCAAATGTTATTTGCCAGCTTTGCTTTGCGAGCTTAGTGAAATCTGATCATGTTTTAGATAATGTTAACTTAGCCGACTATATAAAAACTAAGAAAACATCTCGAATTCATCGGATAGAAGTACACCAATAGTAATTGCGTGGATGACGTTAAATTCACGCGTCTGTCTTTAGCCAGATTTAACAAAACAATAAATGAAAAACAACACTCAATTGAAGTTGTTTTTGTTGGATTGAAAAGCATGTTGAATCATAGGTTAAAATTGATGAAATCGGTATGTGGTGTCAGGTGACCAACCAGATTATAGATGCTCTTAAAGTCTTCGTGGAACCGGTTGAATCGAAATGTCAGATCCAAAAATCATATGTGACGCATCATATTTCCATATGATTTTGTTTCTATTCCAATCTATTTATTCAGAAATCTAGAACTAATACGATCTAAAATTTTCGGTTTGGTCGATTGGAATCGACTTAAGTTAGTTAAGTAACAATAATAAAAGAACATATATATTGTGTCGCATCTTTCGAGTTGAGATGGTTCGATACATGTTTATTTGGTTTTCTTGATAATTTCCATATGAAAACTCTAAGTCATCTGGTTCAGTTCAGATTTGGATCTTCTCGAATTAGTTCTTGTCAAACAAAGAAATATAGTGTACTAAGTTGTTCTTGTCTCACAAAGAACAATCATTGTCAACGTCAATCTCGTTTCTTTCGACGAAGAAAGTGTCCACCCTTTTCAAAATTCACATATAGTATCCAAACCGTATTATTGATAAATATTATAATGCAAAACCTTTGGTCAATGGGTCAAAGTGAAGTCTTTTTAGGTTTCCCTAATATACCCTTTGTACCATGTCGTTAACACTTCATTTCCACCGACTTAAATTTAATTTGATCGACACCCATGTCTTCACTTTTTCCACGTCTCTTCATTTTCCACTGCTTGCCCCTCACTTCCACCCCACCGTTATGTTTTCCCCGAAAAGTTTTCACTCTTTTTCCAGAGCTTTCCCCGACCCACAACCACCGGATTTTTCACTTAATCGACATGCTGCTCCATCGTTCACCTGAACCAGTTTGGTCTCTCACATCTATACCGCCTACGGTTTCTCCTTTGGCTTTGACAGTACGAATCAGCAGTTACCAGAGCTAAAGATCCTTTAGTGGCAACGTACGCCATTTTGAATTGCCAGATCTACAGATCTGATGATCCAGAAGTCGTCTCTTTCTATATATTTTTAACGTAAGCGATTTTTTTTATTGGTACGAATCTTTTTCTTACCCGTACTAAATCAGCATGTATTTACGATGAATTTTTTTCATGTATGTATATGACTGCTTGCTTAATGTTTGGATTGTATTTCGGAATAAATTTGTTGTCATCTTTGCCCGTAGAGATTGGTGTCCTTTCAAGCTTGAGGATATTGGACCTTCACTCAAATCAGGTATCTATGATGATATTTTATTCCTTTTTAATTTGAACTCCTAATTGCTCTAAGTTTATGGCATACTGCTGCAAATATATGAGACATATAGATTATTATATGACGTTTTTGTTCTACACGTGTTGGCGACGTAGATCATTTTAAGTTGGTCAAGCTACAGATCTGATGATCCGGAAGTCACACCTCTCTATTTTGTTTAACTAAGTGAATATTTTACTTATAGGTAGGAAATTCGGACTTTTTAGTTGATAATTTAATCTTATCTTCATTTTTTACCAATAATTTAATTTCTCTTTTAGTCTCCTAAAACAAAAAGGCTTTATCTTGACTTGACAGGTGTGATGAAGTAATATCAATCATCTGTTTATCCAACAGGTTGGGCACGACTGAACCCGATGATGTTTCAAATGTGGAGCTAGGAGAATATCAATTATGTATGTGCTTACGGTTGTAATTCATTTTATTAATTCATTCAGTTTTATTTAAGTCTTTTGTTGTTTTAATTGCAGTAGTATACGGTAACAACTACATGTGTAATACTCTTGATTAGGTTGTGGAGTTATGGAATTCAATAACAAGAATTTGGCAGCACTAAACTAAGATTATGTTTATTTGGTTCATATAGCTATTCTTATGTTAGCTTCTTGATTAACTGGATGCTCTGCCATATACTTATTTTATCGAACTGTACTCATTTCATGCACTCTACCCCAGTAAGCCTTATACAACCATCAATTACACATCCAGTAAATTAAGATTACATGCATTTATTGATACGTGATATGCGCTCACTGAATTATTAAAATCCTTGACATTCATTTGTCGACATTTATTTAGATATACAAGGCTGGATTGAAGTATGGCTATGCAAGGTTTAGGTAAGTGGCGTTCAATGCTTGCGAAGAAGCTGTGGATGATGATTACTTCAGTTCATTGCAGGTAATTTCTTAAGTCGTTTCTTTGATTAGTGTAGCAATCTCTGATCAGGTTATTATTAAATATGTTCTTTAAATTAGATGTGTATGCATGTAAGGTGTTTTGTAGAACCGCTCTACATGTTTTTTTCATTTTATGATTTTATTTCAGATCTTATTTCTAATATTGGGGTCCTTTACAGATGTATTTGCTAGCTGCCGAATCTCTACACATTATGCCAATGTCAAAAAGCAAAAGATTACAGTGAACGTGAATCTGCAAATCAGTATAAGTTAAAATTCTTTGATTTCAATCTTTATTAATTAGTTTGTTGTTTATTTCTTAGTTTTAGTTAAATAAATCAGTGGGAACTCCTTGGTTGATGCATATATCGTTGTTATGGGTGAGAATTACATACAAATTAAATATCTTATTTGTTTTCAAGATTTTGGTTTAGTCTTATGTATAAATTGAAGTTATTTCTTTAATGAATTCATTATGCTGTTTTTCATTCTCATTAATCTAATCTTCTTAGATGGGCGAAGGATGCAATGGAGTAAAAAAGAGTGTGTATGGTTGTGCTGTAAGTTGCAATTCACTCTCTACCATCTATGCTCAAGATATTTTCTTAAATTAGACATGTATGTGAGTAAGATGTTTGTAAAATTGCTCTTTATGTTTTGCTCAACTTAGATTTTATTTCAGATTTTATTTCCAACTTTGGGCTCCTTTACATTATTAACATGGTACATAGAAGTCCAAAGTTTCGAGTTATGGTTCACTATTTATTGATATGTAAATTACACAGTCGTAATCGGTATTAGCTTCTTTATTGATTACTTGGAAGGCAACAAGTTGCAGGCTATTGATTAAGGCATTGCGTGTGCATAATTAGGAAATTTTGGATCAGAAAAACGGAGTAGCATGAGCAAAATTTAGCAGCACATTAAGAAGTTTGATCTTATGGAAAACTAATATTCTCTATACGAGAAGTGTAAGCACGAACAACTGAAGCACTTAGCCCCCATGTATGATGTAGAAGAGGAACAACTGAAGCATTCAACACTTATGCATGATGAGGAACAAGAAAACTTGTAGTAGACACAAAATCATGAACTACACAGGGATATGTCCTTCTGCCATAGCTGGCTATGAATGAGTTAGAGTTTTACTTTACAAACATAAAATGTAAAATTGCAACATTTACTACCTTATGGGCATTAACAATTGATATTGGACTTCCTATTTAAAGGGTTTTATTCCCAAGTTTAATGCAAATATGAATGAAAGTGGCTAACGTTAAAGTCCTTATTTACTCTCCATTAGTGCATTTTTCAAACTATTTAAGTTGTATAATTCTCTTAGCTGTCAACTTTTTTTTTCATGCTAGACTGCATTTTTTTCCATTATATTAGATGGGGACGTGCATGCTGAATATTATATTTATGCTCACGTGCAAAGCACGTGCATATGCACTGGTTGATAATAATAAAAAATAATACTATGTCAAGAAAATGCTTGATTCAAATGAAGAAGGTTTAGATTTACAAGTCGTGATTATATTTATCAATCCTGATTTTTATCTACCATTCCAATGAGGAGTAGGAAGGTACCTTCCTCATCGGCCCCTTTGATAAAGTGATTAAAAATTCATCCCTAGAGCAGGTGCTATATTTCAATCACTTCCTCTGTTTTTGCATGAAATGTGCGCAAATGGGTTATTCATATTGATAGAGAATCTCCATTTGTTCTAATAGCAACATAACAATCATTATTTTTGTTACTTACATTAAAACATAAAGCATCTCTCTCTGATCCATCCTTACACCTTGAAAATAATTTAAAGTTTTAGCTATAAGATTTAGAGCAAAACATTCTCATCTTGATTCATTTAAAGAAGAAAGATGTTAACGACTATTTTCAATAGGTCATTTAGAAGGAGGATAGAGTTTCTCCTTGTTATCGAGTTTTGATTTGAGTGAGTGTCACTAACTTGTATAAATATATATATATATATATATATATGTGTGTGTATGTATGTATGTATGTATGTGTGTGTGTGTGTATATATATATATATATATATATATATAGAGACAGGGAGCGACTATTGGGACACAAAATAAAACACACAACTTTAAACACAAAATCCTGACCGTTGGATTCTTTTGTCTTTACATGAGAGGTGCAAATCATGGGGAGATCTAGTGGTCCAGATTTTGTGTGTTTAATTTTGTGTCAACATTTTGTGTCCCTATAGACTTTCCCATATATATATAATTATATATATATATATATATGTAGCGACCCTGATTTTTAGTCATTTAACTTTGAACATTAAATTTGTTTTAAATGTTGAATTGGAAATATAAATTGATTTTTATATGGAATTTATTGATTTAATCAGTGGCATATGATTTAATTTCGAATATATCGAATTATCATAATATGAAAACGAGAAATAATTGAATTATAAGTTAAAACGAATCGAAAACAATTCTAACAATTTATATGAATTCTATTTGAATATATATGACAATAATAAATTATTATCAATGGATTTGATTGTTTTGAAATCTATTTATATTTTATCGATTTAATTTAACACTTAAGAATAGCCAATTTTTTTATAAAATCCACAATGTTTAATTATTACAATATTTCCAATTTCAGGTCAATTGGAGTAGTTATGTGATGGTGCGCAATATAAACACGTATCGATTATAGTTTTGAAATTAAATTAGGCATTTTTCAAACAATCTCGGAGTTTGATGAAACTAGTTCCATCGGGTCCAAAATATTAAGTTATTGTAGGATTTCAAATTTTGAGACAATCAGACATAATATGTGATAAGCTGGAAACATTCAAACAAATCGCGCATGAATAGTGTTTTAGAGCATATATATATATATATATATATATATATATGGATTAACCTAATAAACCCTAAGTCAAAGTGAAACCCTGGTTAATACAATTCACGCCGCCACCTAAAGTAAGGAACTGCCACCATCCTATCAAACAAAATTCCTTCGATCTCCTCCATGAAGCGACGATGGGCGGTGGGGTCAACCGGAAATTTTTTCGTCTTGACAAGAGCTAGTATGGCCGGAGTCGCTAGAGGTCCGGTGGGTTGAGGTGGCAAAAATCGTATTCAAACTATGTGCGGTTTTGGAGGAAATCGACGAGGCTATGGTGGTCGAGGGGTTTTCAGACCTGGGGGGTTTTGGAGGGTGTGGAGAGGAGGAGGACGAGGTGAGTCTCGATTAAAGTATGATCGCCTCCTGGTGGTGCAGTGATCGAAGCATGGTTGCGAGGCTTTTACGAATAGTAACTTGATGTATCGCGATTGTCTGAAGAACGAAGGGTTTAAGGACCATTTTATTTCAGCTAATTATGGTGCTTAACGACTAATGACATGATTAGTTTAATTCTAATCGTTTTAATTCAAGTTTAATATTGTAATACTATATCTTTTCCATATTCGAGTAAAATCGGACAAAACAAAAAGCGTTGCAAACGTATTGACAATGTTTACGCATACGAGTTGGTTGGTTGGTTGGATTTGCAGCTTATTAGAATTTCGTTTAATTTTAAATGGTCGTTTAAAATAAACTGAAATAACCTGAAATCATCGATCGAAAATGAAATGTGAGTTAACTCTCACATTTTCTGAAATACTATGATGTGGTAAAATTCATATAATTATAATCTATTGTTATTAGTATAATTTGGGTATTTGGATGCTTTGGATGATTGTTGATTGTCGATGTTTATAATCCTGTCATATTAATTGCATTAGATTAGATTATCTATCTCATATACATTTATTAAATGATATTATGAGCTGTGATACAGGGAAGAACAGGTTGGAGGGATCCAACTGGACTTCTCAAATATTTTGTGTGTTGTTTGATTTCATATTATTCATATCCAAACCATGTAACCCAAGTAACATTAAATTTTGTTTCAAAGTTGATTGTTGAATTGAATTCAACGTCGATGTGTCATTAATCAATAATCAGTGTTGATTAAGTTATTGTCACCATATGACCTAAATTCCATCTTTTTAAGAGGTTGATCCACCGTCAAGCAAATTGATGAAGTTGAAGTTATAAAATTTATTTTTATAACCGAAGCAAAGTTTTAAATTATATTTCATATAAAATAAAGGCTTTTATAAATAAATAAGTATTTTATAATTGGTTTTATAAAGTAATTATAAATGATTATGTAGCAAATTCTTATGCTTTAAATAAGTTAAGGAAGTCAGAATTTAAACTAAAGGTTAATAATTTGAAATAATTGTTTTTATGAAACAATTAAGTGTGATATTATTAAACTAATTATATTATTAATTAATTTAAAAGGAAGGATTACTGGAAATCAGTCAACAAGTTAATTGAGATTTCAAGTTGACTAAGTCAATTGTTTTAATTAAAATTGGTTATTAAATTAATTTGTTTTCAAATTTATCTAATAAATAGAGTTTTAACAAATAACTATTTAAAACTCAATAAGACTTCTTAAAAGTTAATTAATCTTTTAATTAACTATGTCTAAAGGTAATTATCGATAAAGTTAGTTGTCATCTTAATGATCATTTAAAAGAAATTAACCATTCTGTTCTTAGTTGATAACTAACCACTTCTTTAATTAATATTTAAGTTAATTATTATTTTAATTGATAATAATCAAAGTGATTACCTTTTTAATTGGAATTCAATTAAGAAAGTAATCAAGTTTGTGATAAGATTTTTGTTGAATCTAAAAAGGATTATAAAGGGTGATAAAATAAATCCACTTTTATAAACAAAATTTATAAAGAGGGTTAAAACTAATGCGATGGTTTAAATAAGCATTTGTTTAAAATTTGAGTTAAGTAAAATGATTGGAATTGAATGGAGAGTTTCAAAATTAAAAAGGAAGGTTGATTAAAGGTTTTGGTAAAGGATTTAGTAAAAGATTTTTGGAATAAAACGAAGTGGTAAATAAATTGTATTAAATGGTTTAAGGCTAAAAAGTTGGGGTTTTAGTAAGAGTTTATTAAATAAACAAATTAAGTGAAAGTGATTATAAGAGAAAAGAGATTTTCAAAAGTATGTAATGGTTATGAAAAACCATATTTAAATTGAATAGTAAATTAAAATCTTGTAATATTATAATTAATATTAGCTTTTAAGTTACAAACTTTTATCTATCTTATGATAAGAGCGTTGTTGAGTCAAGGTCTGAGAGGTAAATAAAATACCCTAACTTGAACGACTTCACTTTTATCCAAGGGGTGGTACTAGTTTGAAATGGTAATAATGTCAGAAATAGTTTATTATTTCCATAAGAAATACTGCAAGGTTATTTTGCAAGATTTAGAAATTTAATAAAAAATTTGAGTATATAGTAAACAATGTATTACTTAACAATGTTTGGCCCAGATATGAAGTGTGACTATACTTATACCCTTCGGTTAAGTATATAGCACTATTTTCTAAGTAATGAAAATTGAATGATTTTGTGAATACAGTTTCTCTAAGAAATAAGTGAATAGCCATGATTATTCGCGGTAATGTAAACGAGAGACTATATGGGTTGAAAACGTAAGTGAATATTGGAAATTTAATTATTATTTCCATAAGCATTATAGTAAACTTTAATCAACAAAGTTTTGAAGTTAAATAAACACCATTTGGGTTTATATAATAAATAATAATTGAATTACATTGTTTTGACCCATATAAGATTTGGTGATTAAACCTATACTATTTAGATATGTATATATAGAGATATTCTGAAGTAAAGGAAATAAAGAGTTTTTTTTTTAATATGCGTATTCTGAAGAGATAAGTTTATGGTTATAATTTTCAAGTAAACGAAATAGAAGATTTGTGAATATACTTGCCAGTTGAGATAAGTATATGGAATAGATTTTAAGAATCGATGAATTGATTTTAAATAAACGGTTTTGATTAAAAAGGGCCTGATGTACTGAACTGTACTGTTTGAGTTGATAGTTAAAGAACCGACTATCAATAAATATCTCTTTTAACTATTGACGTGTTAGTTCGAGGATATTGGGGTGGGAATTGGTCCTAAAACCACTTCGAACTGACTTTGCATTCGAAAAACCAACTTTGCTGGTATGCTTGTGCGTATTAAAATGATTTGAAGGCATATACCTTTGCAGATGAAAGAGGTGCTCGCCGATGTCTTTGACTAACTATCAGGATTAAACTTGTAGCAGTAATCCCTATGTTCTGGGGTATCTTTGGTTTCGTTTAGTTCTAGAACGAACTTGTATGGACGAATGTCTGGCAGAATATTTTCTAAAATAAAATACATTAGTTTTTACAAATATACCGAGTATGGTGGTAGAGAGGACAACTTCTTTTAGCTTAATACCCAGAATATCTTTGTGCAATTCAATTAGTGGTTTGGCAGATCTGTAAATGTGGCATTTCAAAGTTTGATGTGATGTTTCTGAAAAGGTAATCGTGACCTCAAGCCTCACCAACCGAGAAATGACTGAAATCGAGTAGATAGTAAGGCTATGTGGGTCATACCCATTAGGGTATATAATCCCTGATCTAGAGAAACCAGTTGCCCCTTTTGTATGTTTCGGAATGATATGGTTGTTGATCCCAACCGTGGCGATAATATATTCAGTACACTCAAGTTGAATGAGTGACCGGCTCTATAAGGCCAGGTTGCAAGATTTTCTTGTTGAACCCAAGTGTTTTATCTCTAGAGGACACTGATCGGAAGGTGGTCCCATACCTAGTCATGTATGGAAATCCAAACTTCAGTACAAGTTATACATTTTTAGATGTAAACCAACTATGTTGAAAAGTGAGATACAAGTTTTCGACTATATTCCTATTTTATTTATGGATTTCTAGACAATATTATAATATCACTGGATTTATTATAATAAAAGTGATCTAGTTATCGTAAGAGAAAAACACATGCCATGTTTATGTGTGGTCGTGTCTTACAAGAGTTCTATTCTTTCAAAGGATTTTTAAAAGTTAACAAGTTTTTTGTGATGAGTTTTATCACTGAAAGTATTCCAGACTGATCCAGGTGATTTTGCTTTCCTCAAAATGTGCTTGGGTCAGACTGAGTATATTTTCCAGATTGCATTAGATTTTTCCCTTAGCTTCAGGGGAGGAGTCAGAGTCGAGACGTATTCCCATATTTTCTGGTATTAATTTATTTCCATCGTGTGTGTTGTCTTTATCAAATTTGTACATGCTGATCTAGTTGTGTACTCTGATTACGTAATTATATATATATACAGTTTTCTCTTTGTGTAAAGAGTGTTGATATATAATATTTTATTCGTTCCGCTATGAGATTTTATCCTACTATGATTTTGTATTGTTGATGTTTCTTCTTCTTCTTCTATTCTAACATTTCTTTCTTTCTTTTTCTAACCCTCTAACTTCATTCTCCTAACTAACTGTTTTTTTTTTGCATTTGAGTTTGACATGTGTGGTTAAAAGTCTACCTAAACGGGGCATAAAAGTTGGGTCGTTACAAGTGGTGTCAGAGAAGAAGGTTAAGTAATAACCTTGCCTTTGTGGCGTAAATCAACAGAGATGGGGTTAGTAATATCCTACATTGAGTTTGAGTGTATATGTATGTATGTATGAATATATATATATATATATATATATATATATATATATATGAGAGCGTACTTGTTAGTGTTATAAAATGTTTTATATTATGTTTGTTTATCGATTGAATGGTATATAAATTCCAAATCGTCGCGTTCAGCTGACGTGGCCAATAGGGATTTCTAAACACTTGAATGAGGCAAATTGACATAACATTGTTTTTAAGTGGGTAAATGAAATAATTTTGCCCAAGAATTATACTTATAATATAAAGGAATAATTTTCTGAAATCAGTTATGTGATTGTTTGTAATTATTATTATCAAATGAGAATATAGTATTAAGATGGTTATATATAACCAAATAGAATTTGCATAAGAATGGAATATAAAAATGAGATAAGTTAAATTTGGATTCACTCCAGAATTGAGAATTTAAATATTGGATGTTTTGAAAATACTTTCTGAAGTATATAAAGTAATATAGCATTACTTTGAAGGAATTTTTGAATAAGAATTGTTTTAAATGGATTTTGGAAATGATAAAGCACTAAACTCATTTCAGCTGCTAGAAAATAATTCCGATGATGATTGCGACATCACCGTGTTCATTTTCGAGTTTCTAAGTGGCGGATTGCTACCATATATTTATAATGGAAAGTTGTTTGAGAAAAACAAGTTTTAAAAAATTCAAATGTTTCGAATTTGCAAATGGTAATAAATATATGAATATATTTATATAATTTTAAAAGAATTTGAAATTACTTATCCAAGTTAAATAAATTGAAATGATAAAGGTGAATCAAATGAATTAAAACTTAACTTAAGTTAAATAAAATTGGATTGGATTAAGAATAATATCGTGTGGGATCGAATATAGAAAAATTGAGTTGTAAATGATTTTATAACTTAAGTATGAATTTTGGATGGAATATTTGACGATTTTGGACAATCGTAATTTTCAAGTTTAATTTGAAAACTTAGTTTAGTTTATATTAAAAACATAAGTGAATATGGTTATAATTGATTAATTAAACAAAGTTGAACGTATTTATTAAATTTAATCAAAAACGGTCTCACTGCATCGCAGTAGTTCGAAATGTACTTCAATTGAGTATATATGATTCAATATAAGTCGAAATTCTTTAAAACAAGAATATTCTGGATATATTGAATTATAGATTTCTACTGGAAGAGAAAAATTGAGGATCCATATTGTAAATTATGAGTTATGTCAAAATCAAATTTCCAGAAAATCGTGACATGGTCATTTATAAACTATAACGACTTATTAAATAAAATGGAGGGACTTTAAGGAAATTAAATTCCGTAGCTTATAAATTAAAAGTGAATAAATTGATTTAGAATTAATATGGATGAATGTGAATGTATTGTGTGTGGAATATGAATTGAATGTAAAAATACCGAATGGAAATCATTCAAAACTGAATAAAATGGTATATAGATCGAATAAAATGAACAATTAAATGATGAAATCCTGAGGGTGCTTTTAAATACATGCATAAAATGGAAATTATGTGTTTGTTCAAATTTAAAGAATGGATGATTATTTAAACTTCATAAGACTTATGTATTTAAATTGAGTAAGTATAAGTACCTGGGTCCATTGGTTTGGTTTTGTTTACGCAAATATTAAGCGAACTCGCTTAATAACGCTTATATATAGTATGCATATGCAAAAATACAAAATTGGATATAGAAACTGTTATATATTGTGACGGCAAGGAATTTCGCTCGGTCCGAACCAGTCGCTAAACCGATCCAGGCCGTTCGAAACGCCCTATCGTTTGAGAACACGACAAAATAGAACGCATACAAAAGAACGTTTCATTGTATATTACAACAATGCATCAGATTACAAGAATATACAGAGTAAAAAAGAATATTACACAGGAATATCAGAGATTTAAATTACATTTAAATACATAGCAGCGGAAAATAATACAATACACAACTAGAAGAGATATACGGATACAAAGCTTTCCGGATACCGTTCCAGCTGTAAACCAGGATCCTGTGAATATAAATCTGCAAAACCAAAACTACTAGCTGCCCGTGTCAAAATAAGGGCACCCAGAGTTTAGGTTAAAACAATAAACTCCAGGTCAGTCATGGGACTGGTGTGAGAACTAAAACAGTTAATCTTTATTTTAAAGTTAGGTAAATCAAGGGACCACGCCGTATAACACGGAACGGGTTTCCTCCCAAGAATACCAGTGCATAAAACAAACAGCGCAATGCTAAATAAAGAAAAATGAAGCTGTTATAAGACCCAGGTCCCATCACACAATGCAACGCAGCCGAGGATAGGGTTTTCCCTTATAACAGCCAAAGAATGCTTGATACGTTTAAAACAAATCATTTGATACTATTATAAGTGCATAGTGTATAAAACGACTTCAAATCATAAGTATCAATCATAGGCGGCATGGGTACCATATATCATGTCGCCCTACTAGTTTTACAATTAAAACCGCAAGGTCACGTATTTGGAAATTGGATTTCCGTCTATGAACCGAGGCAAAAGATAGTCCTCTACCGATTCGTGACTCTCTAGCCCGAGCCACAGGCAAGTACTCAGTCAAGCCCTGGAGCGACAGGGCCGGTCCACCGATGTGGATTAAAATGCCTGAACACTACGTTTCCCCACCCTATGGGGTGTAAGTCTGGTCCGTCAGCCGACCAGAATGCATCGGCCGAAACCGATATAACCGAGGCGCCTCGCAACAGCAACAACCACATAAGTCAAACTCGTCAGGGCGTGTAAAACCACCGACGCCACTTCTAACTAGAAAGAAACGCATGCCCTCCCTGAGGTCCGTCTCCCGTTTTTGGTTCATACCGGGTGTGAAACACGCGAGGTAAACGTTACACAAAGCTACGCCACAAAGGTCGTGCTTTGATCATCATCACAAGACTTTGCTTTTCAACAGAAGCCTCGATCAACTGCCACTTAGGCATGCCACACAGGCAATTCACTCCATGCGTTTGATATCCATCAATATATAACCCCTGAGCTCATACGTCTCAGAGAAGGGCGTTAAGCAAGAGAATAAATTCTCCGCCGCCAAACAGATATATATTTAATAGAGATCAATCACACGGACTAAAATCCAATGTCAGACACACAGTCCATTTACAAGTCCGTTCTGGGTCTGAACGAAACCGGAGGCACCTAGTACCCCGCATATCCATCGATCTCCAAGTACGTCTGGACGATCACTAACTGTTTCCATCTTCTTGGGTGTACAGCCCAATCAAGATCATCAGTAATTACCCAAACGACGTGAAGACCTCCGGTCTTCGACCATCGTCTTCATCTTCGACTTATCGTCGTATCAGTTATTCAGAATGGGATAAACCCGGTCTTTCCGAATAACTCGCGTATATTTTAAATAAGTGTTACACAAACACAACATACGCCTCATTCCAATTCATTAGTCACTAACCGTAAATTAATCGAGAGAATAATTCCCCAAATATTAACCCCGAAGGCCGAAACCAACATCAGATCAATATCCAGAAAACCATTCTGCTTGGCTAACCGACAGTTAGTTTCTAAATTTCACATTCATAGGGAAAGGTTCCCATTAATTTTATCCAAGATAAATTCCTTGAATTTATTCTTTATTCTATTTTTGAATATCAATTCAAACTAGTCGGGATTAGCGAACCTTACCGAAGTAATCATTTGTTTTAATTTCCCAATCCCAACCTATTCATCCCACGAAGTAAAACTGGTAGTACTTCATATCTAACACCACGGTGTTATCGGTAAATTCAATTACCATTTCACGTTCAAATCTAATTAAAGATTTAACTATCGCCTGGAGCAAAACTGATGATACTCCATTCTCGATCATTTCAATCTAATTAAAGATTCATTAAAACTCCACTTAGTTTTAATCGTTAACTGGGTTAAAGAATAGTGTCGTTTAAAACACGGTTCACAATAAACCCAAAATCACATTCCATTAATTATCGGGTTAAAGAACGAGTGTTATTTAAAACACTGTCCACGATAAACCCAAAAATCAATATCAATTCAATTCCAATTAAATATTATTTAATTGGTACACTTCATTAAATCTAAATAAAAAGATTTAATCTTTTCTCAACTGGGTTTAAGAACAGTGTTAGTGAAGACACCATTCACGACAAACCCCAAATCACATTTGATATTCAATACAAGGCTCTGAATAGAAAATATACCGGCTTATATTCAATATCAAATTCCACGACTAACAAATGTCGTATTGGAAATACCGTTATAAATATATCTTTCAAATTTCCATAACAACACCTGTATAATCCCGAATTCCAACATCGAAATATTCCGAAGACAATTTCGATTCAAATCCACTCCAATGCAATCATTGGAAATTCTGGTTACTTTTAAAACCCTTTTCAAATTCAGTTTATTTATTTAAAAATAAATAGAATTATATTTCTAGTTCAAAACTAGTTCATTTCGATAAAAATCTATTTTTATCTTTTCAAATATGGAGTTTTTCATCCCAATTCTTTCTAAATCATTTCTTATGATTTTACACAAATTATTACCATTTTTAATAATTTTATCAAGGCCCGTACAGTCGATTTCCATCAATGGCTATCGAACTGCACTTATAGCGACCTTTTTCAAATTTGATTTGGACATAATTCCAAATCCAACCGTTAGATTTCTAATTTCTAATATCCGTTAGAAAGCTCTTTTCGATACGAACCCAACGGTTCCGGTTTTAGGAGAATCCGACGGTCGGATCTCCCGTAATGCCCGTTTGAAATAAATGGTCGAAATTCGCGAACTGCCGCGGCGCGGCGCGTTCTATTCAGGCCATTATATTATATATATAATATATATAATATATATATCGTCGATTTCTATTTAAAACGAATTATATAAACAGTTTTAAATTCGTTTCAAAAGCAATTTCAACTTCCATTTCAATTCAAATCAAAATTGAATTCATCTTTATAAATTCGTTTTAAAATTCATTTCTATTCAATTCAAATTTCAATTCAATTTGAATTCATTTCAATTCGCTTTCAATTCAATTTGAATTCGTTTTCAATTCACTTCGAAATCGTTTTCAATTCAATTCATTTCGAAATCGTTTTCAATTCAATTCATTTCGAAATCGTTTTCAATTCAATTCATTTCGAAAACGTTTTCAATTCAATTCATTTCGAAATCGTTTTCAATTCAATTCAATTCGAAATCGTTATATATTCAATTCATTTCGAAATCGTTATATATTCAATTCATTTCGAAATCGTTATATATTCAATTCATTTCGAAATCGTTATATATTCAATTCATTTCGAAATCGTTACATATTCAATTCATTTCGAAATCGTTATATATTCAATTCATTTCGAAATCGTTATATATTCAATTCATTTCGAAATCGTTTTCAATTCAATTCAATTCAAAATGAATAAAATCGATATAAATATCGTTCACGTCAAAATGGCGTCAATCTAATCAACACGGCTTCATAAATTTCTATTTCCAAATATTCTATTTCAAATTATTTCTTTTTCAAAATAGTTGTTACTATCAAAATATTTCGTTCAACACATGACCAATCTCAAAGGATGAGTACTGTCAACACATGAACCGTTATTTTATATTGATAAAGATGTATATTTTATTATCAAAATATTTCGTTCAACACATGACCAACCTCAATGGATGAGTACTGTCAACACATGAACTTTTATTTTATAATATTCTTTATTTTTCAAATTGGAATGAGGCCCAATCAATTACCATATAAAATTAATTATATGGATTTTCATACAACACATGTATATAATAGCATTGAAAAATAATCAACCATCAACCAAAGTGCAGTACACTGTATAAGCATCAAATATAGACCTTTAACGCTTATAGCAGCTTGTCAATCAATCGATCGACATATTTAATCAATCAGGATGAGTGAATTTCAAATTTCATCCCAACACCCGTGTGGGGTTTCAAACAATTAAACACATATTTTATTTGTGCTGTTGGGCGATGTGTAAAATTTATCGTCCCAATCAATATCAGTCAAATCAGTGTATATAAACAAATCGGCCGATTTGTTTATAAATATTTATTTATTCACTTTCACGTTAAAAATTATATTTTTAACGATAAAACATTTTACTTCAACATATGAATTTCTATTCAATTCATTTATTCGATAAAATGATATTTTTATTTTTCTAACATATTTTAGAAAATTTCGGCGGCATAACGGCACGATACTAGAAACGGGACAAGGCCTAGCCTTATCCCCGGTCTAGTGAAGGCCCACGCCATTCACACATCAATCATATTCACCAAACAACCAAATTCAAATCAAATCATCAAACTAATCTATGCAACCAAACAAACAAGTCCATGGTCTGTGGACGATTGTGTCGGGTGCTACTAAGCACCGTCTGCATCCTAGTATATATATATATAACTAGAAAATAAATTTGAAAGGTGAGAAATTCTCACATATAGCTATCCTAGCTCCACGGCTCTTCATTTGCAGAAGTCTTCGTCGTTCTGCCTCTTTTCACCTTAGACGCCCGTAACCACTACCTATGTAAAAATCACATTTTTACTTCGCTATTCAATATATAAAAATCAAATTTTTAGTTCGCTATTCAATATATAAAAGTCGAATTTTTAGTTCGCTATTCAATATATACGAATCATATTTTTATTTCGAAGTTCAATATATAAAAATCATATTTTTATTACGCTACTATATAAAAAGATTTCGCCTTTTATAAAAACATGGACTTTGCTTTTTCAAATTTAAAGATTTCATCTTTATAAAAATCTCATTTTTATTTTTCTACACATATAAAGATGACATTTTTAATATCCCGATCATGTAAAAATTATATTTTTAACTCTCTACACACATAAAAATCACATTTTTACCCTTCTACTATATGAAAGATTATATTTTTAATACTTTAAAAATATAAAAATCATATTTTTATTACTTTAAAAATATAAAAATCATGTATTGCTCCTTCTACATAATAAAAATCCCGTCTTTTCTCTTTTTAAAAGTATGATTTTTATTTCCATTTTAAATCAGTTTTTAAAATCATTTTAAATCAGTTTTTAAAATCATTTTAAATCAGTTTTTAAAATCATTTTAAATCAGTTTTTAAAATCATTTTAAATCAGTTTTTGAAATCATTTTAAATCAGTTTTTAAAATCATTAATAAAAATCATAAAAAGAAAAGGACTTACAGAGGGGGAGGACTGTGCTGGCGGCGTCTCGCCGGAGGTGGATGGTAGGGGGGGGGGGCGCTCGGCACTGGTGGCGCGTCCTGGGGCGGTGGGTGCGTGGGCGGAGGCGCTTGGAGCGGGGAAGAAGGAGAAGACGCGTTTTGGGGCGAGGGGGCTTCGCGGTCGTGGGGATGTACGGGGGGGGGGGGAGTGGAGGCGGTGGGGCGATGGTGGAGGGAGGAGCGGCGGTCAACGGAGCGGTGGGTCTTTTTCTTTTTTTTTTTCCTTTTTTTTTATTCTGCTTACAGAAGAATGATCGGGGGGGCAGAAGGTTTTAAGGGAAGAAGTGGGTTTTTTTTTCTTTTTTATTATTTTATTTTCAAAAAGGTTGACCTTTACATACGATCTCTAAACGAGGCCCACCGCCTGTCGTCCATAGCATTTTACCCCCATTCCGAACACAATGGGATATGTATCACAAGCTGATTTGATTGTTACAATCAGTTTCCGTTAAATTTACATTTAAATCACTATATTGAATTTTAAACGTACATTTCAAATTACCGGAGTCACATACGAACTCTAAAAATTCAATAAAAATATTTTCTAGCCTCGTATTAACGATACGGTCCTAACAAAACTAGTTTCGTCGAATTCTGAGACCGTTAGAAAAATGGCCAATTTCCAGTCGATTAAAATCAACTGAAACTGGTCAAACGTGTTTTCCTTTGCCACGCTCACATATTGATTCGAAAAATTATGAAATTTAAAATCTAGCAATAACTTTACATCCCGGACCCAACAAAACTGGTTTCGTCGGAATCCGGGGTCGTTTGCAAAATGTCCATTTTTAAGGGCCTGAATTTCATAGCGACTATTCAGAATTTTCAACTGGACATATCTTTTGATTCCCACTATGAAATCTTGATTTGTCGGATTCGATAGAAAGATATTATCAATTAGATCCTATCATTTTTGGTTTCACTAAAATCCGGATTGTTTTGCACCCGGTACATTCTATTGAAGTTTGAAATCGAATTATCGAACTACCGCGCCATTTTCAATTCTATTTATAAATATAAATAAATTATTTATATTCTAACGACGACGTATATAATATATACGTCGAATTCTATTCAAAATCAATTTCTCGACGATATTATTTAAAATAATTCATTTTAAATATTCAAAAATTCGTTAAAATTGCCAAAATAAAAATTTTAAACTGGCCCAGATTTTACGGGTTGTTACAATCTCCCCCACTTAAAACTTTTCGTCCCCGAAAAGGAACAAAGTCGAAAGCGGTTTGATTATTCAACTCTACGCTCGATCAGGCTTCCATTCTCTAACTTTTCAGTTTCTGAGAATTTTCTAAAATTTCAAAAATTTGGCTAACTCCCTAAATTTTTGAAAAATTTCGCCATAACCTCCCCTGCAATGGGAGCATCGGGGAATTTCAAATAGCTTCCCCGGTCCTTCAGATCTCAAAAAGAAAAAGAAAAAGCCAAGCGGCTAGCCAATAGGCTCACAAAATCATCATCACCCAAACAAAACAGGAAATTATGTAGTAAACATGTACCTATTTGTCGGGCAAACAAATTTTATTCTCTGGCTCTAGCCTCCTTGCTATGACCTGTTCAATGATATACATGTATATGCAAGCAAATGCAACCAATTTTCAATACAATTCAATATTTGATTCAATTAGGCTAAATGGTTCAAAATTAGCAAACAAATAACAAACAACCCAAACATCAATCAATTAGTGAATTAGAGTTTCAAAGTCATAACTTTGATACATATACAAAAATCAAATTTTTGATGCCAATTCACAACAATGTGTTCTAACTATATATAAGTTTTGGTTCTCACACCAGCCTAATGGAAATATATAGAAAATCACACCTTCGAAACACGAACATAAGTTCGGATGATGATCGATCAATCATCAGAACCATCTCCGGGTGTCTAGAGTGTAATTCTATATCTATCCAGTATATTAAAGTTTCAAATACACGTGGATCAGACGTATACGCAAAATCTATATATACTGGATTGTCCACATCAATATAAATAGATAATCAAACACGAATAATTGATTTAAATCTTCAAAACAAAATTTGTTTTCACTTTTATTTTAAAAATTTACTCTTCACACTCGTTCTAGGATACTACTGATCCTATCTCTAACGAGTCATTCTAATTGGATATTACTAATCCAATATCTGATGAATTCTTTCGTACGGTTCTAATGTGCCTTGTTCTCTGCTTTGTAAACCAAAGCTCTGATACCAACTGTGACGGCAAGGAATTTCGCTCGGTCCGAACCAGTCGCTAAACCGATCCAGGCCGTTCGAAACGCCCTATCGTTTGAGAACACGACAAAATAGAACGCATACAAAAGAACGTTTCATTGTATATTACAACAATGCATCAGATTACAAGAATATACAGAGTAAAAAAGAATATTACACAGGAATATCAGAGATTTAAATTACATTTAAATACATAGCAGCGGAAAATAATACAATACACAACTAGAAGAGATATACGGATACAAAGCTTTCCGGATACCGTTCCAGCTGTAAACCAGGATCCTGTGAATATAAATCTGCAAAACCAAAACTACTAGCTGCCCGTGTCAAAATAAGGGCACCCAGAGTTTAGGTTAAAACAATAAACTCCAGGTCAGTCATGGGACTGGTGTGAGAACTAAAACAGTTAATCTTTATTTTAAAGTTAGGTAAATCAAGGGACCACGCCGTATAACACGGAACGGGTTTCCTCCCAAGAATACCAGTGCATAAAACAAACAGCGCAATGCTAAATAAAGAAAAATGAAGCTGTTATAAGACCCAGGTCCCATCACACAATGCAACGCAGCCGAGGATAGGGTTTTCCCTTATAACAGCCAAAGAATGCTTGATACGTTTAAAACAAATCATTTGATACTATTATAAGTGCATAGTGTATAAAACGACTTCAAATCATAAGTATCAATCATAGGCGGCATGGGTACCATATATCATGTCGCCCTACTAGTTTTACAATTAAAACCGCAAGGTCACGTATTTGGAAATTGGATTTCCGTCTATGAACCGAGGCAAAAGATAGTCCTCTACCGATTCGTGACTCTCTAGCCCGAGCCACAGGCAAGTACTCAGTCAAGCCCTGGAGCGACAGGGCCGGTCCACCGATGTGGATTAAAATGCCTGAACACTACGTTTCCCCACCCTATGGGGTGTAAGTCTGGTCCGTCAGCCGACCAGAATGCATCGGCCGAAACCGATATAACCGAGGCGCCTCGCAACAGCAACAACCACATAAGTCAAACTCGTCAGGGCGTGTAAAACCACTGACGCCACTTCTAACTAGAAAGAAACGCATGCCCTCCCTGAGGTCCGTCTCCCGTTTTTGGTTCATACCGGGTGTGAAACACGCGAGGTAAACGTTACACAAAGCTACGCCACAAAGGCCGTGCTTTGATCATCACCACAAGACTTTGCTTTTCAACAGAAGCCTCGATCAACTGCCACTTAGGCATGCCACACAGGCAATTCACTCCATGCGTTTGATATCCATCAATATATAACCCCTGAGCTCATACGTCTCAGAGAAGGGCGTTAAGCAAGAGAATAAATTCTCCGCCGCCAAACAGATATATATTTAATAGAGATCAATCACACGGACTAAAATCCAATGTCAGACACACAGTCCATTTACAAGTCCGTTCTGGGTCTGAACGAAACCGGAGGCACCTAGTACCCCGCATATCCATCGATCTCCAAGTACGTCTGGACGATCACTAACTGTTTCCATCTTCTTGGGTGTACAGCCCAATCAAGATCATCAGTAATTACCCAAACGACGTGAAGACCTCCGGTCTTCGACCATCGTCTTCATCTTCGACTTATCGTCGTATCAGTTATTCAGAATGGGATAAACCCGGTCTTTCCGAATAACTCGCGTATATTTTAAATAAGTGTTACACAAACACAACATACGCCTCATTCCAATTCATTAGTCACTAACCGTAAATTAATCGAGAGAATAATTCCCCAAATATTAACCCCGAAGGCCGAAACCAACATCAGATCAATATCCAGAAAACCATTCTGCTTGGCTAACCGACAGTTAGTTTCTAAATTTCACATTCATAGGGAAAGGTTCCCATTAATTTTATCCAAGATAAATTCCTTGAATTTATTCTTTATTCTATTTTTGAATATCAATTCAAACTAGTCGGGATTAGCGAACCTTACCGAAGTAATCATTTGTTTTAATTTCCCAATCTCAACCTATTCATCCCACGAAGTAAAACTGGTAGTACTTCATATCTAACACCACGGTGTTATCGGTAAATTCAATTACCATTTCACGTTCAAATCTAATTAAAGATTTAACTATCGCCTGGAGCAAAACTGATGATACTCCATTCTCGATCATTTCAATCTAATTAAAGATTCATTAAAACTCCACTTAGTTTTAATCGTTAACTGGGTTAAAGAATAGTGTCGTTTAAAACACGGTTCACAATAAACCCAAAATCACATTCCATTAATTATCGGGTTAAAGAACGAGTGTTATTTAAAACACTGTCCACGATAAACCCAAAAATCAATATCAATTCAATTCCAATTAAATATTATTTAATTGGTACACTTCATTAAATCTAAATAAAAAGATTTAATCTTTTCTCAACTGGGTTTAAGAACAGTGTTAGTGAAGACACCATTCACGACAAACCCCAAATCACATTTGATATTCAATACAAGGCTCTGAATAGAAAATATACCGGCTTATATTCAATATCAAATTCCACGACTAACAAATGTCGTATTGGAAATACCGATATAAATATATCTTTCAAATTTCCATAACAACACCTGTATAATCCCGAATTCCAACATCGAAATATTCCGAAGACAATTTCGATTCAAATCCACTCCAATGCAATCATTGGAAATTCTGGTTACTTTTAAAACCCTTTTCAAATTCAGTTTATTTATTTAAAAATAAATAGAATTATATTTCTAGTTCAAAACTAGTTCATTTCGATAAAAATCTATTTTTATCTTTTCAAATATGGAGTTTTTCATCCCAATTCTTTCTAAATCATTTCTTATGATTTTACACAAATTATTACCATTTTTAATAATTTTATCAAGGCCCGTACAGTCGATTTCCATCAATGGCCATCGAACTGCACTTATAGCGACCTTTTTCAAATTTGATTTGGACATAATTCCAAATCCAACCGTTAGATTTCTAATTTCTAATATCCGTTAGAAAGCTCTTTTCGATACGAACCCAACGGTTCCGGTTTTAGGAGAATCCGACGGTCGGATCTCCCGTAATGCCCGTTTGAAATAAATGGTCGAAATTCGCGAACTGCCGCGGCGCGGCGCGTTCTATTCAGGCCATTATATTATATATATAATATATATAATATATATATCGTCGATTTCTATTTAAAACGAATTATATAAACAGTTTTAAATTCGTTTCAAAAGCAATTTCAACTTCCATTTCAATTCAAATCAAAATTGAATTCATCTTTATAAATTCGTTTTAAAATTCATTTCTATTCAATTCAAATTTCAATTCAATTTGAATTCATTTCAATTCGCTTTCAATTCAATTTGAATTCGTTTTCAATTCATTTCGAAATCGTTTTCAATTCAATTCATTTCGAAATCGTTTTCAATTCAATTCATTTCGAAATCGTTTTCAATTCAATTCATTTCGAAAACGTTTTCAATTCAATTCATTTCGAAATCGTTTTCAATTCAATTCAATTCGAAATCGTTATATATTCAATTCATTTCGAAATCGTTATATATTCAATTCATTTCGAAATCGTTATATATTCAATTCATTTCGAAATCGTTATATATTCAATTCATTTCGAAATCGTTATATATTCAATTCATTTCGAAATCGTTATATATTCAATTCATTTCGAAATCGTTATATATTCAATTCATTTCGAAATCGTTTTCAATTCAATTCAATTCAAAATGAATAAAATCGATATAAATATCGTTCACGTCAAAATGGCGTCAATCTAATCAACACGGCTTCATAAATTTCTATTTCCAAATATTCTATTTCAAATTATTTCTTTTTCAAAATAGTTGTTACTATCAAAATATTTCGTTCAACACATGACCAATCTCAAAGGATGAGTACTGTCAACACATGAACCGTTATTTTATATTGATAAAGATGTATATTTTATTATCAAAATATTTCGTTCAACACATGACCAACCTCAATGGATGAGTACTGTCAACACATGAACTTTTATTTTATAATATTCTTTATTTTTCAAATTGGAATGAGGCCCAATCAATTACCATATAAAATTAATTATATGGATTTTCATACAACACATGTATATAATAGCATTGAAAAATAATCAACCATCAACCAAAGTGCAGTACACTGTATAAGCATCAAATATAGACCTTTAACGCTTATAGCAGCTTGTCAATCAATCGATCGACATATTTAATCAATCAGGATGAGTGAATTTCAAATTTCATCCCAACACCCGTGTGGGGTTTCAAACAATTAAACACATATTTTATTTGTGCTGTTGGGCGGTGTGTAAAATTTATCGTCCCAATCAATATCAGTCAAATCAGTGTATATAAACAAATCGGCCGATTTGTTTATAAATATTTATTTATTCACTTTCACGTTAAAAATTATATTTTTAACGATAAAACATTTTACTTCAACATATGAATTTCTATTCAATTCATTTATTCGATAAAATGATATTTTTATTTTTCTAACATATTTTAGAAAATTTCGGCGGCATAACGACACGATACTAGAAACGGGACAAGGCCTAGCCTTATCCCCGGTCTAGTGAAGGCCCACGCCATTCACACATCAATCATATTCACCAAACAACCAAATTCAAATCAAATCATCAAACTAATCTATGCAACCAAACAAACAAGTCCATGGTCTGTGGACGATTGTGTCGGGTGCTACTAAGCACCGTCTGCATCCTAGTATATATATATATATAACTAGAAAATAAATTTGAAAGGTGAGAAATTCTCACATATAGCTATCCTAGCTCCACGGCTCTTCATTTGCAGAAGTCTTCGTTGTTCTGCCTCTTTTCACCTTAGACGCCCGTAGCCACTACCTATGTAAAAATCACATTTTTACTTCGCTATTCAATATATAAAAATCAAATTTTTAGTTCGCTATTCAATATATAAAAGTCGAATTTTTAGTTCGCTATTCAATATATACGAATCATATTTTTATTTCGAAGTTCAATATATAAAAATCATATTTTTATTACGCTACTATATAAAAAGATTTCGCCTTTTATAAAAACATGGACTTTGCTTTTTCAAATTTAAAGATTTCATCTTTATAAAAATCTCATTTTTATTTTTCTACACATATAAAGATGACATTTTTAATATCCCGATCATGTAAAAATTATATTTTTAACTCTCTACACACATAAAAATCACATTTTTACCCTTCTACTATATGAAAGATTATATTTTTAATACTTTAAAAATATAAAAATCATATTTTTATTACTTTAAAAATATAAAAATCATGTCTTGCTCCTTCTACATAATAAAAATCCCGTCTTTTCTCTTTTTAAAAGTATGATTTTTATTTCCATTTTAAATCAGTTTTTAAAATCATTTTAAATCAGTTTTTAAAATCATTTTAAATCAGTTTTTAAAATCATTTTAAATCAGTTTTTAAAATCATTTTAAATCAGTTTTTAAAATCATTTTAAATCAGTTTTTAAAATCATTTTAAATCAGTTTTTAAAATCATTAATAAAAATCATAAAAAGAAAAGGACTTACAGAGGGGGAGGACTGTGCTGGCGGCGTCTCGCTGGAGGTGGATGGTAGGGGGGGGGCGCTCGGCACTGGTGGCGCGTCCTGGGGCGGTGGGTGCGTGGGCGGAGGCGCTTGGAGCGGGGAAGAAGGAGAAGACGCGTTTTGGGGCGAGGGGGCTTCGCGGTCGTGGGGATGTACGGGGGGGGGGGGCGAGTGGAGGCGGTGGGGCGATGGTGGAGGGAGGAGCGGCGGTCAACGGAGCGGTGGGTCTTTTTCTTTTTTTTTCCTTTTCTTTTTTTATTCTGCTTACAGAAGAATGATCGGGGGGGGGGGGGCAGAAGGTTTTAAGGGAAGAAGGGTTTTTTTTTCTTTTTTATTATTTTATTTTCAAAAAGGTTGACCTTTACATACGATCTCTAAACGAGGCCCACCGCCTGTCGTCCATAGCATTTTACCCCCATTCCGAACACAATGGGATATGTATCACAAGCTGATTTGATTGTTACAATCAGTTTCCGTTAAATTTACATTTAAATCACTATATTGAATTTTAAACGTACATTTCAAATTACCGGAGTCACATACGAACTCTAAAAATTCAATAAAAATATTTTCTAGCCTCGTATTAACGATACGGTCCTAACAAAACTAGTTTCGTCGAATTCTGAGACCGTTAGAAAAATGGCCAATTTCCAGTCGATTAAAATCAACTGAAACTGGTCAAACGTGTTTTCCTTTGCCACGCTCACATATTGATTCGAAAAATTATGAAATTTAAAATCTAGCAATAACTTTACATCCCGGACCCAACAAAACTGGTTTCGTCGGAATCCGGGGTCGTTTGCAAAATGTCCATTTTTAAGGGCCTGAATTTCATAGCGACTATTCAGAATTTTCAACTGGACATATCTTTTGATTCCCACTATGAAATCTTGATTTGTCGGATTCGATAGAAAGATATTATCAATTAGATCCTATCATTTTTGGTTTCACTAAAATCCGGATTGTTTTGCACCCGGTACATTCTATTGAAGTTTGAAATCGAATTATCGAACTACCGCGCCATTTTCAATTCTATTTATAAATATAAATAAATTATTTATATTCTAACGACGACGTATATAATATATACGTCGAATTCTATTCAAAATCAATTTCTCGACGATATTATTTAAAATAATTCATTTTAAATATTCAAAAATTCGTTAAAATTGCCAAAATAAAAATTTTAAACTGGCCCAGATTTTACGGGTTGTTACATATATTGAGTTTTTCGACCATGTGAGTAGATGTATACATATTTATCTCTCTTGTTATATTGCCAAAGTCCCTCAGTGTAGGGGTGACTAGCAAATTTTTTCAAAAAATTAGGGATTTAATTTTTTTTTTTGAAATTCATGTAAGATAAAGGGATGATTTTTAAATTGGGTACAATTTAAAGGATTTTGAGTTAGAAATGGGAATTAATTATTTGTGTAACACCCCTAAGTCCCACATCGTGGAAACCTCTATGAAGTGGGTACTTATATTGTAGAGCCCATCTCTTACTAACGCCGAGGCCTTTTGAGGAACAAAACCCCGCACCTATACGGTGGCTAAGCTGGGGACAATATCTTGCGCGAACGGAGGTGTGGGCCGTTACAGTGGTATCAGAGCCAATACCCAGCCGGAATTGTGGCTCTTGTGTGGACCACAGCGCCTGGGTGAGGTGTTTATGAGCCAACAGGGACGTTGGGCTCTGTAGGAGGGGGCAATGTAACACCCCTAAGTCCCACATCATGGAAGCCTGTGTGAAGTGGGTACTTATATAGTAGAGCCCATCTCTTACTAACGCTGAGGCCTTTTGAGGAACAAAACCCCACACCGATACGGTGGCTAAGTTGGGGACAATATCTTGCGTGAACGGAGGTGCGGGTTATTACAATTTGCATGAAAACTAAGAGTTTTGTATAGAACTAAAGTTGTAGAAATATGAAGAGTCGAGTTTCAATTACCTAGATTTTTCAGAACTTGATAAGTTTGAATCATTTTTCCTTCCTTGGTAATTTCAGGGACGAAATTCTTTTAAATGGGGAGAACTGTAACAACCCGGATTTTTAGTCATTTAACTTTGAACATTTAAATTTGTTTTAAAGTTTGAATTGGAAATATAAATGAATTTTTTATATGGAATTAACCAATTAAAAAGCGGAATACAATTTAATTTCGAATATATCGAATTATCGTAATACAAAAACGAGAAATAATTGAACTTTAAGTTAAAATGAATCGAAAAAGATTCTAACAATTTATGTGAATTCTATTAGAATATATACGATAATAATAAATTATTATTGACGGATTTGGTTTTTTTGAAATTGATTTACATTTTATCGATTTAATTTTACACTTGAGAATAGTCAATTTTCAAATGACCTCGGATCAACGAGACCAATTTTATAAAATCTGTAATGGTTAATTATTGCAAGGTTTCCAATTTTAAGTCAATTGAAATAGTGTTTTAGGGCCTATATATGGCTTAACCTAATAAACCCTAAGTCAAAGTGAAATTCTGGTCAATACAAACCGCGTTGCTACATAAATTAATGAAGGACCACCATACTTTCAAACAAAACTCCTTCGATCTCCTCTACGAAGCGATTATAGGCGGTGGGGTCAATTAGAAAATTGTTCGTCTTGGCGAGTGCTAGGTGTGGGCGGAGTCGCTAGAGGTCTGGTGGGTCGACGTGGCCAAAATCATATTCGAAATGGGCGTGATTTTGAAGGAAATGTGCGAGGCCATGGTGGACTAGGGGTTTTTGGACTTGGGTGGTTCTGGAGGGCGTGGAGAGGCATGGGACAAGGTGAGTCTCGATCGAAGTCTGGTCGCCTCCTGGTGGCGCAGTGATCGAAGAACGGTTGCGAGGCTTTTACGAGTAGTAACCTGATGTATCGCAATTGTTTGGAGAACGAAGGGTTTAGGAACCTTTTTATTTAAGCTAATTACAGTAATTAACGACTAATCACGCAATTATTTTAATTCTAATTATTTTAATTCTAATTATTTTAATTTATGTTTAGTATTGTAATAACTATATCTTTTCCATACGTGAGTACAATCAGACGAAACAAAAAGCATTTGAATCGTATTGACGATGTCTACGCGTACAAGCTGGTTTGGTTGGATTTGCAGGTTATTGGAATCTCGTTTAATTTTAAACGATCGTTTAAAATTAAATGAAACAACCTGAAATCGTCGATCGAAAATGAAATGTGAGTTAACTCTCATGCTTTCTAAAATACTATGATGTGGTAATATTCATATAATTATAATCTATTGTTGTTAGTATAATTTGTGTGTTTGATGCTTTAGATGATTGTTCTTGATTGTTGATTGTCGATATTTATATTCCCATCATATTATTTGCATTAAATTAGATTATCTATCTCATATACATTTATTAAATGATATTATGAGCTATGATGCAGAGAAGAATAGGTTGGAGGGATCCAACTGGATTCCTCAAGTATTTTGTATGTTATTTGATTTCATGTTATTTATATATAACTATTTAACCTAAGTAACATTAAATTCTGTTTGATAGTTGATTGTTGAATTGAATTCTACATTGATGTGTTATTAATCAATAATCAATATTGATTAAGTGATTGGCAACAGATGACCTAAAATCCATCCTTTTAAGATGTTGATTCGCCGTTAGGCGAATTGACGAAGTTATAGTTATAAAATTTATTTTTATAACTGAAGCAGAGTTTTAAATTATATTTTGATATAAAATAAAGGTTTTTATAAATAAATAAGTATTTTATATTTGGTTTTTATAAAGTAATTTTAATTGATTATATAATAAATTCTTATGCTTTAAATAACTTTATAAGGAAGTCAGAAATTAACCTAAGGGTTAATAATTTGAAATAATAGTTTTTAAGAAACAATTAAGTGTGATATTTAAATTAATTATATTATTAATTAGTTTAAGAGGAAGGATTAGTGGAAATCAGTTAACAAGTTAACTGAGAATTCAAGTTGAATAAGTCAACTGTTTTAACTAAATTTGGTTATTAAATTAATTTGTTTTCAAATTTATCTAATAAATATAGTTTTAACAAGTAGTATATAAATTGTATTAAATGGTTTAAGGCTAAAAAGTTGGTGTTTTTGTAAGACTTTATTAAATATATTTTTTAGTGAAAGTGATTATAAGAGAAAAGAGATTTTCAAAAGTAAGTAATCATTTATAAAACCCATATTTAAATTGAATAGTAATTTAAACTTGTGATATTATAGTTAATATCATCTTTTGAGTTACAAACTTTTATATATCTTAAGAAAAGAACTATGTCGAGTCAAGATATGAGAGATAAATAATATACCCCAACTTGAACGACTTCACTGTCATTCAAGGGATGGTACTAGTTTGAAATAGTAATGATTTTGGAAATAGTTTATCACTTCCATTGGAAACATTGCTGTTAGGGATTGCGGAATGGATCGTTAAGGCAAAACAAACAGTAGAGGGATTGGGGGTGAATAGTGTTTTTGAGAATATGAAAAAAATCTAAAACTTATGTGAACTACTATATGAATCAAACACCACAGAAACAATCACAAATACAGAATCAAACACAAACACAAATATAAACAAAAATAAAGTGCAGAGAAGGAAAGAACACACCAAATTTTATACTGGTTCGGATTGCTCCTATTAGTCTCGCACAATGCTGGATTGCGCAGAGTTTTATTACTATATTAATAGTCAAGTACAACCTCCTTGATTTCATGGCTAGAAGGGATACCACCGATTATCTATCCTTGATTTCACGGCTACAAGGGATACCACCGATTACCCATCCTTGATTTTACGGCTACAAGGGATACCACCGATTACTTACAGAACTCAAACAATTACAAACAACCTATTGCTCTTCAATAGCACTTAATTCAGAGAGTAATGAGTAGAGAGTGTAAAGAGAAGAAGTTTAATGAAAACAGAATTGAATTCAGCTGAGCATAAGTGTAGAAATCATAAAAATGAGAAAGAATAATGGTGTAATGAAAGGAGATGAAGATGGAGAATAATAATAATAATAAAATTCAAAATCAGCCCCTATTTATAACATTTGAAAGGTTACAACATTTCTGAACCGTCACAAATAGTGAAAAGGCACTTCCTTTCAATTTTGAAAAAATGACAGTTATATGTCGACATGGGCATAAATGTATGTCGACATATACATATGTAAAACTAAATTTTGAGCATTTTTCAAGTGTCTTGATATATATATATATATATATATAATTCGTAGAAATTCTTGAATTAAAACATAGTGTTATAAATGAATATTATAAAGTAGAAAATCATATGAAAACATAAATATAAATTATATAAACATATTTCTAAAATTATAGAGTTTAAACTATATAAATATAAAGTATATAAAAGTATATGATATATATAAAACTTATAAACTATAAAACTTTAGTTTAAAATCAAAAGTAAAGTAAAGAAATAAACTAGAGAAGATAATGATTAAAAATAGAATTTAAAAACAGAATTTGAAATCAGAATTTGAAAAAAGAATTTAAATTTGAACCTGGAGTGCTATACAGAGTCTTACATAAACTAGACTATATTACTATATTTATGTTGAACTCTTGAATTCTTGAAACCTTGAATACTCATGAGTCTTGAATCATCTCTGAATTCTGAATCTCTGATATCTTTAAACTGTACATTCTTCAGTAATAATTCCTGTATATAAATCCTGCATATGTGTATATATACATATTCTAGACAAAAGTTTTAGTATACATTTTATAATCAATTAATATTGAAATAAGGTTGTTGTCATCAAAACTCCATTCTCCAACAATCCCCCCTTTTTGATGATGACAACCATAGTTTATAAAATATCATACCTGTATATACCTGTTAATGATGATCCTTCAAATACTCCCCCTGTTTATATGAATATTATAAAATATGTCTACATTTTATAATTTCTCCCCCTTTGGCATTATCAAAAAGAAATTCTAAAACTACTCCCCCTAAATCATATAACTATCTAAATAAAACCTATACATAAATCCTAATTCAAAGTAGAATACTCCCCCTAAGTAAAATATTCCCCTTAATAATTCTCTAGTACTTCCAATGAGTCGTAAATCTATTAATAATTCTCTAATACTTCCAACGAGTCGTAAATCTATACTAAAGTAAATAATTCCTTAATTCTATACAATCCTATAATAATAGCACTTCTCAGAACTTCCTATATTCATGATTATCAATCATCAATACAAACCAATACAAGTATTGTAATTACATATGTTATATATATACAAACCAAATCAATCAAAGCACACCACACCATATGTTTTAATATATACAAGTTTCATAGAATCCTAATCAAATTCAAACAAATCAATCAAATCGTACCGAACAATTAAACCTTTTTTGGGACTTATACCCAACTGTCTTCCCCAAAGATTGGATCCTTCTTAATGACTTCCCAATCTTCATCTTCTTTAGTTGGTGGTGCCTTAGCAAGATTTTTTTCTTCATCTCTGAAAAGAGAAGAGATTAGCCATCGCATTGCATCAAAATGCTTTTCTTGCTATTCAAACATCTTTACTTACTTAATTCGAGATGATGCTGGTTTCATTGAATTATAGAGAGAATGTTTTTGAAAGAATTCAAGGTTTCTTCTAGATTTTCACTAAGATTATGAATTGGATTTGCCATGGATTTGATTAGAAATGAATAAGGAAGAAGTAGAAATGGAATAATGAAATTTTCTAGAAGAAATAGGCTTAAATAGGGTCTGGAATTCGTTGGATTTTGAATGGACAAGAGTTAGTTATTTGATTTTAAAATTTGAAACAATTTGGAAATCTGGCAATTATATGTCGACATATACATAAATGTATGTCGACATATGCTATTAAAATTTTTGAATTTTGAATCTTTTGATCTTATATGATATTATAATTAATTCTAAGATTTTTACAGTAACTTAAAGATAATTTTGACATAAGTATAACTCCATTCATTGCTTAATAGAAACCAAATTGGTCTCTAAATTGGTTTCATCGATAACGAAATCCAAAAAATCCGAGCCTATGCTTCGACAATTCAAGGTATTGCCTAAGAGTTCGGCATCGAGAACAATTTGCATGCCTTTGACGCTACTCCAAATTTGGTCTTCGTTGCCTTCGTAAAATCCTTGACTAAGATTCACATAGAACATCTTGATAAGCTTAGGATAATGTGACAACCCGAATTCCGACAGCCTGATTTCTTTTTTCAAAATTCTAATCTATCGAAACTTGTGTTGGTTTGCTCTGGTATCCTGCAGTAGAGATATAAAATATATCAGAGCTCAGAAAACATCTCATAGCGGAATGGATAAAATATATTATAATCAAAATATAGACTTACCATAGTAATAATACTGCCTAACTAGTATCCAAAGCTATCATATCTTTACCACAAATCTAACCTACGAGTATGTTATGAGGAGGGGGTCAGAACACAAGTACTGGTGACTGGATTTAAACTACACATTTTGGATAATCCTACATATATCGTTCAGTTACATTTTCTTGTTTATTAGGTTACTTGGGTTAACAGCACTCAAGGCTTACACACACATCGTACCCATCTACTTCCCGGTGGATTAACCTAATTATATATGTAGTTTCCCCCAATATTGAGGTACACCCCATGGTACCTCACTCGCACGGTCTCCACCGTAACGCCACAGAAATGTACGTAGTCCCTCATCCTACGCCGAAGTGACGTACGGATCTCTATAAGACAATGCTACATTCCACATATATCTACCGTTGCCATGCTACGTAAGCGTACGGACTGCCACCTTTGATCGAATTAGATTCCATCATAGAGTAATGCCCTCGAGTCTAAGATACACCACCCAGAGTAAACATGCATGTATCTAGACTTTCCCACGTACGTATCGTCAATCGTATTTGATGCCTTAACTGCACATAACCTCTACTGTGCACCGAGTCCCGTGGCAGGGCTGTACAAGAAACAAGGAACTCGGTCGGGAGCTTTTCAGATATTTGTATAAACAGATGCTAAGGTCTGCATTGTCAGTGGCTATGGTCCCACCTGACCCCTCCCTTAACTAGTGAAAGACGAATTGAGAACTAAAGATCTTTCCCACGAGTAAATAAAAACAACAAATCCTAATTGGCATGTTCCTCATCCATAGCCTTGATAGCAGAAGGTCTATGGTCTCTTGGTTTAGTTCTCCGCCTTTTTGCATCGAACATCACTTATAAAGCTGATTGTCGATGGTAGGTACCCGACAACTTGCTATCACCTAGGTTAGACCTGTCGGTTAATCAAGAGTGGTTGTAATCTAGCCTAGTCACAAGGCTACTCGGATCGTCGAATCACCTATGCTATCCTACAGTCTTTTGATTGCCTACTACCATGGCAATCAAGGCATACTCACCAGGTAGAAACGCGCAGACCTATCCTCTGTGAGCACATGAGGATGCTGTCACAACACAGAGGACTACCAGGAGTACTCTCCACGTCCCAGGAAGCCGCATGCTTCCCCTTCTAGTCCTTCAGAGCCAGCAGAATGTCAACAGAACAACAGGCAGAACATGCAGGATAATCAGACGGACGTGCGCTCCTCTCGTGTCCCATGACACCATGATGATCTATCCCATTGGGTTATTCACCTTCAAACTTATGGATTGGTCCAAGCGCTTCAGGTAAACATGTTATTAGACCCTATGTCTAATCATTTAATTACGCGCTTGCTCTTCCCTTTCAGATTTCCATTCATCTTGGTTATTCCCAGTCATATTGACTTCTTATTCAAGTTCCTCTTGCTAATTAATTTCAGTTATAACTTAATCCATTTAAGTTTATTAATAATTTGGAATGGAAAGGTAAGAATACCAACACAATCGAAAATGGCGTCCGATATTTCTTCTTCTTCTTGGATTGGATCTCGCCCAAAAATTCTGATCTCAAATTCGCTTTTGGGTAAAATAATTCGGAATGGAAAGGGGTATAGGGGAAATCTGTCATCTCGATCAGATCAAAATATCATATCAGAGTCTCAAATTGTCGATGTTATCGTTGTGGTGTCCAAGGGCATTTCGCGAGTAAATGCAGAAATCCTATCATGTGCTTCAATTGTAATGGTTTGGGACATCGCAGAAATGATTGTTCTGTTTCGTTTAAAGGAAAATGCTCGGTGGATTTTTCTTCAGTGGATGATTTGGGGTCTGAAGGTTTTAACATATGTTCGCAAGAGGGGTTAACAAGAGGAAAAAACCCTAGTTCTGTGATTAATATGGTTATGGATCGGGAGCAAACTTTTTTTAGGAAAGAACATCATTGGGTTCTGAGTTCAGGGATGGTTCTATTAAAGAATTTCATTAGCCTTCATGACCAGATTCAAATAGTTAAGAAATGTCAAGATTTAGGGTTTGAGAAAGGTGGTTTCTTGAGGCCTGGATTTGATAATGGGGCAAAGCTTAAATTGTATATGATGTGCCTTGGTAAATTCTGGGATCCATAAACAAAGAAATATGATGATAAATGTATGAGCGATGGGGCCTTCCCCCATGAAATTCCAGCAGAGATGATAAAGATGGCCAACGATGCCATTGAGCTAGCACATAATGTAATAGTGAAAAATGGCGGTTATGTTGATGAACTCCCGCATTTGAAACCTGATTCGTGCATAGTTAATTTTTACAATTTGGATGGAAAACTTGGGTTGCATCAAGACAAAGACGAAAGTCAAGATAGTCTGAGGGACGAACTTCCGGTTGTATCCTTTTCCATTGGTAATGCGGCAGAGTTTATTTTCAGGGAGGAAAAAGATGATAAGATAAGGAAGATTCTGCTAGAGTCAGGTGATGTGTTAATCTTTGGAGGTAAATCTAGGGGTATATTTCATGGTATTACAAAAATATTCAAGGATACAGCACCGAACTTGCTTATTGAGGTGACCAAAATGAAACCGGGGAGGTTAAATCTCACATTCAGACAATGTAATATACAGAGTTCGTATGAAGATGAAATCCTGATACCTTCTCAGAATCAGTTTTATGACTCTCATGAATGTATCGCTAGGAGTCCAGGTATTGTTGCCTCTCACTCTATTTCATATGCCGACATTGTTAGTAAGATACCTACTGTTGTGGACTGGAATTCTATCACTGTAAAAAATCCTCTTAAAAAGGTTAGTGATAGATGTTGTTTTAAATGCGGGGAACCTTTCCACTACGTAAAGGACTGTAGAAATGGAACCCGATGTTTCAATTGTGGAAGACTAGTACATCGTAAAGTTAATTGTCCAGAGAGTTTTAGGGGAAAATCTGATTTTGATATATTGCACTTCAACTGTTTGAGAATTTGCCAAATTATAATTTCATTAACTGAGCATTATCCTGTGGCCAATTCTGGAAATGTGAAAGAAGAGGCGTATATGTTACTACTGTTGGGCTGGCATCTAGAAAATCTTGTTGATGGAATTTTGTGGAAAAAGAGCTCAGATAGTACAGTTATTTTCCCCCCTTTACCTCGGCCGTTAGAAAGAAAAGACCATGCGTTATCCTTTTGCCTAAATTTTTTAAAGCTTAGAAGGATATATGCTGATTCGTTCTCAAATAATAAGAGGAAAGCAGTATTGATGTTAAACGAGATTTTGAAACACTTTGATGTGATTAACACTATTATAAACTGCGACAAAAGAGCTGCTGAACTTCAGAAACATTTAGACTGGAATGGTCCTCTTACTGGGTTAAATGCATTTCAAAAGGCCGGAAAGTCGCCGTCAGAAAATATTCAGGTCGAGGAAATCTTGGCTGAAGATTTACGAAGTTCAAGTGATGAAATACTGACGGATAATAAAAGGTATGTTTGGGATTTGTGGCGTGTTGATCCTATGCTTTCCGATCCTGAGGTGCTGAGCTGCGTGGGCCTTGTCAAAATCTCACGGTTTACTGCAAGTTGTGACAACAAGGAGACAAGATTAAGAGATTTGTTGACAGGGGATGATTTAATTGACATGCGGGGATATATTGATGTGGATAAAGCTGTGTTATCACCTTACAGTCCAGGGATAGCAAAGGGAGATGGTTGGGAAGTATCAGACGATATTGTTCTTAAGAACTGCTTTAATGTGCTGGAAAATTACGTGGATAGTGATAATTCTCACCAGGCAAGCTCAGCTGACACTCTATTGTCTGTGCCGGCGAACAATGTGACGGATCAGAATTGTCTTTCCTTTAAGAAAAAAGGATTCAAAGTAGGGAAAGAGAAAGTAGCATGGCATGTTAAAGACATGGTTAGTAAAGGCAAGGAAGGAAGGGATGTACAGCTATGCGATGTAGATCAAAGGTTGGTTAGTAATGGGGTGAGAGGCTGTATGGGTTTTTCGATTGAAAATGTGAACTCTGTTGATCATATGGGGTGTTATAATAGTAGATGGACAGTGCTAGACTCGTGGTTGACAGGAAATGAATGGTGTGGTCTTTCGTTTGCATGGGATAGAATTGATGGTTCGTTTTTGATCAGTATGATGGATCGAAGATTATACTCTCTGTTTTTAAGACCGTGCCATAGTGTGTTTTCCCTAGTTAATGTTTTTCCTCGAGCTGAGATTGCTTCTGATGAGATTTATAGTTTCGTCGATGGGAATGGATCGCGAGGCGTGACCGATGTTACTGTATCATTAGTTCAGAGTAGTGATGTTTCCACCTCGGTGACAAGGAAAAGGAGACGTAGGAGCGTGTTACCCAGTTCAGGGCTGATTCGGCGTAGCGCTAGGATCAGATATGGTTCCTCCTTTTCTCGAGGTAAGTCCCCAAATCCGATTGCTAGTAGTAGTAGTTTGGATTTGGGCTCAGGTATATCTCCGACTTTTGGTGGTGATTATACTCCTTTTGCATTAAGTAATCTTACGACTAGTCAGTTATTTGAGCTTGCAAATGATACTGCTTTCATATTTTCTGATATTGAGATTGATGTTGAGTACATTAGGAGTAGGGAATTAGAGAGAGTTTCCTCTTTGAGTAGATGAGGATTGTTAGCTGGAATGTTAGGGGTCTAAATGATCCTAAAAAATGTGCTAAAATTAGGACCTTTTTTAGAGATTATCACATTGACATTGTATTGCTTCAAGAGACAAAAATTGAATGTCCTGATTTTAATTTTTATGTTAGGTTAGGTGGCTCCCTTATCCGTAATTGGGCTTGTTTACCGTCAATTGGTACTGCAGGGAGACTTATGATTGGTTGGAAAGATAACCAATTTAGTCTTATAAATGAGTTTCCTAAATTACATTCATTACACATTATTTTGACATATCTTACTGACAATTCATCGTTGGGTATCACTAATATATATGGTCCTCACTTTAAGATCGAGAGGAGAATATTGTGGGATGAATGCTCAAATTTTAGGAATATTTCTCCAAACTTTTGGATTGTGGGGGGGGGGGGATTTCAATGTCACTAGGTTTTTAGGTGAGAGATCACCTCGTGAAGGTGATTTCTCTGATATGGAGGAATTCAATGACTTCATTTTAAGTAATAATTTAATAGAGATTTCTTTGGGTAATAGATCGTTTACTTGGTCGAATGTCCGTGATAGTCCTTCTTTTGCTCTATTAGATAGATTTTTTATTAGCCCCGAGGTAGAGGATAGATTTTCGAATTGTAGAGTCAAAGGTTTACCTTTTCTACATTCCGATCATTGTCCTATCATTCTTACGTGTGATTCGAATATCTCTATTAGTAGCTGTTTTAAATTTGAGAAGATGTGGTTGCTTGATTCTAGCTTCACTAACCTTGTTTCTATTAAGTGGAATTCTTTGTTTTACTTTAATAGTATATATAGTGGTAATAGTGCGAAGATTTTTGTTGCTAAGTTAGGTAAGTTAAGATTTTTTCTAAAGCGTTGGAACAAATTCGTTTTTGGCAGTGTAAGAATTAAGAAGAATAAGATTATGTGTGGGCTATTAGATTTAGATAAAATTAGTGAGTCAAGGATACTTAATTCCAATGAGAAGGACAAATATTGTAAGCTTAGACAAGATCTCAAACAGATTCTAGAAAAAGAAGAAGTTATGTGGAGGCAAAGGTCTCGTATACAATGGATTAAAGAAGGGGATAATAACACAAAAAAATTTCATAGTGTGGCAAATAGGAGGAGACGTGATAATATGATTCATTCAATTATTGTTAATGATGTGGAATTGACCTTACAAAAGGATTTAAACGAAGCTTTCACCAGCTACTATAAACAAATTTTTGGTTTAAAGTTTAAGAGAAGAACTAATGTTAGATGGAATGAATTATATCCCTATGAAACTAGGATTAATCTTGATAGCTTAGATGAACCTTTTTCTGAGCATGAGATTTGGAAGGCTATTAGTGATATGCCAAGTGACAAAGCTTCTGGGCCTGATGGGTTCTCTGTCAATTTTTATAAGCAATTTTGGGAAGTCTTAAAGTCTGATATTATAGACTTATTTAACGAATTCTATAGAGGTGAACCGCCTTTAGGTAGTTTTAACTTTGCGAACGTCATCCTTATTCATAAGAGAGAGGGTGCCAATTCGCTAAAGGATTTTAGGCCTATCTCTCTAATAAATGTTTCAGTTAAGATCATTTCTAAACTATTAGCTAACAGACTTAGTACTAAGATGAACGAGCTTATAGATTGTTCCCAAACTGCCTTTATTAAAGGTAGGAATATAGTTGATGGAGTGGCAGCAGTACAGGAATACATAAATGTCTGTTGTAAGAATAATATTACTTGTGCCATTTTAAATTTAGACTTTGAGAAGGCATTCGACTCAATCGATTGGGACTTTATATGCGAACTATGTCTTGCTAGAGGTTTTAGCATCAGATGGACTAACTGGATCTTACTATTACTCAGGTCCGGATGCTCTAACAATGTGGTTAACGGGGTTGTGGGTAAAAAGATACAATCTAAGAGGGGTCTTAGACAAGGAGACCCCTTATCGCTTTTTTTGTTTAATTTAGCGGTTGATGTCTTTTCTAGAATTATTAAGAGAGCTGGTAGATTAGGTGTACTAGGTAGTGTTGGAAATGAGGAATTTAATAATGAATTATCTATACTTCAATTTGCAGATGATACATTACTATTTTCTTCACACTTGCCTAAGCCTATCATTACTCTTAAGTTTATACTTCACTGTTTTGAAATGTTATCTGGTCTTAGGATTAATTTTGAAAAAAGTGCTGTTATGGTCTTTAATGACGTTAATAATGTGGAGACAATGGTCGCAAATACCTTAAACTGTTCTATTATGAAATTTCCTTTTGATTACTTAGGGTTTAAGATTAGACCTTCAAAGCTTAAAAAGGAAGATTGGATAGTGATCATAGATAAGATTAATAATATATTACTAAGTTGGAATAATAGGTTCCTGTCTAGAGCAGGAAGACTAGTTCTCGTTAATTCGGTGTTATCGGCTATCCCTTCTTATTGGATGGTCGTTCATCGATTTCCTAAATAGGTTGTGGAGAAGATTGATAGGATCAGGCGTAACTATCTATGGAATGGTATTTCCTTAGGAAGAGGGTACCAATGTTTAGTTAATTGGGACAGGTGTTGTAAGTCTAAGGAAGATGGGGGCTTGGGAATCTTAAATTTATATAACTATAATTCATCCATGCTTGCCAAATGGTTATGGAAATTTAGATGTCCTAACGTGAAGGCTTCATGGAAGCTCATCGTGTCCAAATCTTACTATTCTAGAGGAGAGTTTATTACTGGGAATAGTGGCGTATGGGAAAATAGATTATCACAATTTTGGAAATCTGTTTTGAATTGTTTTACCTTTTTTAATTTAGGTTGTAAAGTAATTGTTCATTCAGGCAACCTTACTTACTTTTGGCATGACCCTTGGCTTTCTAGTGTGCCGCTCAAAATTGAATTCAACAAGCTATTTAATAATTGTAATTTTAAGAACGCTTTAATTTTAGATGTCTATAGAGCAGATTTAGACCCTCCGTGGGTGTTTTCTTTTGAAAACATTTTAGAAGAGGATCTGTTAAGACAATTGGCCTTACTTAAAGCCAAGTTAGAGATGTACCATTTGGATGAGTATGGTGATTCTTTTTGTTGGAATTTAGATAAGAGTTTAATTTATACTGTTAACTCTATGTACAATTTTATTAATTTTACTGGGGTCTCTTTAATTCCTTTTAAATTTTTATGGAAATCTAATTCTCCCCCTAAAGCTAAGTTTCTTATGTGGTTGATCATTCATAAGAAGCTTAATACGATTGAGCTTTTGAAAAAGAAAAATATTATATTTGATAGAAAGTGTTGCTTTTGTAATAGTGGAGAGGAAGATGTTGATCATTTATTTTTCTCTTGTTATTTCACTTTTTCTATACTTAA
Source organism: Allium sativum (assembly GCA_030737875.1). NCBI lineage: Eukaryota > Viridiplantae > Streptophyta > Magnoliopsida > Asparagales > Amaryllidaceae > Allium > Allium sativum. Next base: position 784,208,734 of record CM060922.1, read on the forward strand.
TACAATTCTGAGGATATTTACTTTTGATAGTGTAAATTCTTTTAATAATTGTAACGACTATTGGAATTGTGGTAGACTAAGTTATAATACTAAGCAGAGATATGTATTGGATTCCTTAGTTTCAATCACTAGTTGGTTCATTTGGTTAGAAAGAAATCAGAGGTTTTTTCATTCTAAGTTTGTATCCGCTGATAATTTAATTATAAAAATTGTAAATTTTTGTCTTGATTGGATGTCAAACTCTCATTATAAGTATTTTGGTAATTTACGATTTGGGAGTTTTTTGTTTAAGGTTAGATCTAATCTGGGTCTTTTTATTAGATTCATTAGTTATTTTAGATATAATAGATCTCGCCTCTGTTGATAATTAACATTTTTATCACTTTACCTTATATGTCATTCTTTTTGTACATATATATATGGATATATGCTTATATTTATATATAATTACATGTTATATATATATGTATAATTGGTATACATACATACATATATATATATATGTATATATATAAATATATATTTAGACATATACTCATATATATATGTGTAAGTTACTGATTGTCTTTTCCAAGTATTTCAGGTTACAGGTTGTGGATTTAGCTGAGGTATTTTTGGGATTGCTGACTGGATTGATCACTTTGTGCTTGTTTAAGACTCATCTATATGTAGAGTTGGAGTATTTTGATTAGGAGTCTTATTACCCTCTTTGTTTAGTACATAGATTGCTATATGTATTGGTATAGATATACTTCTTTATTGGGTGGTGGCCATGCCGGAACTCGATATAGAAGTATGATGGGTGGTGGACTTGCCGGAACTCATCTATCTATTCTCCTTTACATTTCTTTTTGGTGATCTTGATTGAGTCTGTATTTGGATTTTGTATCATATTACATATTTTTATATATATATATGTGTGTGCTCTCTTCCAATCGGAAGATCACACATCATTTGCTTTTTCAAAAAAAAAAGTTTATTAATAAGCCCATAACATGTTATTCTCTAGATTGTAATCCAAGGTCTGTAATTTACAATCTTTTTATATAATTCATTGTCCGATTCCGTAGTTACAATAACATGTTTTACTTAATATGTAATTAAGTATATCTCAATTCACATGGTTTCCGTTTAACATGTCACTTATTTTTTATGATTAAATATAACTTATTTCATTCCATAAGTTTACCATATCCTTCCTCATTTAATCATAATTTCATCTTATACTGTCACTACAACTTGTTGTTGTTTACTTATTAACTTAGTTCTCTTAACTAAGGTTTACTAATAAGTTCCTTTCCTTTTTCCATTTATTATAACTTATGTTATAATTTCCACTTGTCCCTAGGACAAGCCTTTAACATGTTACCCTTATCAGCAGATTTCAGATTCTCAAGTTTACAGATTAATTAATTTATAATTAAGTACAAATTATTTCATTACATAAGTTATCTCATTTTCTTTATCGTTTATTATAACCTAAGTTATAATCTCCACTTGTCCTTAGGACAAGTCTAACTAATATATAACATTCTCATTAAAGTAGTTAATTATAATAGGTTATTATCATTCCCCGCTCATTCCAATCCTTTTTACTGTTGTAACTGTCATTCGGTTCCATTCAATTCCATTCATTTCCATTAATTACAATTAATGCCATTTATTTATATCCTTTTATACATATACATATACATATATATATATATATATATATATATGCATTAGACCTCTCACATTAAATTAACAACTTGTGGATGCTGGATTTGTCGGGCGGTTCCGGGCAGACTTCTACCACAAGTTGAATTTAATCTCGTGTCTTAGCACCATTACATGTATATTTACGCACTAGACCTCTCACATTAAATTAACAACTTGTGGATGCTGGATTTGCCGGGCGGTTCCGGGCCGACTTCTACCACAAGTTGAATTTAACCTCATGTCTAAGTGCGGTTACATTTTTCTATTTACTGTAATTTTTTCATATAATTTAGGTGTGTCCATTCTTCTAAATTTTTACTGTAATTCTATTTTTACATGTCACACTTAATATAATGTTAATTCCATCTTAACTTATAATCATGTCGCGTGTTCTTCCTAACATGTAATTAACTCCATTCTAAAATAATAACTTATCATCATCAATCATGTAATTATTCTAATCAAACAATTGATATGTAATTATCCAAGTTTCTACAGTTAAGGGTTCAAGTACATAATATGTCACAGGTTAACATGTAACTAGAACATATACATATACACACACACACAATAGTAAACGTTACACATATTTTAATAGGTTAACATTTCAACATATTAACATTTCAACCTATTATCATTTCAATCGTATTAACATCTCAACATTTTTATGTTTAAACATATCAAATTAACATTTCAACATATTAATGTTTAAACATATCAATCATTCTAGCATATTTACATTGCATATTAAGGGGTAATGTTTAAACGATAAATATACCATTATCAAAAAGGTATATTTCAAATCCACTCACCAAATTGCTTTCCAAATCCTGAATTTGGTCCAGATCTAGCATTTCATGGTTCTCCTAACTGAATTTAGAACCTAACAACCATAGATCACAATTATTAACTAAAAGAAAAATGGAAGAAAGAAGAGAAATTCAAATAGAGCGGACCCAAGAAATTACCTTTCTTCGAATAGAATTTTGAACACCTTCTTTATTAATATTCATTCTTTTCCTCCAGATCTTGAATCTAAATCTTCCTAAACTAATTATTCTATTTTTCTGAAGAGATTTGAGGAGGAAGAAGAATGACAAAGTATAGACGTCGTCTCAGAAAATATGAGATTTAGGCTAGGCTCCGCTAGCCTATTTATAGGTGTTCAGGATCTTATCGTACATGCAGCGCTGAGTCAGCATCGAATTTGGTTAAAAAAACAGTCCAGATTCATCGATGAATATGCCGGGATCTGGGGTGGGTCGACCCCTCTATGGGTCCCGCGAGCTGTTTTGGCACAGATGTTTATTTGTTAATTTTGTTTTAAACGTTTGAATTTCTGGAATTTATTTAAACTTATATTTACATATAATCTCCTTATATGTATACAAAACTTCTAATGATCATTTTACGTGTATATATATATATGCACAACTTTTATTTTGATTTCAAAATTCAAACGATGCTTGTCATTATTAATGCTTACCATATTTCTTTGATTGCTGCCTTATCTTGAACTTCTCTTTTGTGTATATATATATATATTCACATATATATTCTCAATACATATACACATGTATTTTTCTACACTTCTTTATATGTATGCTTTTCCTTATATATGCATTTATACATATTTTCTCTTTAGAACATGTGTTATTTTAGTCATTCCCTTAAAAAAAATATGGTGCCGGCGGGCATCGAACATTTCACCTCTCACTTGAAAGCCACATGTACTAACCAACTGGACTATTTAGGCTTTTGTTAACAAGACTTAGAACAATGGTGGTCATTATTCTTTTCTTATTCCTCCATTTCGTTTAAACTATTGCATGCAACCTTATCACGTTGCATGCATCTTTTTCTTTTATTATTAATGCATAATATTTGTAAATCATTGCGTGCAACATATTTACACTGCATGCAACCAATCTCTTCTTCCTTTTAATGTATGCATTACATTGTTATTTGTATTAATATTTACTTTTTTTCAATGCATGTATTTATTACATGTAACCATATATTATCATTGTTTTATTCTTCTTTTAAATATTTATGTCTATTCATATATATACATATGCACTACTTAAATATTTGATTGTTATAAAATGCGGGGTGTTACAGATAACATACTTCATCATTATCCCGTGAGTCAATTAGACCCAAGACTCCGTTTTGTAGGAAGAGAGACGTAAGATCATAAGAGGGAAAATCACTAAAGACGGCGAAAGCATCCGTGTTAACTTTAGCATTTGCTACATAGTTAACATAAGTCTTGATAGTCTCTTCGTCATTATAAAGATAACCTTTGATGGTTTTGGTTAACTTCAATTTCTGAGTTGAACTTGAGGAAGCCATTGAATTGATAGTTTTGAAGAGAATAGATATGAAGAATATTGTTTTGAGTTGTGAATGAAAGGTAGAAAGGATAAGTGTATATATAGAAATTGAATGGATATGGATTGAATAGACACAACTTTTCAGACTTGAATGACACCTTTTCAGACCATGGAAGTTGGTGAAAATTTGGAGGGAAGTTTGAAAGTTTATACCTTTGAAATTCAAATTTTAAATTTCAAGTTTCTGGTCAATATATGTCGACATATGTGCCTATTTTCAAAGGGAATTGAATTTTGTTGAAATGTAATTTAAATAATCGATTTATATTTCAGGTTTAACGACTTCCTGAAATAATTCTAATCCTAACAAACATTTGAAAAGATTATTTTAGTATTTTATTTGTTATTTATTATTATATTATTATTTTGAATTTCAAATTTCAAATTTAAATTCAAATTTCAAGTATAAAATTTTGAAGTTTTTAATTTCAAAGCAAACAAACAAAGCAATCATTCAACCAAATAAAAACTAAAAATTAATTATGACGTACCCGTTTTTTAGATCCTTTTCTTCGAAATTTTCTTATTTCTGAATTGCCGTAAAGCACATATTCGAATTTCTGATTTCTGGCTCTTCATCACTTGATGATGAATCTGAATCATCTAATGTTGCTGTGTATGCTTTCTTTCTCTTTCTTGACGAATTGCTGTTGTCTGTTTGCTGAGTCGATTTATTTGGATATGCACACAATTTCTTTATATGACCTGGTTTGTTACAGTTATAACATCGACCATCATTACTTCTTGAGCTTCCTTGGTTATAATTTCTCCTTCTATATTTCAGAAATTTTCTAAATGATTTGCCATAAGAGCCGTTTCTTCATCATCTTCACTACTCGAGCTAGAATCATTTGTTGTTGCTTTTAATGCAATAGATTTCTTCTTTGTTGACCTGTTTTATTTTCTTTTCTGTAATTGGACTTCATATGACATTAGACTTCCGATTAACTCCTCAATCTTTATTTTATTGACATCATTGGCTTCTTCAATTGCCAAAGTTTTCTGATCCCATTCTGGAGTTAGTGAACTCAATATTTTTCTGGCTTGATCTACTTCAGAATAAGTTTTTCCAAGTATTGTTAATGAATGCACTATCTCTTGAAAGCTGCAATACATATCGGAGATAGATTCATTCTCATTCATTTTGAATAACTCAAACTGATTAACTAACATTGTTATTTTAGTCTGTTTAACTTTACTAGTTCCTTTATGAGTAACTTGTAAAGTTCTCCAAATTTCATAAGCAGTTTTACGTACTGACACTCTATTAAACTCAATCCTATCTAGTGAACAGAATAACATATTCATGGCTTTAGGATTGCTTTGTGTAGCAGCCTTTTGTTCATTTGTCCATTGTGTAAAAGTAGTTGTGGGTTCAACAAATTCATTTTGTGTACTATTCCATGTGTCTAATCCTACTAATTGTAAATAAATTTTCATTCTACATGCTCAATATGAATAATTACTGTTAACTAGCTAAAAGCTCATTCAAACGTTCTGACGAACACTATAAGTGCACTGCATCAAACTTTGGATACAAAGCTGCATGGAGTATTTTCATGGATCAACCAAGCCCCACGTGAAACATCAGCATCACCATGCTTGAGCATCATGATCAAGCACCCAATGTCGAGCAACTTATTTGTCGAGAGTTCGAGCAGTGCATCATCTCAATGGGGTCATGCAACATGCTTCGATCGAGCAACATGCCCCGGTCGAGCGGAGTGCCAGGGTCGATCCCCATTAGCTTAGACAGGTCAAGAAACTTCCACTTGGACTCCGGTTCAAGCATTACAGCAGTGCGAGCTATGCTCGAGCTCCAGGGTCGAGCACCTTCACAACCACATGGTTGAGCAACTCCTACTTGAGCACTTCATCTCGGTCGAGCACGTCTTGTCGCATGAGCCTGAATGAAATGACGTGCACTGAACTGCATTGATTGAGTCGAGCAGGTCAAGTTGCGTTGCGGTTTGTGTAAATGAAAGAAATGGATTTGTTGGAGTAAATAATATAAAGAGGATGGCAGTGTTGTAAAATATGGTTGGCACTATATTCACGTGAAGTTGCAGGTTGTTAGTTGTAAAGTACATTATGGATCGCTCGTACATGTATTCAAATGGGGTCGCGCAAAATTCCTGATCGCACATGTTTGGGTCGCTCGCTCCAATATAAAAAGCTCGGTCGGTCACTAAATTCAGGGTCAGTCGTGCAACTTGTACAGCTGTGTACAGCTAGCTCCAATAGTCCAGTGGTGGTTTCGTAAATACCCCAACGAACGAACCCTACCCAGTACACCATAATTACAGCATCGTCACCTAGTACCAACTTCGCCTATAAATAATCCACTTCTCCACCATTCAAGGGACCGATTTTGCCCACATCAAAGGGCTGTCATTTTCGGTTTTCCACCATTCTCAAGCTCTCCAAGCTCCATTAATGGCTTTTCCAACTCAATCCATTCTCCTTCAACTACAAATGGATCGAATCTCCTTCATACGCCACTAGAAATCGCTCTAACTCCGTTCAAGTGATCTCCGACCGCCATTAATCTTCTCTAAAGCTCGGATCTGACACAAATTTCACTATGGAATCAAGGAAGATCATCTAAATGCCTATGTGATTGAAGATCTACAAGATAACTACCAAAATTCGCGAGATCTAATCCATTCCTCCACGAATTCAAGTGAGATCTAAAGCTAAAAGAGAGTAGAGCGCAAAAGATCATATTTAGAGAGAGAATGAGTGATATAAATGAAATCTATAGAACAATACGCTTTGTAAATTTCTCCATGATAATGAAATCACCTCCAAAGTGGACGTAGATCTATTTTAGATCGAACCACTATAAAATTCTTATGTTTTTACTTACCTTTAATTTTCGTGGCTCCATTTTCTAATTTCAACCGTTTGGTGAAGTGCATTGAGTGCACCTTTGGTGTTGAGATCCAATTTTGATTTTAACATTTGGACCCCACCGTGGGGCCACGTTCACTCTTATCTCAAAGTCTAAGAGCCTTGCATTGAAGTTCTAAGCCTACTTCTATCATAGATTCTACAAGTCTAATATCTAGCCCAATCGACGAGTTCTCTTCAAAATTCAAAGCCTTGTCCAAAATAATGGCTAAATCTAAGAAAGCGCAAGTAAAACCGTCAGAGATAACAACAATGTTGCTAACAATGAAGCTACTCCACTTACCAACCCGCTTTGAAGTTGGAGAAAACTCAATAACCAGAGCCGGAATGACTAGAGCCGAACTAGAAGTCGTCATCGCCAATTTAAATCAACGCATGGAAGCTTCAAATAAATATTTGATGGATGCTAATGATGCTTTAATGGAGAATATGAATGCTTTTCTAAATGCTCAAGAAAATCCCGCTCCTCCTCCAAAAATCCATGTCAATCTTGAAGAGAATGCAAACTCATCAGCCTCTGATCATCATCAAATGACAACATGGAAGGATTTGACGACAAAGGAGATGCTAAGGACGAAGACTCAAAACTGAAAACTAAAAACCATTCCGATCAAAATACCCGACGAGTTGCAAGTCCCGTCACTGGGGCACCTCCCCGCAGTGGAGGTAAAAGACCTAGATCCTTTAATCGCGATCGCTCGCCAAGACGAGCATCTAGAAAAGAGATCGAAGTCCGCTCTCCGGAATGATACAACTCAAAGGAATATATCACGGATATGGTAAAGAAAATCATGAAAGATAACATGGATCACAATGACAGTGAAAGAAAATGGGACTTCTCCCCCAGCAAAAATCCATTCACAAAGAGGATCCGCAAAGCTTTCCCTAAAAAGTTCACTCATCCCGCTCTGCCTCTATACAATGGAACTTCTGATCCAAATAACTTCCTATATAGATATGAATGGTATATGAATGCAATCAATGCAACAGACGAGATCAAATGCCTGTGCTTCCCTCTCTATCTAGAAGGTGTCGCATCGTTATGGTTCACAAGGATGCCGCTTAAATCCGTCGACCGAATTGATGATTTGATTCTGAAATTCAAGGACTAATTCAGGCTATAAGCTACCAAGGCTAAGGACGTTATTTCCTTGACATCAATGAAACACAATCTGGGAGAATCTGTTAAAGCCTTCCTCAAGAGATTCCACACTGCTTTGTCCTAAGTAGGAAATCCTGAGTCCCGCATGATCTTAATGTCTCTAATCGGCGCCATAGGTGAGAAGAGCGAATTTGGTAAATGGATCAAATTGAAAGAACCAAACACGCTTGAAAAGTTCTATAAAAAAAGAAGAGGAGTATATGAGAGTGGGCAACGATCATGTGCCTCTTCAGATCATTAAGGGTAAAAAACTGCTTGAAGCTCCCAAAAATGCCGCTACTCAGTATAATCAGAAGAACACTCAAGGACAGAAGCGAGCCAATGACGGGAATGACAACAAGGATAATAAGAAGTCTCGCCTTTTCAAATCATTAGAGCTAAAGCCTTTGAATGACACTCCTGAAAATATCTATCTTACAACAAAGAATTTTGAAGAGTATGCGGAGCCAAATCCGGTAAGGATAAGCGACAAAGCAGCAAACTCGAGAAAGTTTTGTTGATTTCATAACCAGCCTGGTCATAACACTAATGAGTGCCGACACCTGAAGAACCTCATGGAGGAATTAATTAGGAAAAATAGGCTGCAGCAGTATGTATAGAATCTGCAGACCATGAATCCTTCAGCAACTCCCCAGGGGCTGGAGACATTGAATGATTGGTCTGGTCCAAGCAACGGAGCTCCTGCTCAAATCAATCCGAGGTTGATCATCAACTGATAACCTTTGATGTGCTCCAATTTCAGTGGCTCAGAATAAGCGATCAACATCGCCACTTCTTTATCTTTATGCTTTACTACATGTTTTACTTTCTGCTATATTCACAACTTCATGTACAAAAGTCTGTAATGTTTTACAAATACTATATCAAACATTAGCTCTATGACTAAGGAAATATCTACCTGAATAAATTCCTTACTTGCAAAATTATATGTCAAATCAAAACTTGCTTAAAAGATGATTTCATATTGCAGGCCATCTGTCGAGCACTTGTTCCTGTAAAATCTGACGAAATATATCGACCCCAATAATGCCAGTTCAAGTGCCGAATGCTGTAAATATCAACATGCACAAATGCAAAAATAGAAAAACACCGCCTTGAAAAGTGAATGGGAAGACTCGCAAAGATTCAAACAACGAACAAGCGCCACGACAAGCAAACAAGAGAGCTGTAACTTTTGTCGAAGGGGCGCTTCCCCAAGTCAAAGGTTCACATCCCCAGTTCCTAAACTGAGATAGCCTGCCAAGACAAGCGTCTGACAAAGGAACTAATAGCTGCCCCACTGAATGATATATCAGTCGCCCAAACCATTTGCGTAGCATCTGAAATATCAGATGTGAGAATGAAAAACCACTTGCGTAGCATCTGGAATATCAGATGTGAAGAAAGAAAAACCATTTGTGTAGCATCTGAAATATCAGATGTGAAGAATGATAAACCATTTGCGTAGCATCTGAAATATCAGATGCGAAGAATGAAAAACCGTTTGCGTAGCATTTGAAATATCAGATGTGTAGAATGTAAACCATTTGCGTAGCATCTCAAATATTAGATGCAAGCAATGAAAAACCATTTGCGTAGCATCTGAAATATCAGATGTGAAGAATGTAAATCATTTGCGTAGCATTTGGAATATCAGATGTGAAGAATGTCGATTAACTCACGTAGTGTCTGAACATCCCAGATGCGACGAGTGTTAGATTTTAGCCCAAGTAAGGGAATGAAACTCAAATACTTCCTCCAGTGAAGGGCAAAGACCTCCCAGATAAGGGCACAAATAACCAAGATTTCTCTAAAAAGAAATAGGAAACCAATCATAGATATGTATTTCTCAAATGTGAAATGACGTACATCATCATGTAAGTCATTAAAATAATAATGCTTGGATACCACAATCGAATTATATCAATTAGTCAATCTTAAGCATCAACGCAAATTCGAATTGAATATCGTGTTTATGTAGACAATATTTGACGAGTTATGAACCGTTGAATAAAACAGTCTTGTACAAACACTTCATTCAGTTCAGAATGGAAATTCGTCATAGCTTAAATTTTAACTAATTTATCTGTTGTCGATATGGGCAGTCTATAACAAAATATTCGCCCACAAAAGTGCAATGTTTTTATTATTACAAAACGGGTTGTAGCAGTCAAAAAGCACAATCATTGTTCGCTTCAAAGAATGTGTATTGCTTCGGAGAAAATGCAAAGGCTAAGAGAGTTCATAAAAAAAGTACTTTGGTATGAATTGGCACGACCAATCCATAACGAATTACACTTGTTCTACACATCGAAACTCATATTAAAGCTGGGGCATTCACACATTAGCGCAATAAAACCATACAAGAGTCAAATAATCTGGGGGAAATGCCACAAGTCGATCACGACAATGCAACAAGATGAAAAACCAATACACTTGGCTTGATCTTGCCTTCAAAATGGGGCATTTGGAAAATCCGACAAAATCGATATGCTCGATACACCGATCAAACTCATCGCACCAATAAAAATCACCTTGGGATATCCAATTGGAATCTCGTAACTTAAAGTCTTCCTCATCTACAAAGCTCCAATAAAAGAAGATTGAGCAATAATTACGCACTGGGGCAAGTCGTCATGAAACATGGATTCAAAATTTTATATATCCCAGAATGATCCATGGTGTCAATCCAAATTCAAATTTCTAAATCTAACTGAACTACTGCAGCAGGCCTGAAAATAAGACAATCGGAAAATTCTTATTTCCCTGGCAAATTTGTGACAAATTCGGGAATGCAAAAATAAGTGCACGCTTGATTAAAAGTATATTGAATTAGCACATAATGGCATCTTTTCAGCAAATTGTCAAGAGGACAAGAAATAACCAATGAATGATCCTCTTACAATCCAAAAGCTGCAGTCGCTCTAGCCTCAGGAACTCAAAGCGGAGCTCCAATTTGAACAGGTGCACGTTTCATAAAATGTAAACCGTCATATAAAGATCATATAAGTCATTAGAAGAGTGAGGCTTGGAATCTGCATTGGATACATATATCGATTAGCACAACTCAAGTGTCGTTGTGAATTCAGATTAGAGTATCGTATTTATGCAGACAATGTTAAACGAATTATAAACAGTTAAACCAAATATTTCTGTATAAGTACGTTATCCTGTTCCAGTCACAAAACTCACAATAATTTATTTTTAAATGATTAACTAATCTGTTATTGATGTGGACGATCAATGACAAAGTATAAGTCCAAAATCGTGCAAGTGCATGTTCTAACTACAGGACAGGTGCCGTGAAGCATATAAATTCAATTAACAAACTATGCGATTGAATCATTTGGAATCAACGAGTCAAAGGATCAAAGCATGATTCGCCATAGTGAACAAAAAACTACGATTGAATGTCAGCACGCAATAAATTCAAAATCCGAAGCATTTAAGTTCCTGGCTACATTAAGACACGAACAATCCAGACTCGAGCTATTGTCGATTCCAATAAAAGGGTACAAGTCAATATAAGGACCCGACAAATTTCGAAGCCCGTATTTTATACAAAAAATACAAGCTCCGAGGGGCAAATGTTAACTATCTAAAAGCTCATTCAAACGTTCTAACGAACACTATAAGTGCACTGCATCAAACTTTGGATACAAAGCTGCATGGAGTATTTTCATGGATCAACCAAGCCCCACGTGAAACATCAGCATCACCGTGCTCGAGCATCATGATCATGCACCCAATGTCAAGCAGCTTATTTGCTGAGAGTTTGAGCAGTGCATCATCTCAATGGGATCAAGCAACATGCCCCGGTCGAGCGGAGTTCTAGGGTCGAGCAACATACCTCGGTCGAGCTGAGTGCCAAGGTCGAGCACCATTAGCTTGGATAGGTCAAGCAGCTTCCATTTGGACTCCGGTTCAATCATTACATTAGTGTGAGCTATGCTCGAGCTCCAGGGTCGAGCACCTTCACAACCACATGGTCGAGCAACTCCTACTCGAGCACTTCATCTCGGTCGAGTACGTCTTTCCGCATGAGCCTGCATGAGAGGTCATGCACTTTGCTGCATTGATTGAGTCGAGCAGGTCAAGTTGTGTTGTGGTTCGTGTAAATGAAAGAAACATATTTACTACAGTAAATAGTATAAAGAGGATGGCAGTGTTATAAAATATGGTTGGCACTATGTTCACGTGAAGTTGCAGGTTGCCAGCTGTAAAGTACATTGTGGATCGCTCGTGCATGTATTCAAATGGGGTCGCGCATAATTCCCGATCTCACATGTTTGGGTCGCTCCCTCCATTATAAATAGCTCGGTCGGTCACTAAATTCAGGGTCAGTCATGCAACTTCTACGGTTGTGTACAGCTGGCTCCAACTGTCCAGTGGCAGTTTCGTAAATACCCCCAACGAATGACCCCTATCATATACACCATAATTACAACATTGCCACCTGGTACCAACTTCGTCTATAAATAGCCCACTTCAAGGGACCGATTTTTGCCACCCCGAAGGACTATCATTTTCGGTTTTCCACCATTCTCAAGCTCTCCAAGCTCCATTAATGGCTTCTCCAACTCAATCCATTCTCCTTCAACGACAAATGGGTGAAATCTCCTTCATACGCCATTAGAAATCGCTCTAACTCAATTCAAGTGATTTCCAACCGCCATTAATCTTCTCTAAAGCTCGAATCTAACACAAATTTCACTATGGAATCAAGGAAGATCATCTAAATGCCTATGTGATTGAAGATCTACAAGATAACTACCACAATTCGCTAGATCTAATCCATTCCTCCACGAATTCAAGTGAGATCTTAAGCTAAAAGAGAGTAGAAAGTAGATGATCATTTTTTAGAGAGAGAATGAATGATATAAATGAAATGCATGGAACAATACTCTTTGTAAATTTCTCCATGATAATGAAATTGCCTCCAAAGTGGACGTAGATCTATTTTAGATCGAACTACTATAAAATTCTTGTATTTTTACTTACTTTTATTTTTCGTGGCTTCATTTTCTAATTCTAACCATTTGGTGAAGTGCATTAAGTGCACCTTTGGTGTTGAGATCCAATTTCGATTTTAACAATTACTACCATTAAATAGTGGTGGTCTAACAGTGGACTGACCCTTTAAAAAATAACTATTATTACTACCAGTGTTGGTTGCCATTATCACTATTTTCAAAAATCAGATTATGAACATTTTGAATGACCTTGCTTCGATACCAATTGTTAGGGATTGCGAAATGGATCGTTAAGGCAAAACAAACACTACAGCGAGGGGTGAATGGTGTTTTTGAGAATTTAAACAAAATCTAAAACGTATGTAAACACTGTATGAATCAAACACCATAGAAACAATCACAGATATATAATAAAACACAAATACAAATATAAATAAAAATAAAGAGCAGAAAAGGAAAGAACGCACCGGATTTTATACTGCTTCAGATTAATCCTACGTCTAGTCCCGCACAACGTTGGATTGCGCAGAGTTTTATTACTATATCAATAGTCAAGTACAAGCTCCTTGATTTCACGGCTACAAGGGATACCACCGATTATCCGTCCTTGATTTCACGGCTACAAGGGATACCACCGATTAACCGTCCCTTATTTTACAGCTACAAGGGACACCACCGATTACTTAGACAACTCGAACAATTACAAACAACCCTATAACTCTTCAATAACACTTGATTCAGAGAGTAATGAGTAGAGAATGTAAAGGGAAGAAGTTTAATGAAAAGTAGAATTGAATTTAGCAGAGTGTAAGTGTAGAAATCATAAAAATGAGAAAGAATAATTGTGTAACGAAAGGAGATGAAGATGGAGAATAATAATAATAATAATAATATCCGAAATCAACCCCTATTTATAACATTTGAAAGGTTGTAACATTTCTGAACCGTCAGAAATAGTGAAAAACCGCTTCCTTTCAATTTTGAAAAAATGACGGTTATATGTCGACATGGGCATAAATGTATGCCGACGTATACACATAAATTTTGAGCATTTTTCAAGTGTTTGGATATATATATATATATATATATAATTTTTGGAAATTATTGAAATAAAACATAGTGTTATAAATGAATATTATAAAGTTGAAAGTCATATGAAAACATAAATATAAATTATATAAACGTATTTATAAAATTATAGAGTTAAAACTGTATAAGTATAAAGTATATAAAAGTGTATAATATATATAAAAATTATAAACAATAAAACTTTAGTTTAAAATCAAAAGTAAAGCAAAGGAAATAAACTAGAGAAGATAAAGGTTAAAAATAGAATTTGAAATCAGAATTTGAATTTGAATTTGGACCTGGAGTGTTATTCAGAGTCTTACATAAACTATGCTCTATTACTATATTTATCTTGAACTCTTGAATTCTTGAAATCTTGAATAATCATGAGTCTTGAATCATCTCTGAATTCTGAATCTCTAATATCTCTAAACTGTACAGTCTTTAATAGTAATTCCTGTATATAAATCCTACATATATATATATATTCTAGTTAAATGTGTTAGTGTATATTTTATAATCAATTAATATTGAAATAAGGTTGTTGTCATCAAAACTCCATTCTCCAACAATTGCAACATTATTTTGCAAGATTTAAAAACTTAATAAAACTATTGGGTTTATAGTAAATGATGTATTACTTGACATTGTTTGGCCCAGATATGAAGTGTGACTATACTTATACTATTCGGTTAAGTATATAACATTATTTTCTAAGTAATGAAAATAGTTTTATTTTGTGAATACTGTTATTCCAAGAAATAAGTAAATAGCTATGGTTTTTTGAGTAATGTAAACGAGAGATTAAATGGGTTGGAAAACGGAAGTGAATATTGGAAATTTACTTGTTATTTCCTTAAGTGTTATCGTAAACTTTAATAAGCAATGTTTTGAAGTTAAATAAAACCATTTGGGTTTAAATAATAAATAATGATTCGATTACATTGTTTTGACCTATAGTATATGGCTATGTATATATAGCGATATTTTGAAGTAAAGGAAATAAAGAGGGGGTTTTGTGAATACGTGTATTTTAAATAGATAAGTTTATGGTTATGATTTTCGAAGTAAACGAAATAAAAGATTTGTGAATATACTTCTCCAGTTGAGATAAGTATATGGAATCAATTTTTAAGAATCAATGAAATAATTTTAAATAAATGGTTTTAATTAAAAAGGGCATGATGTACTGAACTGTACTATTTGAGTTTATAGTTAAAGAACTGACTACCATTAAATTTCCCTTTTGACTATTGACATGTTGATTCAAGGAGATCGGGATGGAAACTGGACCCAAAACCACTTCTAACCGACTTTGCGTTCAAAAAAACTAGCTTTGCCGGTATGCTTTTGTATATTGAAATAATTTGAAGGCGTTGACTTTTGGGGCATAAAGGGGTGCACGCCGATGTCTTTGGTTAACTCCTAGGATTAAACTTGTAGCAGTAATCCCTACATTCTGGGTATGTTCGATTTTGTTCAGTCCTAGAACGAACTTGTATGGACGAATGTCTGACAGAGTATTACCTAAAATCACGTACATTGGTTTCTACAACTGGTAAGTTTGTCTCACATCCCTAAAAATTTTAGAAATTCAGCTCATATCCCTCCCTTAAATTTTTATAGATTAAGTCCATATTTTCGAAAAATCATAAAAAAAACCATGTAAGAAAATCATGTAAATTCATAATTAAATACAACAACTAATCGTCATCAAATTCAGGTATTAAAACTACCAAAAATGCATCAAAAAAAAAAAAACAATGAATCCCTAGTATATTGCATCAAACGATGCAGTTATTTGCAATTGCTGCATACATTTCAGCAACAATTGCAGTTATGCATCAAATTGCAGTATTACTGCATAAATGCATGCAATAATACTGTAATAAATGCATCGTTTGATGCAATAATTCAATCCTCGCCTGTTTTTTCGACCATACACTATTTTTAAGTAATATTGCTTACATTTCAGCATTTATAAGCAATAAATGCATACATGTCAGCACATATTCATAAGCCTTCACCCGTTTTAAAATTTCTGCATACATTTTAGCAGCTATATAGTATAACTGCATACATTTCAGCAGATATTCTCCCCGCCTTGCAAGTCGTACATATTAGCAAGAATATGCAATAATTGCATACGTGTATACATATTAGCAAGAATATGCAATAATTGCATACATATATCTCATCTAGATTTTCAATATAAACTCCGGATGAATTATTGCATACATATATGCAATTATTGGTTATAATTGCATACTTACGACGATTTTTTTTTAAAGTTTTTTCCAGCATGCTTCTGCGAATATTTGCAAAAACCAGCGCCTAAATTTTGAACGAAAATACGTAAGTCCCAAAAATAGTGACCCGCTTTCAATAAATACTTGGGGGGAGGATGGGGGGGTTGGCCATTTATACCAAACTTGAAAATTAGGATGTGACACTAATTTTCACTTTTAAAAATATACCGAGTATGTTGGCGGAGAAGGCAACTTCTTTTAGCTTAACATCCAGAGTATCTTCTTGAAAACCAATTAGTAATTTCGCGGATCTGAAAATGTGGTATTCGAAGTTTGATGTGATGTTCTAAAAAGGTAGTCGTGACATTATACCTCATCAACCGGGAAATGACGGAAATTGTGCAGGCAACAGGGCTATATGGGTCATACCCATTGGTTTATATCATTACCTAATCTATAGAAACCGGTTGTGCCTTTTTGTATGCTTCAAAATGATACGGTTGCTGATCCCAACCGTGGTGATGATATATTCCGTACACTCATGTTGAATGAGTGGCCGGTTCTGTGTGGTCGAGTTACAAGATGTTCTTGTTGAACCCCCAATGTTTTATCTCTAGAGGTCTCTGATCGGAAGGTGGTCCCATACCTAGTCATGTATGGAAATGCAAACTCCAATATGAGCCGTATGTTTTTTGATGTAAACTAACTATGATGAAAAGTTAGATTCAAGGTTTTCGGCTATGTTCCTAATTTATTTATGCATTTTTAGACCTTATTATTGTTAGAGTTTGTGCTCTAGAGGCAATCTGTTAGATGTGAATAAGAATAACATTGTTGATGTTATATTTTATTTGGAATTAAATATTCTATTATTTTACATTTACTAGATGATATGAATATTAACATGATAGAAGTCCTTAGAATAATAATATGGATTTATATGGTTTCAAGTAAGTGACTTGAACATGAGATTATATAAAATATTAAGTATTATAATTCTTGAATGTCCCTAGTCAAGTTTTATTGTTTATATAGGACAACAATAGAGCACTGGGACTAGTATGTTGATTGACCGATGATCACATCTCATTGATCATTAATATACATGATATTTATGTTAAAATATAAATACGTATTAGAGAATAGCATATTGGGCTGATCCAACATGAGAGTAACTACGTGGAATATAATAAATAGTATCATAAGTTATTCTCGTAGTGACAGTGACGTAATGGTCCTTAGACCTGAAATCATTATAATTTTATTCTAAGATATTTGTGTTTTGATATCATTAAAAGTCACTTGTAACTGAGTTGACGATAAAGGTGATTATTGGATACATCTTGAATTGAATGAAAATTATGAATGATCTGGATGGAATTTAACCCTATAATATATACATATACATATATATAAGAATTATCCATGGACATCTTGATTGAGTGAGACTATGAATTGCATGGCCGTGCTCAAATATTGATTTGTTTTAAATAGTCTACTCATCGATTAAGATAAAAAGACTAAATTATAAAGAGGATGACACTTTCCGTGCCTCCAGTTTAATCTTAGATATATTGATTAAAAGGATTAAATTACATTGAGACATTGGTCACAAAAGGATTATATCGAATCATTGATATTATTATAACTTGGGTAATAGTGATGTATTACTAGATGTCGCTGACTGTTTATAGTTTAAATATTGTTTAAATTGTTGCCAATGTTATGATAACCTATAGCATCATGCATATGAACATTAAATGGGGTGAGAGTCATTCAAAATAAAAGGGGTTCAAAAATTTGAATATTTCTTCTATTTTAAATGGTTGAACGGGTACATAGGGTTATCAAATATCTCGCATCGTAATAATATAAAATAAGGTCGATTCCTTATCTTATTTTATCACAACCAAAAATGAGATTTAGAAAACCTAATTCCCAATCTCTCGGCTGGTACCATCTCATCCTTTCTGGATTCCCGTCTGAATTCGAGATCATCGTTCGTGGATCTCCAATAGAGATGCTTTGCTTTAAGCGTGCAATTCGATACACTCAAAAAGATTTGTTCGATTCTGTGATCCGACAAAGAAAGGTACATGTTTTGATTCACTTTGGATTCGAAAATTACATATTAGGGTTGATAAAATCTCAAATAACCGTTGCGTATAGATCCAAACTTTCCGACAATTATATTATCGTTAGATTTAATATAATAAAATGATTTGGTTATCGTAAGAGAAAAACATGTGCCAGGTATATGTGTGGTCATGTCTTACGAGAGATCCATTCTTTCAAAGGGTTTTTAAAAGTTAAGAAAGTTGTTTGTGGTGAGTTTTATCACTGAAAGTATTCAAGACCGATCCGGGTGATTTTGCTTTCCTCAAAATGTGCTTGGGCCAGAGCGAGTATATTTTCCATGTTGCATTTGGTTTTGCTTGGAGCTTCAGGAGAGAAGCCAGAGTAGAGACGTATTATAATACCCCATATTCCTTAATGTCACCCATTTGAGGATTTCATTAAGAAAATATGGAGCATTGTAGGTATAAATACATTAAGACATCACAGAGACTAAGACTTCACAAGAGAATAAATAATAAATTTACAATGGAAGAACAAACTTTCATTTCTAAAATACAAAACCATCTTTGTTTCACTTAACCAAATATTTACAAAGTTTCCTGTCTCAAAATGTCGTTCAAAAAGCATATCAGAGTAAAATAATATTATCCCTCAAATAGTCAAAAAGAAACAACCTAACATTGGAAAGAGAACATGAAGTAATACATCTTTTGTGGAGACTCTTTAGGACAAGTCAACAAAGAAATATGAATTATACACTTTCTCCTTGAAAGCCTTTGGGAAAGAAAAGAGAAAGGAAGAAAGGAAAAGGGTCGTACATAAAGCCTGGTGAGCTGCTATGATTACCAGCTCGACAACTAAGTTAAGGAAAACAAATAAATAATGGTTCTAGTGTCATAAAAGGGTAAGTGTCTGTATATATCTAAAGGTAAACAATAACTGATATGAATTGATAATAAGGATTGGCTATTCTTATGAAAAAGACAATGATCATATCAAGTAGAATGACAGTTTTTGCACTTCTACAGATTCAGATAGAAACAAGGAAGGAATTTACTAGTACTACCCATCAATTTTGGTTTTAAAGAATGCAATCGAACTCTGTATACATATGAAAATTTGCCATGTTATGAACACAAATGTAAATTTTAAATGAAATGTATAATTTGTAAGTTTCTATCGAATCAATAGTTGATTTTGTATAAATATATATTCCGTATTTGTTACAAATATGATAATGTATATATATATACAGATTGATTTCAAATTATCTCTGTTATATGTATATTCATATTGCTCTATTTGATCCCATGAATTTGATTAAATTAATACACAGTATTCATGTTAGTATGTGTTTGGATTTGTTTATATGGTTGACCCTAAAGTTTTGTTAGTTATCACTCTGTTACAATCATTTTATTTTGAACAATTTTTTTCTTTCGATTGAATGATCCTAGTTATTGAACTATGGATCTGAGATAATGAATAATCTTATTTCATTATATTTTGTGATAGAGTAATTCAATCCTATAAACATAAGTTGATTTTTTATAATATGAACTGTGCAAGACACTCACCCAATTATCAAATTCTGCTGATTTGAGATTCAGTTGCAGATGCCTAATCTTAAGTTTATATGAGTGAAAGAAAGTGTTTCTATAACTTTTATATTTCTGTGATTATTATATAATCAATCTCTTGTACCAGGAAACACTATATAAAAGTTTAACTTTCATCTGGTAGTTATGTAATATACACAGATAAAAGATTCTCGTATATACACTTGAGTATGAAATACTGATAGCAGTTTTGATAATATTATATGTGTATATAGGTAATTACAATAGTTTATTGATCTCTGGGATACATTTATAAACATTACTGTTGCCAACATCAAAGTATCGCTATATCCTCTGATATTGGTCAGGGTGTATATATAATTCTGAAACATCACTTCACGCCCTGTATAAAAATATGAATCAGTATTTGATATTGTGCCTATATATGTGTTTATTACGGCTTTAATATCGAGACATATGTTAAGTTGTTATTAGTTATGAAATGTTTAGTTATACCATTACAGTCTTTATATTGATCACTGTTTAGAATAATAAATTGATTCTGGTGTAACATTGTGCAAATATACATGTATATTTACAAATGTGCCTTTAGTTATGGAACAACAGTATATGCATTGCTTATGTTAAGATATAAAATATGCATATGTGTTTTTGATGCACATACTGGTTTTCTGTATGCCATATTTAAAACCACCTAAATCGTTTGTATAGATGTATATGGAACTGATGTTGATTCAGTAACATATTTAAATCAATGTGATATTGAAAGTGTATCATATATGGATGATATGATCTGTTTTGTTTAGTTGTTTTGATACTACCAAGAAAGTTAATATTCTGATGTTATCTCATTTTATATGCTTACATGAATCTATATATACATTAAGGTTTATTAACCTGTATGGTAAAAATATGCAGTTCTTGTAGTATTTATATAAGCTTGTGCAGTTTATAGCTTGAGATGCATATGCAAATCTGAAATATATGACATTATGCAACAGTTCAAAATAAGTAAGTAAATGTGGATTTATTTAGTCTTCTTCATATATACCTGAATCATAAGACACAAAATATATGTCAGTTGAAGTTAAATCTGAACGTGTATTAAACTGTCTTATGGACTTTACTCTTGAACTGTTTCAAAGTTTCAGCAAACACAATAGAAAATTTAGTATTTGCAAGGCTTAGTGTACAAGTAGTATATATACTGATATAATCTATCATGGTTTAAGTTGGTATAATTAAGATATATTCAGGATGATCTCTTGAGCAATTTAGTATAATTATGTTTATGAGTTTGCATGCACTCCATCTGTTTGATTTTATGCTGTCAAAACCATTTGCATTTCAATATGAACTTGAAAGTTTCTTTTCGAACTGAAATATTCATGTTTGTGATGGATCTATGGATCTGTGTTGATATTTCAATAACACACGAGACTGCAAAATGATACATATCTGTACATGTTGATGTTTTAAATATTTGTGAAATGTTTCATTTCTCATGCCTATAATGTTTTATAGTGAGATAATCTTGTTAAAAGGAATATTTTAGTGATTCCTGCAATTTTAGTAACCTCTTTGTACTGATTCAAGGAAGGGATCGAAACAAGCTCAATAATAGAAACTGGGCCAAAACGTATTGGTCATATTTCTATGCTAATTGGGCCTCACAAAATTATCATTTATTTTGCAAATGTTTTAATGTTTTTCTAAAATAATTTTGCGGCTTATTTTGAAATGTTCAAAACAAACACCAAGTATAATTAAATCCCTATTAACACTTATGCTATATGCCAAGATTTTATACCCTCTTTATTATGATTTGGTATAAAAATTCTCAAAATAAAATTGTAATATCTAAAGATGTATAAATAACTTTATTTCCCAATTTGAATTTAAATCCCTTTAAAACTATTGTTTATATTAAGTCATGGTGATGTCTTCCAATAATACACTCGTCAATGCCAATCTCATTGGTTGTAACTAACGCCAAAGCGTTGTGCACCATATATTTTGGTTATATGCGATGGAGTAAATGTCGTGCTCCAACGTATTATTGGGTCTGACTTAACTAGGCTGTATAATAGGATTATGGCCTTGGAGACAAATAGCATGAATTATTCTATATTTTGAGCAAGTGAATAATACTAAACAAAATGTTCATCATGCGATCCAAGAGTTATATATACGATATAATTGGCATAAGATGTCTACCTAAAAGATTCTGTTTTGGGCTTAGCCAAAACTAAGTCAAGGCATGATTAGATATGGATCTTTGACCACCTATATATATATATTGATACATGTATTAAAATATAGGGATGTTGTTTTGAGTGGGAGCATATTTACTTTATTTATACATTTAAATTAATAATGCAATGATGGTTATTATTTTGATTGTCAAAATTATTTATCATTATTATTTATTATTATCTCCTGTAGATACAAAATGGAAAGCAACACCAAAAATTTATCATTAAGGTCTGTTCTTGAAAAAGAAAAACTGAATGGAATTAATTTCCTTGACTGGCAACGAAATTTGAGGATTGTCCTCAAATTCAAAAGGGCATCAAAGCCTAATGGAGGGGTTTCCAAAGAGGGTGATCGTCACTACTATGGAAAGCCGGGTCATTGGAAAAACAATTGTTATGATTATTTAGAAGATTTGAAGAAGAAGATGGGAAGTTTGACTTCGCCCGATTCGGGTATAAATGTTATAAATGTCAATCTGTCTACTTCTACATCTTGGGTATTAGATACTAGATGTGGATCACATATTTATGTCAACTTGCAAGAAATCAAAAAGAGTAGAAACTTGGCAAAAGGAGAAGTGGACTTACGAGTGGGAAATAGAGCAAGTGTTGCCGCATTAGCCATAGGAAGTTGCCACTTATCCCTACCAACTGGATTAGTTTTAGAATTAGAAGATTGTTATTTTGTACCTTCCATTAAAACAAATATTATCTCTGTATCTTGTTTGGACAAGCTAGGATTTTCATTTATAATAAAAGACAAATGTTGCTCATTTTATTTAAGTAAGATATTTTATGGAAATGCACAGTTAATAGATGGTCTCTACATTCTTAACTTTGATGTACCAGTTTATAACATTAATACCAAAAGGATTAGATCTAATGATTTGAATCCAACATACCTTTGGCATTTTCGTTTAGGCCGTATAAACGAGAAATGTATATCAAAACTCCATAAAGATGGAATTTTGAATTCATTTGATTTTGAAACATATGAAGAATGCAAATCTTGTTTGTTAGGCAAGATGACTAAAGCTCCTTTTACTGGACACAATGAACGGACTAATGATGTATTGGCCCTTATACATAGTGATGTATGTGGACCAATAGTACATCTGCTAGAGGTGGGTTTTATTACTTCATTAAATTTACTGATGATTTCAGTAGATAAGGATATGTGTATCTTATGAAACACAAATCAAAATCCTTTCAAAAGTTCAAAGAATTCAAGAATGAAGTTCAAAACCAACTTGGTAAGAATATAAAAACTCTTCGAACAGATCGAGGAGGAGAATATTTAAGCCAAGAGTTTAATGACTATCTGAAAGAGTGTGGAATTGTATCACAACTCACTCCATCGGGAACACCACAATGGAATGGTGATCCAAAAGGAGAAATCGCACCTTATTAGATATGGTACGATCAATGATGAGTCACACAGATCTTCCAATAAGTTTTTGGGGTTATGCCCGTACAATAGCTGCATTCATACATAATTGAGTTCCCACTAAAACGGTTCTAAAGACACTATATCAGATATGGACTGGGAGATGTCCCAATCTCTCTTTTATGGGGATTTGGGGATGTGAGGCTTTTGTTAAACGTTTTACTTCTGACAAGCTTAAACTCAAATCAGATAAGTGTTATTTTGTGGGATATCCAAAGGAAACAAAAGGATATTATTTCTACATACCAAAAGAGAATAAAGTGTTTATTGGTCGAACTGGTTTTTTCGTTGAAAGGGATATAGTCTCTAACAATATCAATGGAAATAAAGTAGAACTCGAAGAAATTCAGGAACCACAAAATATCATTGAACCTGAACTTGAAATTGAGCAAGAACCACAAACTGTTGTGGAAACCGAAGCTGCTCAAATTACGCAAAATGTTCGTAGATCCGGTAGAAAACGTCATGAGCCCGATAGATATTTTGGATATCTATACTCAGGCATGAGACGTAATGCTCATATATCAAGATGAGCCCACTTCTTATGAAGAGGCTATGAACGTACCAGAATATGAGAAATGGCTTGAACCCATGAAATCTGAAATGGATTCCATGTACGCCAACCAAGTGTGGACTTTGGTTAATCCACCTGACGGGGTAAAACTAATCGGATGTAAGTGGGTTTTCAAGAAGAAAATTGACATGGATGGTAAAGTACAAACCTATAAAGGCTGATTGGTAGCAAAAGATTTCAAACAAGTTCAAGGAGTTGACTATGATGAAACTTTCAACCAAGTGGCTATGGTTAAATCCATTACGAAATCTGGCAAATGTATGTCAAAACCGCATTCCTTAATGGGAATCTTATCGAGAATGTGTACATGACACAACCTGAAGGTTTTGTTAATCCAAAGGATGCTATAAAAGTATGTAAACTGCAACGATCTATATATGGATTGAAACAAGCATCTCAGAGTTGGAATCTTCGATTTGATGAAACAGTCAAAGGGTTTGGTTTCATTAAAAACGAAGATGAACCTTGTGTATATAAGAATCAGTGGGAGTAACATTGTATTCCTAGTATTATATATGGATGACATATTACTTATTGGGAATGATGTTGATTCATTACAAGCTGTGAAGAAATAGTTGGGGAAAAGTTTCTCAATGAAAGACTTAGGCGAGGCATCCTATATTTAGGTATTAAGATCTATACAAATAAACCAAGAAAGTTAATAGGCCTAAGTCAGAGTACATGCATTGATAAAGTGCTGAAAATATTTGGTGTGCAAGAGGCAAAGAGAGGATACGTACCCATGTCACATGGTATATCACTTTCTAAGACCCAATATCCTAAGTCATCAGATGATAAGGAACGCATGAACATGATCCCTTATGCTTCGACAATTAGATCAATCATGTATGCAATGTTATGTACTTAATGGTAAAAGGTTACACAGACGCTAGTTTCCAAACTGATAAAGATGACTACAAGTCACAGTCCGGATATGTGTTTTTCCTGAATGGTGTTGCTGTTAGCTGGAAAAGTTCAAAGCAAAAAATAATCATTGATTCTACTATGGAAGCTGAATATATTGCTGCTTCTAAAGCTGTTAAGGAGGTTGTTTGGATTAAGAATTTCATCACTGAACTTTCTATTGTTTCGACCATTATTGATACAATAGGTGTTTATTGTGACAACAATGAGGCCATTGCCCAGGCTAAGGAACCTAGATCACATCAACGATCCAAACACATACTTCGGCGATACCATCTCATCCATGAAATTGTTGACAGAGGGGATATACATATCTGCAGAGTCCCAAAGGATAATAATGTTGCAGACCCACTGACTAAAGCTTTGTCGCAGTAGAAGAATGATAGTCACACTAGTTTCATGGGTATTCGATACATGAGCGATTGGCTCTAGTGCAAGTGGGATATTTTTAGAGTTTGTGCCCTAAGGGCAATCTGTTAGATGTGAATAATAATAACATTGTTGACATTATATTTTATTTTCTATTAGTTCATATTACTGCGTAATATAAATATTAAAAAAATAGAAGTCCTTAGAATAATAATACGGATTTATATAGTTTCAAGTAAGTGACTTGAACATGAGATTATATAAAATATTAAGTACTATAATTCTTGAATGTCCCAAGTCAAGTTTTATTGTTTATATTGGACAACAATAGAGCACTGAGACTAGTATGTTGATTGACTGATGATCACATCTCATTGATCATTAATATACGTGATATTAATGTCAAACCATAAAAACTTATTAGAGAATAGCATATCGGGCTGACCCAACATGAGAGTAACTATGTGGAATATAATAAATAGTAACATAAGTTATTCTCATAGTGAAATGATGTAATGGTCCTCAGACCTGAAATCATTATAATTGTATTCGAAGATATTTGTGTTTTGATATCATCAAAAGTCACTCGTAACTGAGTTGGTGATAAAGGTGATTATTGGATACATCTAGAATCGAATGAAAATTATGAATGATCTAGATGGAATTTAACCCAATTATATATATATATATATGTGTGTGTGTGTGTGTGTGTGTGTGTTTGTGTGTTTGTGTGTAGAATTATCCATCGGCCTCTTGATTGAGTGAGACTATGAAATGCATGGCCGTGCTCAAATTTTGATTTGTTTTATATAGTCTACTCATCGATTAAGATAAATAGACTAAATTATAAAGAGGATGGCACTTTCCGTGCCTCCATTTTAATCTTGGATAAATTGGTTAAAAGGATTAAACTGCATTGAGACACTTGTCACAAAAGGATTATATCGAATCACTGATATTATTATAACTTGGGTAACAGTGATGTATTACTAGATGTCGCTCACTGTTTATAGTTTAAATATTGCTTAAATTGTTGCCAATGTTGTGATAATCTATAGCGTCGAACATTGAATTGGGTGAGGGTCATTCAAAATAAAAGGTGTTCAAATTTTGAATATTTCTTTTATTTTAAATGGTTGAACAGGTACATAGGGTTATCAAATATCTCACATTTTAATAATATAAAACAAGGCCGATCCTATCACAACCAAAAACGAGATTTAGAAAACCTCATTCCTAGTCTCTCAGCTGATACCATCTCATACTTTCTGGATTCCATCTGAATTCGAGATCATCGTTTGTGGATCTCCAATACAGATGCTTTCCTTTAAGCATGCGATTCAATTCATTCAAAAGGATTTGTTCGATTCTGTGATTCGACGAAGAAAGGTACAAGTTTTGATTCACTTTGGATTCGAAAATTACATATTAGGGTTTATAAAATCTCAAATAACCACTGCGTATAGATCCAAATTTTCCAATAATTATAATATCCTTAAATTTATTATAATAAAAATGATTTGGTTATCATAAGAGAAAAACATGTGTCAGGTATATGTGTAGTCATGTCTTACGAGAGCTCCATTCTTTCAAAGGATTTTTAAAAGTTCATAAAGTTGTTTGTGGTGAGTTTTATCACTGAAAGTTATCAAGACCGATCCGGGTGATTTTGCTTTCCTCAAAATGTGCTCGGGCCAGAGCGGGTATATTTTCCATGTTGCATTTGGTTTTGCTTGGAGCTTCCGGAGAGGAGCCAGAGTAGATACGTATTATAATACCCCATATTCCTTAATGTCACCCATTTGAGGATTTCATTAAGAAAATATGGAACATTGTGGGTATAAATACATTAAAACATCACAAAAACTAAGACTTCACAAGACAATAAATAATAAATTTACAATGGAGGAATAAACTTTCATTTCTAAGATACAAAACCTTCTTGGTTTCAATTAACCAAATAGTTACAATTTTTCCTATCTCAAAATGTCATTCAAAAAGCATATCAGAGTAAAATAATATTGTCCGCCAAATAGTCAAAAAGATACAACCTAACATTAGAAGGGGAACATAAAGTAATACATCTTTTGTGGAGACTCTTTAGGACAAGTCAAGAAAAAAAATTTGAACTGTACACTTTCTCCTTGTAAGCCTTTGAGAAAGAAAACAGAAAGGAAGAAAGGAAAAGGGTCGTACATAAAGCCTGGTGAGCTGCTATGATTACCAGCTCGACTGCTAAGTTAAGGAAATAGATAAATAGTGGTTCTGGTGTCATAAAAGGGTAAGTGTCTGTATATATCTAAAGGTGAACAATAACTGATATGAATTGATAATAAGGATTGGCTATTCTTATGAAAAAGACAATGATTATATCAAGTAGATTGACTATTTTTGCACTTCTCCAGATTCGGATAGAAACAAGTAATTAGGAAGGAATTTCCTAATACTACCCATCGATCGCCTTTCCAGACGTGAATCACCTATGCCAGCTATGGAATTCGGGGTTATCAATACTGATCCCATCAACTAAAAAGACACAGCCTTAATCTCAAGCGTTACAACATCTTACCTTCCCTGTTCGTAACGATGCACGCTCACCGTTCCGCCAGAATGCGCCCGTACCCAACTCAGATTTTGAACCTCTTACTATCCAGATTAGTAAAGCATGCCCCAGACTCTACCTAGTGCTAGGCTTCAGATGATAACAACAGAGATACTAATTGATATAGGTCCTGGACAGACAAGCATCTGACATAAGTTACCCCTAAACTTGATCCCCAAGTTAACTATGATTTCTCTGAGCCACCTATATCTTACCGGAATGGACCCCTTAGCTTATTAATCAGATATGTTTAACTTAGCACGTTTAAGTTCATTAATAAGACAAATATAACCTCATGTTATATTCCTAGGTTGTAATTAACATTTCTAATTAAATGTAATCTTTTTATACAACCTTTTCCCAAATTAGACAAGTCCATTGTATCCGTGCTCAAATGTTTTACAGTTAAAAGTTACTTAATGTACAATTAAGTGCCATTCATTCCAGTTAACGTGTTATCCAAATATATGTTACTTAATGTCAAATTAAGTGCAATTCACTCCAATTGCATGTTTTCCAAATACAGGTTACTTAATGTCAAATTAAGTACAATTTATTCCAATTAACATGTTTTCTAAATTCAGGTTACTTAATGTCAAATTAAGCACAATTCATTACAATTAACATGTTTTCCAAATATTGATTACTTAATTATAAATTAAGTACAATTCATTCCAATTAACATGTTTTTCCAGTACAGATTATTTAATGTCAAATTAAGTACAATTTATTCCAATTAACATGTTTTCCAAATACAAGTTCCTTAATGTCAAATTAACATGCATCTTTTATACCCATTATTGTATAAATTTACTAAGCCCCAATTAATCCTTTTATACCTTTTTCTTATTATTATCCAATTGCGCTAATATCGTCTTATTACGTGGTTTAACCCAATTTGCGCAAAAATAAGAATGAATGAAAGGTTTATGCATAAAAGGTCAAAACTCAATGTCAGAAATAAAAAAGGAAATGGACTAGGCTCCCGTATGGCCAAGGCTTAGATGGCAATAATAGTTCTGAAATAAAAATAGGTCTAATAACAGAAATGCAATAAAATTTCATACAAAGAACAAAGGTGTAGATAATTGAAATAAATTACGATAATGGATTTACTTAAATAGACAAAAGGGAAGAACATTAACATAAATCAGATCTAAACGAATTAATTACATAGAAAAGAATTAGGGATAACTATATATGTAAACAAACAATAATTAAACAGAAAGATTTAGATCTGAAACACTAGAACAACCATTATATCAATTTTAACCTCAACTTGGAAGAAATCTTGTAATCACAATAATATTTACATAAAATTTGAGCAAATTTAATAAGCCTCTATAGATCCTCTCTATCTATTAATATCCCCTAGAAATATGTGTAAAACCAATCCCCCAATACTCCATTAAATTTATATTTGAGAAGAAGTTTACTTGAGAGAGGTAAAGAAATGGAGTAGTGAAGTTTAGATTAGGTTTTGGAGGCTATTTATAATAGAGTTAGGTGTCCAGGTTCATTAGATTTATGTTTAAATTTAGGCCTTAGGATATTAGGTTTTTAGTCTCAGCCTTAGAAGACACCTCTTCAAAACATCAACAAGGAAGACTTCAGAAACGTTCAGCACAAGCTTGACATCGTGCTAGGCCAAATACACGCCTGACACGTATATGGGTCGGCCCACCTCTTATGTGGTTCGATACACGTGTCGACCCCTAGGTCCACACAGGGGCCGACCCAGATATGGGCTGGGCCGCCTATACGCCGCCTATTTAATTCTGATTATTAATTAAATTTTCTAATTTAAATGTCAAACTTTAACCGACACAATAGTGAAATCCTATTTGCCCAATTCTCAATTTTTTTTGCTAATATTTATTTTCTTAATTTATTCCTCAATTAATTATTTTGTTAATTAATTATTGTTTGTTAAAAATTTAGGTTGTTACACGTATTCCCATATTTTCTAGTAATAATTTATTTCCGTTGTGTGTGTTGTATTTATCAGCTTTTTATAGGTTGATCTAGTTGTGTACTTTGATTGTGTAATCACATATATACACTTTTCTCTTTGTGTAAAAAGTATTGATATATTATTAGTATTGATATTTTATTTGTTCCACTGTGAGATTCGATTACACTTTGATTTAGTAGCATTGATGTTTCTTCTTTATTCTAACTTTTCTTTCTATCTTTTTCTCACCTTCTAACTTCTTTCTCCTAACTATTTGCTTTTCTGTGCTTTTGAGTTTGACATGTGTGGTTAAATGTCATCTTAAACGGAACGAAAAAATTGGACTGTTATAATATATATATATATATATGCATATATACACACGTGTGTGTGTGAGGGGATATGGGAGTGTATGTGTACGCATGTCTCTGTGTGTATATTTTATCTTTAAATTGTTCGTAAAGGTACATGCTTCAGTTTTAAATTTTGATGTGATAACTGTGTTGTTAAGAGGGAGTAGTGACATACTCATCGAATAATAAAAAAAATGACATATGTGAACGATAATAAGCATTTGAATTTGATTATATTTTTGTCGCATATGTAATTAAGCATATTTTCAGTAGAAAATATGTGTATAAAGTCAAACTCAATTGACATCGCTATAAACGTGATATTTAACTAAGTTAGCAAGCACTGTAGAAATTAATAATTTCTAGTAATTAATTTGTGAAGTATGAAGCTAAAAATGCTACAACTAAATGAAAAATAAACCACTTAGCTACCTTTTATCGACATAAGTTGGTAATTACAGTTAGGAAAACTTACTTCAAAACAAATTTAAAAATAAAGCTATTTAAAATTAAGTTATACTAACTTGTGGTTTTATGTGATATGGACATATGTGATTAATGTGCGAATAATGAATTATTTCGTTAAACGATTAAAAATGAATTTATTTTGGTTAATAGAGGAAATGAATTATTTTTATGGAACCCAAACAAAATGTATAAACAAGAATGAAAGAGGCATTGAGTAAGTGGATGTCATTTAATTCATGGTAAAAGTATTAAATAACCGATGGAAAATATTAGCAAAAGCACGAGAATTAATGTGGTATTTCGAAACATTTTTCTTTATTAATTTTATTAGGGGTGGGCATAAACCGCACCTCAATATGAAAAATGCTCAGATCGAACCGCAAAAACAGTGTGGAAAACCAAACCAAATCCTCTCTCTAAAGAAAATACCCCAAATCGAACTGATTCGTGATGATACGGTTCAGATGCTGTTTAAACTGTTGATCCAACCATATTAAACCGAACAGAATACCTGTACTAATTATCTTATGATAAGAATATAACTAATTCCTTTCTAAATTTTTATTTTAACAATGTCTATCCCATTTTTAGCGTATGTTGTTGTTACATTAATAATAATCATTATCACACTGGAAAACTTTATAGTTTTAGTATAACAGTTTCCATATCATTTTTTTGATAATGCTGATTATAATCTTATTTGAGTTATCTTACTTAGTGTTTATGCATTAATTAACGTTGATGTTTGGTTAATGTACTAAAATTATTTACTTTTCATTCAATGCAAAATTGAAATATTCATACAGTTAGAAACTAATATTTCAATTTAGGATAACACTATGCTTTTTAAACTTTAAGTAACAATGTCACACAATCGTAAATTGATTGCTGATGAAAGTAATTCTCTTATTTCATATTTAATGCGGGTTCAAACCAGACAAAACCAAAACTAGACCGCATTACAATAAAACCCAACTAAAACCGAACCGTTTGAATAGTTGGTATAATGGTTTGTATTTCTGATCAACCGTTTGGTGAGATGCGAAAGTGATTTGAACTCCAAACCGTACCTGACCAAACTGCACCCACCTCTAAATTTTACAAAAGGATCAATTTCAGATATTATAAGCAAATGTTTCATTAAATTGTATTTGATATAATTTTCAACTTTTATATATGATATGAAAACTTTCATATAACTAATTTATTATTGTGGCCTTGCACATAAGGATTTCATATTTGTTGTTGTTATAAGAAAAGTCTTTGTAGGAATGAATATATAAACAATATCCATGTTTTTGGAATTAAAAAGCGCAAACTAGTTTGCAGTTTACAAATAAAAAATGAAAGTTAACATGCGTTTTTCAAATGGTTTTTCTAAACTAGAAAAATCAAAATTTTTTATTCATAAATAATAATAATTGTTATTTAAATATAATTTAAGTAAATAATTGCTGTTTTTTCACCAATTTATTGTACTTCCAAGCACCTTTGCATTTTTTATCAAAAAAGTGCAAAGTGTCTTGCATTTTCTGTTATTTCGAAAACATAAACCTAATTTATAAAATCATTTTTGTAAGGACTTTCCTAAAAACAACATTAAAAACCACGATCTGTAAGGACTTTTCTTACAATAACAATAAATCCTACGATATGTAGCTTTTTTCTTATTTATTAGAACATTTAATCCAATAAATAAAATAGTAGCGATGCGGTTTGACATGGAGCAGTGATCGTTAATGGTGATAGGGAAATCTCCCTTCTCTTCCATTTCTTCGCTTCTCCTCTCTCATTTTCTTTCTGCTCCCCTTTACTTGAATCATCTTTTACCTTACTACTCCTTTTTGCTTTGTTTCGGCTCGCGTGGTCTTTGCTTCGTACCCTATTTTCTACTCAGATCTAACTCTCAACACTGAAACTTCCATAAATTTGTCAAATCCTGCCTTTTATGCTCTTCACATACTAATTCACTTCAGTTATCCCTTCCAACCCTAATCGCGGTGGGCCTTCCTTTATTGCTTCATTGTAGTTGAGGAGCTGGTTTCGACCTGATTGGGTTATGGAAGATTGACTCTACATGGAGTATCCACTACACACAGCAACTTCTCTCCTGGGATTTGTATCGCGTTTCTGCTTCCGAAAATCAGGTTAGCAACTTTTTACTGAGTTGACAATGCTATCTAGCTTGGTGATAAGATGAGTTGGTTGTTAATTGGGTCTGTATGTTGGATGTAAAGGTTCTTTTCTAAGATTGATATTCCATGCGCTGTATTTGGATTTCGTCTTGTGGAGTCGACTTGTTTGGCCGGTTGTGTATTTGTGTGTTGGTTTCTTGCTTTAAGGTGATTACAGTTTGTTTTTATTGGAAGATTGGGGTGTTAGTCTGGGTTTGGGAGTGATGTTCAGTGTATGCTCGGCTAGTTATTCTCCTATCATACAGGTGAAGCGTTGTGCTCTCAACATGCGGTGGTAGGTAGGTAGCTATGTGATGTTCTGGTACTTACTCTCGACTTCAGGCTATAGGTGATGTAATGTCATAGTATCGTGTCATGCCTTGGCTACAGTGTTTTCTGGTCATGTCTTCTATGCTTGGTTTTCCGGTAAGATTTTCGCGGCTAAGCCTGGTCTCTGAACAGCTAGGATAGGCCTGAGCTTCAATTTTAAGCTACGCCTAAGGAACTCTTTAATGAAAAGTTGGAAAAGTTGACAGGTTGGAAGGAAATGCTTCTGAAGTGATGTCCCCTGGCACGTTGTACTATTGTGCAATGCCCTACTTGCTTTCTGCTATAGGCCTTGTGCAGAGAGTGGGTAATACTGTTAATTTTATAACTTCACTTTATTTGGCATAGTATGTACTTTGTATGTCCTGCATTATATAATTTGTTGTTTTCTCCCTGTGTGGAGAATGTTATATAGTAGTCTAGTAGCTAAGCTAGCTCTTGATCTTAATCTAGTATATATTTAGTTGGCGGCCCACTATAAATGACGTTTGCAGTGGACGGTCCACTTTAAAAACCCGAAATAGTAGTCCGGAAATCTGCCAAACTCCTATTACTATTGTAACTATTATTTGTTATAATAAGAAGTGTTGCGGATCAGTATAAAAACTAGTTGGTTATGCCAATAAAATAAAATAGTGCAAGAGATTGATTATGAAATGACCTGAGCCATAGTTAATAACTAATTAGGTTAATTATCAATAGGGTGATAGAAGTAGGAACATGAGAACAGTAAAACATAAAAGAATAACATCCTGCTTGGAATAGGCCTAAATTCAAACCGAGAAAAGGCCCATCGGATAGAGCCATTCTAAGCAGTTTTTTTGGTTTCTAAAGGAATTAAAATAACAAGCACAGACTAAAACAAAATCGGATTCTCACAGCGGAATGGACAATATATAATAATCAAAATAGATGTATCATATCATAAAAACCTCATAAATGTCGAATAAACAAAACCAAATCCCGATGTCATAATAAGAGTATATCATAAATATTTCGAGGATATAATCAAATATTAGATATAATAATAAACTAGATAAAGATCTCCATCGCATAGCTCCTTTCTCCATGTCATCATCAAGCATGCGTCACCACCCAAACTAACGTGTGTTATTAAGAGGAGGGGGCTAGAACAACAGTTCAGATGAATACAAATTCTTTACGTTTAAAAGGAAACTTATTTCCTATACTTGGAAGTGTAAACCTGTCAGGTTTATGTCTAGGCTAACGTGACACACATATATACTACACACATACACATTTCTACATTTAATGGAAAAAGAGTCATACTCTTCTTGTCTCTTAAGGCCATTACAATTATTAGCGGATTTCTATGATCACTTAATAACCTATAAGAAGATTCGTACGATCACATGATACCCTTCGACGGACCCCAGCCACTTAAGTACTCGTTCCTAGTAGACTACGCTATATCAGTATTCTCTCAACGTAACGCATGAGATAGTAACCAACCATTTAATATATGGTCCAGGTAGACATTCATCGCCATTTATTACCCTTCCGGCAGTCCCATGAGCTACAATCTAGTTGTCATTATAGGTGAACTCCAAGCCACTTAATACTTCCCTTAGACTGGCTACTCCCCTTAGATGTTTGGTGAAACTATTAATAGCTTATCCCTAGGTCGCATAACCCCTAAATAAGAAGCAGAAAACTTCCAGAGAGCTACCCCACTCATTCGTACAACTTTTATTATTTTATTCAAGACCATTTGATATCTCATAATTATTACAGAAAGACGAATCCATATGCCACTCAATACCTAGTAAGGGAAGGTCCCATGACTTTAGCCCAAACCCAAGGGATGAACCCTTAGGAATAGACCAAGTTCTAACCATTAAATATCCAAATAAGGCTGATCAACCACTTAATACCTTCTTGATGCGGGCCTACTATAAACAAATGGCCCATGACACTAGACGTATCAGAGTAACCCAACTTTTGGTAGCTATCAGATTTACCAGACGGTTCCATGTAGAATTTCCTACAAGTAGGGTTAACCTCACGTCCATATATCATTTAATATTTTAAAAAGGCCATTAATACATATACAACATACAAATCTTCCTAACCCGAACATTTAGTACGAATTTCCTAATTTAAAGCATTTAATACGTATTTATGATACATGAATTACGCTATTATATATATATATATATATATATATATATATATATATATATATATAAAGGCGTGATAAGAGGCGTTGTAAAGAAAACACACTAAATGTCGAGATGTCAATCCTAACTCCTAAATATGGTATACAAGTCATATTTACCAAATTCCACATCATAGCACAACATTCTTCATTACAATTTTAAAGCAACAGAGAAATAAACATAACATAATAAAAGGTAACCTATCACCTAGGCTTTTCGAATTATTTCAATAAATAAAAAGGACAAAGTGAATAAACAATATTATGTGTATATTCCTTCCTATTTTACTTTCACCTGTGAGGTTTGTTGGATCAAGAGTTTTGATCATGATGACAACCAACTCAACAATGAACAATTATTCAGAAATCATCACTTGACAAAATAAGGAGAAATAAAGACATAAAGCTCTCGAGTCGGTACAAATATTATATATATATATATGTCAGGGTCTTAGTTATAGCTTATTCATGTTAAGATCTATCCTCAAGTTATTCGCATCCTCTCACATTTTATTAAAAATATATTTTTATACTTCAAAAGGCGGGTTTTTTCATAAACCTCAGAATCAGTCGATTGAAATTATTTGAAACTTGTACACGGTCACATTATTTAAGCTCATTCGACTGCCTATGAATTCCGAGTCAACTAAGTTCTTACAACTGTCATTTTCTGAATGGACACTTCTCTTCGTGAAAGGTTTTCTGATTCATTAAGATTACATCTGTCTCTTTTCAATTGAATCCTTTTACCAATAATTGCTACTATTATATCACTATAAAATTGCATGAATTCTTGAATCAAAGTCGAACTTATCTATCTAAATTTCTTACATACTATTATTCTACTATGATTCTTGAATTCTCTAATCTAATACTCTCATAATCTGTGATATTCGAATTGCTTTGAGTTCCTGAAATATCTGAATATAATCTTTAGATTTCAAAGCAATCCATTCTTTCCTTTTCTTCATATACGCATACTTATCAAATATATACTTGAGGAAAGGATTATAGGAAGGGTGTACTTCAACTTAGTAATTCCGTGTTGTATTATAGAACAAATCAAGTCAAACAAACTCTATTATTTGTCTTCAAGTCCTATTCAATTTCTTTAGTAGGAAAAATCATGGTCGGTGGCTCAGGTGGTTCATGTCCTGTTAGGTTTCTAAATCGGGAAAATCCTATTCGGTTGCTCAGGTGGTTCAGGTAATGTACGTTTTCTCAAGTGGTTGAAGTCCTGTTCGAGTGGTGGAAGTCCTATTCGATAGCCCAGACGGCGTAAACCTATTCCTCTGGGTTAAGAGAGAGAGAGAGAGAGAGAGTTATTGCTGGTTAAATTCTAGATAAGTTCTGGGACATGACATAGAACGGGAGTTCAAACCAGTACAAGAATTCACGTTGTCTTTTACTTTACTGCTTTTTATATTCTGCTCTAGTTAGTACTTTATTATTTATATATTTCATATTGCACGATCCTATAGTCACATTTGGTATCAGAGTAGGGTCATCTTATAACCATAACACCGTTTTTGGTACTATAGTAATATGGAAAATAACGCCAACACTAGTTTTATTGAGGGTCAAAGGTCAATCCAATGCATGTGATGACCGCCTATAACCCCCGCACTGAACAAGAGGAATAATGCGCTGAGGGGTGTGCCATGGAGTTATGGACGATCATCAAAGTAGGTAAACAACATTGAAACCTGTCGTAGTACTCACTGCCCAAGGATAAAATATAATAGAACATATACAATAGGTAATAGTAATGAGGCATCATATAACAAACTTTAGAAAACTTTCTCAACATCCTGAAAGGTTATCCAACAGATACCAAATTTTGTACATAAATCCTCACTACAACACTTATAGAGCACTCAAACAGCGGAAACAGAAATACTATATAGTAATAAAACTAGTACGCCAGCCTCCTGCTCGTCTCCGCACAGCAACATCGCCCTCACCAGTCACCTGTAACTTGCTACTTAGTCTGCTCATCCACAACCGGATGAACAACACAAGGTAATAAGAGGAGACATAAAACCTTGAGTCATACAACAGTCTTAGTGAGCGATAAAACAACTAACAAACTTCAACAATAAAGTATATGAGAAGGGATAGATGAGCATAATAATCTACCCACAACACCAGAGAAGAACTCAACCTTATCTCCCCCACATCAGACAGTGATAGCCTTTACAATAAACAATTCAACCATTCATCCATGAAAATAGAACACCCATTCAATCATGGTAAAGCACTCATAACACCCAGATTATATATATCTCATGTAAACCATCCTAATCGAATTCAACATCCCTCAAGCACAAGACCCAGAGGCCTAAACTAATACTAGACAAGCACCCAAGGAACATCTCCTTCGACGTTGGACAATCTCATGGAGACGGTACACACAGAACAACTAATCATCCATGACTGACTCTGGCTATCACCGCCAATCCTGCCTTGAAACCATTGTTAATCGTATGACGACCAACCTTGCCATATGTCAAGGGCTAATGGTAACCCCAGTTCTAGCATAAACTCCATACGCCTTTCAACGATACGTATGCATGTCCAGCCTTGACAAATAGGCATTTCAACGATACCCAGGGTACTCGACCTACAACCGGTCCTTTGGGTTCCCCCATCGTACCCCTTCTTTGAGCCTGCTAGAACTTACGATAACGATAATCTCTCGGCCTTTGCATCTCTAGTCATCCAACCCGACTATTTCTCATAGCTTAAGCAACCTCCTTAAGCAACCATTATCCACTAACTCACGACCTTTGAGTTGTCATCACATTTGTTGTTCTACAACGATCAACGAACACATTCAACACTTCGAACCTTCCTACTTCAATTTACTTCGAAGTCACACCATCACCGAGCCAATTACACAACTATTTCTCATATATTTTTCAGACCTTTTTGTTCAAATCTTAGTCGTACCCGAAAATAAAAAATTTCAGAAATTTTCCCTGTACAACCGACCCTTCACACTGCTCGACCTACCAGAGCGACAGATCCTCCCAACTTGGAGCGACCGACCCGCCACTTTACCACTTCCAATCTTCACGACCGACCCGATTGGAGCGACCGGCCCCTTTACTCAACCATAGGCTCGCTCGATCGAACCCCTTTTCCTCTTGGCTCGCTCATCCGCTTGCCTTACACCCAGCTCGCTCGACCGACCGACTCCCTGGCCCGCTCGAGTCTTCTTTCTGTTTTGTTTCCCAAGAAATCACACCCTAGAGCGAACGACCCCCGTATGTGCGACCCAAAACCCGCACTTCATAATTTCTACTCCGATTTCAACCAAAACTTCGTCAAACGATAGATTTGACGAAAACAACTCATCCAATATATTCAATACAATCATAAGTATGTTATGAAACCACTAGCATCATGAAAATGACAATTATCATGCAAATTTCACCAAAAACCATAATCCGATGAATCCTTGCTTCAATAGTCGTAGACCTATCTAGCCTTCAATGGTGTAGATCTATGATTTCCCTCCTTAGGTTTGGATTTTTATTGGTGGAAAGGTGTTAGAGGAAGAAGGAGCACAAGAACACCCAATGAGGAAATGAAAAACTAAACCATTTCACATATCCCTCACCACCTATTTATACCTTCCCATCAGCCCACTAATGGGCCTCTCCAATTCAGCCCATTATGGTTTACCAAACCTGGACAGCCAACTAAAAAACCTTAAAACAACGATTCCTCCTAAACCGCTGAGCCAAATCTTTAATGTAACCACTCTACGGAAAGGCAATCATCAATTCCTTTCAAATGGCACAGGTTTCACTCTCTGATTTGACCAGAGTCAAGAGTTATGCCTTGTACAATATTGACTGGGGGAATGATCACAAACAAAATCAGTAAAAATTATGGACATGTCTCACATCCCCATAAGCAACACATCAAAAGATGAAAATGATCCAACCATCAGGGAATAAAACAAAAATATTCTATGATCTTCCGATACGTAAAATGCGGGCTGTTACATTCTCCCCTCCTTAAGAATTCCGCCCCTGAAATTCCAAGCAAACACAAGAAATCACAACGATTCCGCATGCCTATCATCCATGAGAAGCCAATTCTATTATCCAAACTAGCAACCATCAAGCCATGCATCCATAGTCTTAGCCTAGCATGCAGAATTCTATCAAAAAACAACAAGATACAATGATATAACGAAGATACGATGAAAGGGTCCTACCGACAAAGAGTTCTGGATGAGTCGCCTTCATACTCTCTTCCGTCTCCTATGTACAATCATCACCATCTTCACTCCATTGTACCTTGACTAACTTAACCGTCTTCCTCCTAAGCTGTTCCGTGTCATTCCCCACAACACGAAGGGGTTATGAGGTTTTGCAACTGTGGTCTCTATTTCAAGGTTATCGTACTACTCTAGAGGTACCACCACATTCGAATCGTGCACAAACTTCCTTAGAAATGACACATGGAACACATTATGCACACTCAATATCTTTCTGGGTACCAATCTATATGTGAGCTTTCCAATTCGCTCGACTATCGGAAATGGTCCAACGAGCCTAGGAGCTAACTTTCCTTTACTTCCAAATCGAACCACATGCTTTAATGGCGAAATCTTCACGAAAACCATGTCGCCAACGTCGAATTCCAAGTCCTTACGTCGCTTATCGGTGTAACTCTTCTGACGATCTTTGGCTGCCTTCATTCGTTGTTGAACGATCTCGATACAATCCGAGCTCTCTAATCATCTTTGGCCCAAGTACCAACTTATCTCCAGTTTCTAACCAACAAGGTGGAGAATTGCACGGCCTTCCATACAGTGCCTCGTATGGTGTCATCCCAGTGCTCGATTGGTGGCTATTGTTATATGCAAACTCAACTAGATGCAGATGGTCCTCCCATGATCCCCCAAAATCCAACACATAAGCCCTTAGGAGATCTTCCAAAACTCGATTGACTTTCTCGGTTTGACCATCAGTTTGGGGATAATAAGCCGTACTCTAACATAACTCGGTTCCTAAAGCTTCTTGCAAACCTTTTCAAAATCCACTCGTAAACAATGGATCTCGATCACTCACTATACTCTTTGGGACACCATGGAATCGAAATATCCACTTCACATAAAGCTCAGCCAACTTTGACGCTGTCCTAGTCGACTTAACAGGAATGAATCTCGCACTTTTGGTCAAACGATCCATGTTGACCCAAATACCTTCATTTTATGCCCTGGTTCTAGGTAGTCCATTGATAAAATCCATCGATATCTGCTCCCACTTCCACGTACGAATTTCTAATGGCTAAAGCAATCCACTCGGCTTCTTCTTTTCAGCTTTCACCAACTGACAGTTCATGCACTTGGAAATGAACTTTCCAATATCTCGCTTCATCCCTTCCCAGTAGTAGACTTGCTTCATGTCCTGATACATCTTATTGCCACCGGGATGAATCGTCAATTACGAGTGATGACATTCTTTCAGAACCTCGTCTCTTAATCCATCAATATCAGGAACAACTAATCGTCCTTGCTTTCGACGCCAACCTTCTCGATCGACCTCGAACTCTTCATCTTATGGTTCCAGCTTCTGGATAAACTCGACAAGCTTCATATCTTGCTTTTGGCTCTCGCCAATCCTTTCGATAAGAGTGGGTCTGGTCTATAGGCTTGCCAACATTTCAGGTTCCAACTCGCGCCTTGGCCTGAAATCAAACCTTTCCAAATACTCGAGGCTTTTCCATTCCGAAAACATTGCTCATAAACTTGCGTGTCTTCGACTCAACGCATCTACAACTGCGTTACCCTTACCAGGAGTATAGGCTATACCAAAATCATACGATGCCAGAAACTCTAACCATCGTTACTGCCAAAGATTTAAATCCTTTTGGGAGAAAAGATACTTCAATGACTTGTGATCCGTAAACAACTCGAATCAAACTCCCAACAGGTAATGTCTCCACATCTTCAGAGAAAACATAATCGCCACCAACTCTAAATCATGAGTAGGGTAATTCTTCTCATGCGGCTTTAGCTGTCGACTCGTGTAGGCCACAACCTTATCCTTCTGCATCAGTACTGCTCCAAGTCCAGTACCACATGCGTCGATGTATACCACCATCTGTTCATTCGCACTCGGAATGGTTAACACAGGTGCACTCGTCAGTCTCTCCTTCAGGATTCCGAACGCTTGTTCACACTTCGCATCCCATGTGAACACTTGGTTCTTATTTATCAATCATGTCAACGGTGTAGCTACCTTATAGAAATCCTTGATAAATCGTCGGTAATAACCAGCCAACCCATGGAAACTTCGAACATCCGTCGCATTCTTAGGCCTATCCCAGTCCTCGGTTGTTGCCACTTTAGCGGGGTCAACCGCTTTCCCATTTCCAGAAACAACATGACCTAAGAATCTCACTTCATTCATCTAGAAGTAACACTTTGAAAACTTAGCTTTCAGCTGATGCTTTCGCAAGATCTCTAACACAAATCTCAAGTGCGTCTTATGTTCTTCCTCATTTCTGGAGTAAACCAGAATATCATCCACGAACACAAGCACATA
Source organism: Allium sativum (assembly GCA_030737875.1). Classification (NCBI taxonomy): domain Eukaryota; kingdom Viridiplantae; phylum Streptophyta; class Magnoliopsida; order Asparagales; family Amaryllidaceae; genus Allium; species Allium sativum. The sequence continues at coordinate 784,251,026 of CM060922.1, forward strand.
CTTGTTCAACTGGACTCTGAATACTCTATTCATAAGATCCACGAAATACGCTGGCGCATTAGTCAACCCGAATAGCATCACCAACGACTCAAAGAAAACGGATGGTGTCCTAAAAGTAGTCTTTGGCACACTATCTTTAGCCACCCTCAATTGGTGAAACCCCGTTGCCAAATCCATCTAAGAAAACACTTTGGGCTCATGAAGCTGATCGAACAAGTCACTATTCCTTGGCAACAGATACTTGTTCTTCTTAGTCACTCTGTTTAGCTTACGATAGTCCACACACAATCTTAACGAGCCATCTGCCTTAGCGGCAAACACGACCGGTGCTCCCCACCCAAAAACACTCCTCCGAATGAATCCCTTCCCTAGAAGGTCTCTAACTTGCACCTATAACTCTCACTGTTCCTTAGGCTCCATCCGCCTAAGAGGGATAACGATTGGTCTAGCACCCTCGACCAAATCGATCCTAAACTCGATCTCACGATGATGTGGCAACCCTTTGACCACGTCAAAGACATCCTCATACTCATTAGCGATCAGCACTGATGACAAGTCTTCTTGTGGAATCCCAAACGAATATAGATAACTCACGAAGACACCCTCTTCGCGCTTACATCTAATCAATACCTTTTGCCCTTCCACATCCCCGACCCTCACCTCTAGCTTATCGCAATTCACCCTTGCTGCATACCTCTTGAGCCAATCCATACCCAAGATGATTCCAAACCCAACGAAGTTAAAAACAAAGCAATCACACACAAAAAAGAAACCATGACTCGACAACACTAGACCATGGAAAATCATACACAAATTGGACGAACCCCCAAATGGATTAGTCACGATCAATGGTCTATCACAAATCTCGGGTTCCAAACCCAAGCAACAAACAAGCTCGTTGCAAATGAATTAATGCGATGCTCTAGTATCAAACAAAACTCGAAATGAAACACCGTTAACAAAAAGAGTACCTTGCACCACGACACCCTTTCCCTTTTCCTCTGCGGTAGGAGCTATTGAAGAAGATGGCACGGCTTCCAAAGCATATGCCTTCACAATCTGCTTGCCCTTAGCTGATTCTGGATAGTCTTTCTTCTCATGCCCAGGCTTCCCACACTTGAAGCACTTCTTTTCAGCCTTGGGATTCTTGCACTCATTCGAATAATGACACTTCTGTTGGCAGTTAAAGCAAACCACCTCACTCTTTAACTTCTTTTGGCCATTCTTCCCTTTCTGTTGTTGCTGCTTCCTCTTCTTATTATTACCACCCTGTTTTGGCTTCTGTTCTTCCTTAGCTGCAACAACAGACATCTTCTTACGAAACAGACTTTCATGCCTCAAATCCTTCTCGATGATATTCTCAAAGCCATCATCGAGGTGATCCACAAGCTGATTCCCAAGATATTCATCCAACCCCAAGAAAAACTTCTCGTTCTTTTGATAAGGAGTATCCACATATGAATGAGCATACTTCGACAAAGCCTCCAAGTCAGAAATATAGTCAAGAACTGGCCGACCATTCTGCTTAAGCTCCATGAATCTCTTAAACAAAATAGATTTTTACACGATGGAGATAAACTTCGCTTCAAACTTAGCTTGGAACAACTCCCATGAAATATCCTCTTCAGCGGTCTCAAGTGTTACACAGTTCCACCAGTCCATTGCTCTACCCTCTAACTGCCTTGATGCATGCTTTCCCTTTGTTGCATCATCAATGCCCAAGTCCTTGAAGATCCTAGCACAAGCATCCATCCACCTCTGGACTTCTTCAACTGGTTCAGTGCCCTTAATTTTTTTTCCTCCCAATGAAGAAAAGTCTTTGCAAATTCCACGACTCCAGGCACTGGAACTCCAACATCAACCGTAGCCGCCATTGGAGCGGGAACCCAATTCATGATCGCTGCCGCCATGGCCTCGAACAGGGCTGGGTAGTGTGGTTCGGCACCATTTCCCCCTCAGTATTAACTCTCCTAGCAGTGTGTCTTCATTCTCGCCTACTCATTCTAAATCTGCAATTTAGAATAATTTGCCACTTCCAAGAAAAACTGCTAAAGAGATACAACCGTTACTACTATATAAGCTAATATATATATAGTAAGCATCCAACTGAAATCTACAAGTACGTCTCTCATACGTAATTGCGCCTTCGAACTTTGGCCAAAATCGTTGACCAGAGCTCTGATACAAAATGTGATGACCGCCCATAACCCCTGCACTAAACAAGAGGAATAATGCGCTGAAGGGTGTGCCAGGCAGCTATGGACGATCATCAGAGTAGGTAAACAACATCGAAACCTTTCGTAGTACTCACAGCACAAGGATAAAATATAATAGAACATATACAACAGGTAATAGTAATAAGGCATCATATAGCAAACTTTAGAAAACTTTGTCAACATCATGAAAGGTTATCCAACTGATACTAAAGTTTGTACATAAATCCTCACTATAACACTCATAGAGCACTCAAAGAGCGGAAACAGAAATACTAGATAGTAAAAAAATGATACGCCAGCCTCCTGCTCGTCTCTGCATAGCAGCATCGTCCTCACCAAGCACCTGTAACCTGCCACTTAGTCTACCCATCCACAACCGGATGAACATCCTAAGGTAATAAGGGAAGACATAAAACCTTGAGTCAGACAACAGTCTTAGTGAGCAATAAAATAGCTAACAAACATCAGTAATAAAGTATATGAGAAGAGATAGATGAACATACTAATCTACCCACAACACCAGAGAAGAACTCAACCTTATCTTCCCCACATCAGACAATGATAGCCTTTACAATAAACAATTCAACCATTCATCTATGGAAACAAAACACCCATTCAATCATGGTAAAGCACTCATAACATCCAGATTATATATATCTTATGTAAACAATGCTAATGGAGTTCAACATCCCTCAAGCACAAGCCCCAGAGGCCTAAACTAATACCAGACAAGCACCCAAGGAACATCTCCTTCGACATTGGACAATCTCATGGAGACAGTACAAACAGAACAACTAATCATCCATGACTAACTCTGGCTATCACCGCCAATCTTGCCTTGAAACCATCGTTAATCGTATGATGGACAACCTTGCCATATGTCATGGGCTAATGGTAACTCCAATTCAAGCATAAACTCCATACGCCTTTCAACGATACGTATGCATGTCCAACCTTGACAACTAGGCCTTTCAACGATACCCAGGGTACTCGACCTACAACCGGTCTTTTGGGTGCCCCCATCATATCCCTGCTTTGAGCCTGCTAGAACTTACAACAACGATAATCTCTCGGCCTTCGCATCTCTAGTCATCCAAATCGACTATTTCTCATAGCTCAAGCAACCTCCTTAAGTAACCATTATCCACCAACTCACAACCTTTGAGTTGTCATCACATTCGTTGTTCTACACAGATCAACGAACACATTCAACACTTCGAACCTTCCTACTTGAATTTACTACGAAGTCACACCATCACCGACCCAATTACACCACTGTGCTGTGGCTAGGGTTCGGGGGGTTACCCCCGAAAAATATATATTTTTAGACCTTTTTGTTCAAACCTGAGTCGTACCCAAAAATATAAATTTTCAGAAATTAGCCCTGTGCGACCGAACCTTCACACCGCTCGATCGACCCTTTACAATGGTAGAACCAACCATAGCGACCGACCCTCTCAACTTGGAGTGACCGACCTGCAAGTTTACCACTTCCAAGCTTCATGATCGACCCGATAGGAGCGACCGACCACTTTAATCAACCATAGGCTCGCTCGACCGAACCCTTTTTCCTCCAGGCTTGCTCGTCCGCTTGCCTTACACCCAGCTTGCTCGACCTACTGACTCATTGGCTCGCTCGAGTCTTCTTTCTGTCTTGTTTCCCAAGAAATCACACCCTAGAGCGGACGACCCCCTTATGTGCGACCCAAAACCTGCACTTCATAATTTCTACTTCGATTTCAACCAAAACTTCGCCAAACGATAGATTTGACGAAAACAACTCATCCAATATATCCAATACAATCATAAGCATGTTATGAAACCACTAGCATATTGAAAATGACAATTATCATCATATCATGCAAATTTCACCAAAAACCATAATAAATGAACATATGATCTAAATTGTGGATCTTACTTGCATAATCATATGAAATAGCATAGAAATTACCTATCTAAACTTGTTAAATCAGATCATAGGGTGGTTATATGAAAATGAACATAATATGGCATAGATCTATGGAAAAACACTTGAATTTGATGAGAAACATGCACAAACACTCATATACTTTATTGCATCCACGTGAGAGATGTAAATCACTCACCTATTCTCCCAAACAAGCAAAGATCAATGAAAAAAGGAATCCGGACAGCAAGCACCTCGCACCAAACACCTTGATCCGATGAATCCTTGCTTCAATAGTCGTAGATCCAGCCTTCAATGGAGTAGATCTATGATTTCCCTCCTTAGATTTGGATTTTTAATGGTGGAAATGTGTTAGAGGAAGAAGGAGCACACAGACACCCAATGAGGAAATGAAAAACTAAACCATTTCCCATATCCCTCACCCCCTATTTATATCCTCCCATCAGCCCACTAATGGGCCTCTCCAATTCAGCCCATTATGGCTTACCAAACCTGGACAGCCAACTGAAAAACCTTAACACCGCGATTCCTCCCAAACCGTTGAGCCAAATCTTTAATGTAACCACTCTACGAAAAGGCAATCATCAATTTCTTTCCAATGGCACAGGTCTCACTCTCTAATTTGACCTGAGTCAAAAGTTATGCCCTGTACAAGACTGACAGGGGCAAAATATTCACAAACAAAATCGGTAAAAATTATGGACGTATCTCACATCCCCGTAAGGAACACATCAAAAGATGAGAATGATCCAACCCTTGGGGAATAAAATAAAAATATTTTACGGTCTTTTGAAACGTAAAATGCGGGTTGTTACAATGCATGACCACCACTATTTATTGGGCTAAATTATGACTATTGGGCCACTATTATCAGAATTTATATGCAGGTCAATGGTTATGACACACAGAACATCACTCAAAACAGAATATCATATATCCACTACGGAGTATCATCATGGTCTAACTTAGAAAAATTGAATGCAACTACAAATGCCAAAGCTATGAATATGTTATTTTGTGCATTAGATAAAAACAAGTTCAATATAATTAGCATGTGTACTACAACTTATGAAATTTTATGAATACTTAAAGTTACACATGAAGGTACTAGCAAAGCAAAACAACGTTAAAATATTTATGCTCAAGAATCAGTTTCAAAATTTCAAAATGAAACAAGATGAAACAATCAGTGATATGTATTCATGGTTTCAAGACATTAACCACTCATTATTAGCATTAGGAGAAAAATATTATGTTTTTTGATATTGTATCAAAAATCCTAAACTCCATAACAGATGAGTAGAACGAAAAGTATTAGTTATCAAAGAAGTTAATGACGTTTTGACTATAAAACCAGAAGAGTTAATAAGAAATCTAATGTCTTATGAAGTTTATTTCCAGGCTAAACATGTTCAGGGTCAAGAAAATAAAAACATGGCATTCCAACTTGAGAAGGATGAGTCAAAATCGGATAAAGAAAATATTGCAATGACCGATAAAAATTTCAGGAATTTTTTGAAATTCAGGAATGACAAAAAATAGAAATAAAAATAGTAGTAGCAGCAATAATAGATAGCCATCATCCTTAGAATTTGACAGTTTTAAATGTCACAAAACGGGTCAAACCAAGAAAGATTGTCCGCACAAAAGAAAAACAAGTTCAAGAATAAGAAGGACGCATATAAAAAGAAAGATTTTTCGGAAACATGGGATGATTCAGAATAATCATTTTCAGATAGAGATAGTCACACCGAACAAGCAAATGTTGTTGAGTCAACGGTTTCAATGCTTATTTTGATTAATGACAAGAAGAAGCTTCATGATCGACAAAAAGAAGATTCAATGGTTTCATAGGTTAGAAGTTGGTTATTTAGAGTATTTTATGTTAAAATCTATCCTCAAATAATCATACTTCTCATTGCTTTCAAAATTATGCATGAAAACTCGTTTTTACTGTATATTGACAAAAACAGGTCAACCTGTTAAAAATAACAGGTCAACCTATTTTTAAATATAACAGGTCAACCTGTTAAAATTAACAGGTCAACAGCTTTTTGAAATAACGGTCAAAAACCAGTCAACCTATTAATTTTTCCTGTCGAACTATTTTTGAATTTCATGAAGAGTCATCTTCTTTCTTGAAAAGTTGCATCCATTTCTCTTCATTAAAAATCACTCCTTTTGATTGCAACTTTTCACTAATAATTACAACTTCTCATTTGCTATAAATACACCATCTTTCATTCATCCAAATCACCGATTCTTGCTCTAATTTCTGATCTTACTTTCTAAATACTCTTACATTCTAAAAGCTCCCAAATTCAAGTTACTTATTGAATCCTTGATAATATTTCTCATATTTTGATTCAACAAGCAACTAACTTCCTTCAAATCTTCGCATTCAATTCATATATTTGAGGATAAGATTATAGGAAGGGTGTACTCAATTATTGACTAATCAGTGTTGAAACAAGAACACATTCAGAAGTCAAACTCTTGTATTTGTTGAAGTCCTGTGTGGGTAAGCTTGTAGCCCGTGAAATCAAGTGGGTAAGCTTGTAGCCCGTAAATCAAGTGGGTAAGCTTGTAGCCCGTGAAATCAAGTGGGTAAGCTTGTAGCCCGTAAATCAAGTGGGTAAGCTTGTAGCCCGTGAAATCAAGTGGGTAAACTTGTAGCCCGTAAATCAAGTAGTGTTGTGAACCTGTTCCTCCGGGTGAAGAGAGGGTGTTGTTTAGTGAAAAGCCGAAGAGGAGCTTCGGGACTGGACGTAGGACTGGAGGTCCGAACCAGTATAAAAATCCTGGTGTCGTTACTCTAGTTTACTTTACTTTACTGCATTTATAGTTATTTGTGAAATATATATTGTTTGCGAATATTTATTCGCATAACTATTGAATAGCTTAAGTTATCACATACATTCCGCATAACCATATTATAGATCCTGCACAAGTCGTATACACCCCGACCTTTTAATTGGTATCAGAGCAAGGTCATCATATAACCGTAACACAGTTATTTGATATATTCTAGTAATATGGCAAATAACGCAAGTACGAGTAACACCACTTACACTGAAGGTCAATCGACACAAAGACCTCCTTTCTTTAATGGCCTAAACTATAGCTATTGGGCAACACGTATGGCTTTTTATATGCAATCAACAAGTTATGACGCTTGGAATGCTACTCAGAAAGAAATAGTTAATCCAACAATTGAGTATGCAGAATGGACTCCTGCCGAGAAAACAGCAGCAACTGTAAATGCAAAAGCAATAAATATGTTGTTTTGTGCATTTTAAATGAGTATAACCGTGTTAGTATCTGTACCACTGCTTATCAAATTTGGCAAACACTAAAGACCACTCATGAAGGTACTAACAAGGTTAAACAAGCAAAAATAGCTTTGTTGAAAAGTCAATTTCAAAATTTTAAAATGAAGCCAAATGAAACAATCAATGAGATGTATTCAAGGTTTCAAACTATTCATCATGCTCTTATCGGGTTAGGACAAAAATATTCTGACTTCGATGTAGTTTCAACAGTCCTACATTCACTGACTAATGAATGGGAAGGAAAAGTATTATCCATAGAAGAAGCTTATGATCTTTCCACCATGAAGCCAGATGAATTGATAGGAAATCTTATATCCTATGAAGCTAACTTGCAGGCTCGAAAAGAACAAAAAGAAGAAAAGAAAAATGTAGCTTTTCATGTTGATGAAGACATCTCAGATTCTGAAGATGAGGATCTAGCATTCATTGCAAAAGGATTCAAAAAATTCTTAAAGCAACGAAAAGCTAGTCGATACAACAGAAAGAAGTTCGGATCAAACAGACCATCATCATCGAATGTAGAATGCTTTAACTGTCATAAGAAGGGACATATGCAAAATGATTGTCCAGAACAAAAGAAGAATACATAAAATGACAAGTTCAAACACAAAAAGGACAAGTCAAAGAAACGGGCATTCTCAGTAACTTGGGATGATTCAGATTCATCTTCATCCAAAAGTGAAAGCGACTCAGATAATGAACAAGCAAATATATGCTTTATGGCTAAAGAAGATGAGGTACAAATTCCTTCTTTTGAAGAAGTTCTTGATATAAATGCTGAGTTGATATATAAATTTAAAGATATGAAACGACAATGCAAACAAGCTCAAGCTGATTTAAGTAGAGTAAAATTTGAACGAGATATGTTAAAAGATGAAAAGAAAATATTAGAAGAGGAACTTGAAAAGGCTCAAGAATCATCATCTAATATTGACTCTCAACTATCTCTTTTGAATCAAGAAATTGAAGTTCAAAAAGAGAAAAATGATACTCTCACTACTGAAAATCATGAGCTTAAAGCAACGATCAAAATTATGGACCTAGAAAAAGTTAGTTTACAAAATAAGTTAGAAAATATTACTCAAAATGTTTCTAACTTTAACAAAGGTCGAGAAAATTTGACAAAGATCATTGAAAATTCACAATCTACTTCAAATAAGCAAGGTTTGGGATATAAAAACCAAGAAATTAAGAAGCATCTTGGTTATGGAAAGAAGAAAATAGTGCAAAAGAACAAAGCTAAGAAAAATCTTAGTTTATCTTTCAAACCAAAATCGGTTGTGAAATCTCAAAAGAAAAATGTCAATAGCGACTTTGGAAATAAATTTAATAATACTAATCTTAGAAATAGTACTAGATATGCTTTCATGTACAATAAAAATATTACTGCTAGTACTAATGCTCATCCTAGATCCAATTATTATAGAAATTCGAATACTTCTATGACTAGAGATCTGTAAAATAGATCTAGAAGTATGAAAAGGAATATCAATAGAGATTACTTAAGTATTTGGGTTCCTGTAAGTTGGAAAAACAGAGAAAAATATATTGATGATTATTTTGATTCAGTAGTTAATAATGAAAATTTTATCTTTAAAGGTTCCATTAAACCCTCTTGGGTATGGTTACCTTCCATCTAACTCATGGACCCAAACAAAGCAAGTGGGTACCAAAAGTATACATGTCATATAATTTTTGCAGGTACACCACAACAAAGAGAAGGCTATTCGGTATCTCTAAATATCTTTGAAAATTTAGCTTATCAAAAAGCACATGTTTCAATATTTCATCATCATCGAGGACACAAAATACATGGGATAGGAATTATAACAAAAATGAAGGCGGAAGTGCAAAATACTCTCCTTGGGAACCAAGAAAATAATTTTAATATATCGGATCTAAGGAGATATTTTATATTCCTTTTAATATTTGTTTTATTTCTTTCTTCATGTATTTAATATATATTATTATAATAAAATGTTGTTTGAGTTTGATTTTTTTCAAAATAAGGCAGAAAAACATTTTTTGACAAATTAGGTCGACCTGTTAAAAAATATAGGTCGACCTGTTTTGAATATTTTCAATCCAGAGAAGAATTAGGTCGACCGGTGGCAAAATATAGGTCGACCGATTTCAAGTTGTTCATACAGGTCGACCGGTCAAAAACTATAGGTCGATCGGTTTCATAACTGAGAAATTTTAGGTCGACCGGTATACTTTTTTAGGTCGACCGGTTTTGTTTCAGCAAGTAAACAGGTTGACCGGTTGAACATTTAGGTCGACCGGTTTGTACTATTTCTGTCTTTTTCTCCTACCCGAAACTTTTTAGGTCGACCGCCTTGATTTTATAGGTCGACCGGTCTCTATTATAATTTTTTTATAAAGACACGTCGTTTCAAATTCCAAACTCAAACACCATTTCTTATACTATTCTCGATTATTGAGGTTATTATGATATTTATTCTTTTTAATCGATGACAAAGGGGGAGAAATATTTTACATATACTATTTAAAATGTATGTGCTTAATATGGTAAAAGTATATGTGTGCTAACATTTGTCAATGCAGGAATCAAAAGGTAAGATTATTTACTAACAAATGTTGCAGAAATTCAGGGGGAGCTTTATATTCAAAGGGAGAAAATCCAAGGTGTTGTCATCAATCAAAAAGGGGGAGAATGTTGAGACACGAGAATTTCGATTGATAACAACAAAATAAAGATCAATGGAAATCATGACATGGAGCTAAGATTATGGATATGTAGATGTTTAAAGGGAGACAAAGCTTATATACAGGGGGAGATAGCAATAAAGATTAAAATATCAAGCTATATTGTCATCAATCAAAAAGGGGGAGAATGTTGAGTCAACGGTTTCAATGCTTATTTTGATTAATGACAAGAAGAAGCTTCATGATCGACAAAAAGAAGATTCAATGGTTTCATAGGTTAGAAGTTGGTTATTTAGAGTATTTTATGTTAAAATCTATCCTCAAATAATCATACTTCTCATTGTTTTCAAAATTATGCATGAAAACTCGTTTTTACTGTATATTGACAAAAACAGGTCAACCTGTTAAAAATAATAGGTCAACCTATTTTTAAATATAACAGGTCAACCTGTTAAAATTAACAGGTCAACAGCTTTTTGAAATAACGGTCAAAAACCAGTCAACCTATTAATTTTTCCTGTCGACCTATTTTTGAATTTCATGAAGAGTCATCTTCTTTCTTGAAAAGTTGCATCCATTTCTCTTCATTAAAAATCACTCCTTTTGATTGCAACTTTTCACTAATAATTACAACTTCTCATTTGCTATAAATACACCATCTTTCATTCATCCAAATCACCGATTCTTGCTCTAATTTCTGATCTTACTTTCTAAATACTCTTACATTCTAAAAGCTCCCAAATTCAAGTTACTTATTGAATCCTTGATAATATTTCTCATATTTTGATTCAACAAGCAACTAACTTCCTTCAAATCTTCGCATTCAATTCATATATTTGAGGATAAGATTATAGGAAGGGTGTACTCAATTATTGACTAATCAGTGTTGAAACAAGAACACATTCAGAAGTCAAACTCTTGTATTTGTTGAAGTCCTGTGTGGGTAAGCTTGTAGCCCGTGAAATCAAGTGGGTAAGCTTGTAGCCCGTAAATCAAGTGGGTAAGCTTGTAGCCCGTGAAATCAAGTGGGTAAGCTTGTAGCCCGTAAATCAAGTGGGTAAGCTTGTAGCCTGTGAAATCAAGTGGGTAAACTTGTAGCCCGTAAATCAAGTAGTGTTGTGAACCTGTTCCTCCGGGTGAAGAGAGGGTGTTGTTTAGTGAAAAGCCGAAGAGGACCTTCGGGACTGGACGTAGGACTAGAGGTCCAAACCAGTATAAAAATCCTGGTGTCGTTACTCTAGTTTACTTTACTTTACTGCATTTATAGTTATTTGTGAAATATATATTGTTTGCGAATATTTATTCGCATAACTATTGAATAGCTTAAGTTATCACATACATTCCGCATAGCCATATTAAAGATCCTGCACAAGTCGTATACACCCCGACCTTTCAAATGTTTGCTTCATGGCTACAAAAGGTGGGTCAGTGATTTAACATTCGATGATATGATTAGTATAAATTATGATTTAATTGATTTCTAAAATGAAAATATAAGGATACTCATGGAAAGTTAAATAGACCTGAAATTGAAATATACATGTTAAGAGATAAAAAGAAAATTTTAGAAGAAGAACTTGAAAAATCTCAAGAGCCTTATTCAAATATAACTTCTCGACTTAACTTGTTAAGTCAAGAATTAGAAACTCAAAAGAAAAAGAACAATGCTTTACTAGCTGAGAATCCTGATCTAGAAACAAACAATAAAATGTTTGAATTATATAACTCTAGTCTTAAGACTAAGTTAGAAAACGTAAATAAAAATAATTCTAACTTTAACAAAGGAACAAAGAATCATTCTTGAGTAACAGAAAATTCTAAGTCAGCTTGAAAAAAGAGCAGAATAAAATATAGTTAAAAGAAAAGTCCATAGAAAAAGAATTTGTCTCAATGTAATTTTAAAAGTAAACTAGTTAAAAAGGTTTCCAAAATGTCCAAAACAATCAAAGTTTGGGCTCCAAAAACCAATAGTTCTTTGATTATGAATAATGATATAAAATAATTTTTATAAACTATATAGAAAAAAAAGAATTTTAATTTTTAAAAGGGATACTGGACCCACTTGTGTTTGGTTTCCTAAGATCTAACTCTTAGGAACAAAAACAAAAAGGTGGGTACCAGTTTTTATCTTTATTTTTGTAGGTACCACTAATGAAAAGAGGGAAATGGATATTAGACAGTGGTTGCTCAAAACATATAACATGAAACAAGGACATGCTAACAAACGTTATCTACTCAGATGGAGGTCTGTCACTTTTGGAGATAATTCCAAGGGATATATCTTTGGTAAGGGTGATTTGAGCAATAACAGTACATCTAAGTTACCACTTATTACAAACGTTTTATAAGTTAAAATTTTAAAATATAATTTACTTAATAATAGGCGACTATGCGACAAAGGATTCAATATTTCATTTTTTGAAAATAAATGTAGTACTTATTACAGAAATAAAAATCTTATTTTTAAAGGATATAAAGATAAAAATATTTATATTTTAAATATGAATATAAATTATAACTCAAATATGTGCCTAATGGCCAAAGAAAGTAATCCTTGGTATGGCACAAAAGATTTTGTCGTGTTAGTTTTAAAGTTATTAACAAATTATCTAAAAATGAATTAGTAAAAGGTTTACAAAAAATGAAATTCAAATCCAATAGTATTTGTGATGCTCGTCAACTAAGTAAATTTTCTAAAGCAACTTTTAAATCAAAGAAAGTTATATCTACTATTTAGCCACTTGAACTATTGCACTTAGGTCTCTTTGGTCCACTGCAAGTTTAATCGATAGACCATAGCAAGTATGTGTTTGTAAATGTAGATGATTTTTCAAGATATACTTGGACAATGTTTTTGAAAAATAAAGGTGATACCTCTGAAAATTTGAAAATGTTTGTTAAGAAAATTCAAAATCTTAAAAACTTGAAATTAAAAACATTAGAAGTGATCATGAAGGAGAATTTGAAAATGAAGTTTTAAGAAATTTTGTAATAAAAAGGGAATTAATCATAATTTTTCCTTTCCAATAACAACATGACAAAATGGAGTTGTAGAAAGGAAAAATGGAGCATTAAAAGAATGTGCAAGAACTTTATTACAGGGAAGTGCATTTTCAAAACAATTTTGGGCAGGAGCTGTAGCGGCTACTTATTACATTTTAAATCTTGTTTCTATCCGTCCTCTAATATAGGACACTTCATATGAACTTTTTAATAAATGAAAACCTAATATTTATTATTTTAAAGTATTTGGTTCAAAGTGTTTTAACTTAAACACAAAAGATCAGCTTGGAAAATTCGATCAAATCCGATGAAGGAATATTTATAGGATATTCACAACGTAGCAAATATCTTATCAAATATTTAATAAAAGAAAAAAAATAATCAAAGAAACTATACATGTTTCGTTCTATGAAAATTATAAAAATACTTTAAAGGATGATAAGATAATTTCTAAAAGAATCTTAAATAATAGAGAAGATGGAAACATTATTTGTAACACCCCGTGAATTCTATAACCGTGAAATTCACATATTAAAGTATAATTAATTTCAAATCAAAGAATTAAGGGAAACGGGATACGCCATTGTGTTCGTCTCGGAAAAATACGCGAAATAGAGTCCGAGTTTTCGAAAAACGGAGTCCGTATGAAGAAGATATGGCCTCCGGAAGTTTCAGAATTCAGTTTAAAATTCAAACAAAAGAAAACAGCTCAGAAAAACAAGTTTAAAATTCAAAATCGGGCCCAATTGGCCAGGGCGGGAAAACTCCCGCCTAAGGCACCCAGGTCGACTGGGCTGTCGACCTGGCTAGCCAGGTCGACAGGGCTGTCGACAGGGCTGTCGACTGGGCTGTCGACCTGGCCCCAGAGCCAGGTCGAACCCAGCCCACCCTGGCTGGCCTGGTCTATGTTTGGTCGATTTTCTGAGCCTTGCCTTGTCACTAGGGCTAGGTGTCAGCACCGGATTGGCCTCTCCTTCAAACGTACGGCTATTGTTGAATCAAGCTCCATCAACGGTCTAAAACAACTCACAAACATTATAAAAAGGACCTAAGACCTAGCCTAAATCATACTATTTCATTTTAGCCTCAGGCCGCCGCCATTAAACCTAGAGCTCTAAATTAAAAATACAAAGAATAAGATTTTAGAAGATGAAGGATGATTCTTGAAGGCTACAACTAGAAGCTACAACAACTACGACGCTTTAGACAACGAATTTGGGACTAATTGATTTGGGATTTTTATTTGGGTTATTTGCTTCATATTGTAAGTTCTATGTTACTTTTTAGGCAAAAACGCTAAAACAATATGGACATGCCATGAATTGAAACCGGATTTAGGAACTATTGTTAATCCATTGTTTATATTGTTTATCTTTGAATTATAATTTGGGCATATTGCTATGGCAACGTTGCAAGTTGAACTTGTCATGATTTTGATATTGTTATGAATCACTTGGGCTTAATTGTGTGGCAAGTTGGACTAATACATGTCCATGGAATCACTATGTTTATTGAAATCTTTATGTTGATTAAACCATGCCTATGATGCTAATTAAACCATGGCTATGACTATTGATGGAATTATGCCTGTGATGTTAATATACCCATCATGATTAATGAAAAATTGGGTATTGCTAGGTTATGATGAAAAGTTGGAATTATTATAATGTTAGATTTGTTAAAAACGCTAAATTGGGATCATTATGTCTATAATGTTAATCGAGAATCATTATGTTGAAAACGCTAAATTGGAATCATTATGTCTATAATGTTATTTGAGAATCATTATGTTAAAATATTAAATTGGAACCATTATGTTTATAATGTTAGTTGAGAATCATTATGTTAAAAACGCCAAATTGGAATCATTATGTCTATAATGTTAGTTGAGAATCATTATGTTAAAAACGCCAAATTGGAATCATTATGTCTATAATGTTAGTTGAGGATCATTATGTTAAAAATGCTAAGTTAGAACCATTATGTTTATAATGTTAGATGAGAATCATTATAAATTGGAATTATTATGTCTATGAGAATTATTATGTTAAAATGCTAAATTGGAATCCACTATGCCTATTAGGATTACTATGCCTTTGATGTTTCATGTTTATAATAAAATTATTATTATGCCGCAATGATTATTATGCCTATGATGCAAAGTTGAAATCATCATTAAGTGGGAATCACTACTATGCCAAGTTATCATCATACTAGTATTGAAACCATGTGATATGTTATAGCCTGTTTATTATGCAAGTAATGTTGGAATTGTCACATATTCCTATCACATGTTTGGTGTTATTCCCCTTTATCTCTTGAATTGTTTATGCTTGTGAACGAAGTACGTTTATATACGTTGGAGATACGATTGGGTAGAATAGGCAAAACTTGAATTAATTATATTCATAAACAGTGAAATTTGGCATAAGTAGAACATGAAATATGGCACGAAAACTTGACTTGAACATGCCATAATTTGACTTTAAAACGTGCCTTATTTGGGCACGAAGTTGACATATGAACATGATGTGGAAATAGCAAAATCTGATAAGAACATGGGCATGACTTTAGAAAACAAGAAAGTGGCCAACTCGAGGTTGGGTTGAGTTTGTAGTGTAAATCTGCCCGGAACCGCCCGGCAAATCCAGTTGCTACAAACAATAGGATCCAATGTGGGTAGTTGGTCACATCGCGCTTGAAACCCGAGGTTGGGTTGAGTTCGTAGCGTAAACCTGCCCGGAACCGCCCGGCAAATCCAGTGGCTACGAACAATAGGATCCAATGTGAGTGGTTCGGTGCATTAACGAATCAATTAATGCCAATTAGGGTTAAGTCATGAACATAAAAAGACAACTTAACCAACTTGAACACGATTTGTAGGGCTAAGTCATGAACTTGAAAACGACAACACTTAGCCAACTTGACATGACACGTAGGCGGGTTAAGTCGTGAACTGAAATGACATACTTAACCATCTTGACATGACTAGACTAGAAAAGGATTAAGTCACGAATTACATGACTTAATCTGTTAGGCAGGTTAGGTCACGAATTACATGACCTAATCTATTAGGCGAAACCCTAGACACGACCCCTTTCAGCAGTAACCCTCTAGAAGTATCAAGGTACCCTGGGGCTAGGCCGGGCGGGGCACGATTACTGGGATGATTGTAAGAGGTGAACGACGGCAGTAGGGTACGCCAGTGTAGGTTCGGCGGACTACGATCGTGCACGTATCCGGGGCAGACACTGGGTATCCGTAGATTTATCTGTGCATCTTGAATTGTGTCAGGGGTTGACACCCTAGGGCTGATACACTCGAAGGTGGACCCAGCACAGGTGACTACATTCGTGATTAGCCGTATGACACGGACACTTGACGAGCTAGAACTTGTAGGGAGCCGATCGACTAGAAAATCGCTCCGTAGGACCCCGTACTTGGGTCAGACCCCGTTTCAGGGTCATTTCATGATATTGGGCCGTGGGATTTATTTCGTGACTAATTTGTGATATGGGCTTAGTATACTAGTACAGTCGATGCAACGAATCTCGAACATGTGATGCTTTACTTGACTTGTCTTGACTTATCCTGATCACCTTAGTCTATCTTGTTCACCTTGACACCATTCTTAAGTTTAGTTCCAGTTCATACATGACAGGTTGTTTTAACCGTTTCTACACTGAAAGTCACTAGAACTTACTCAGTCTTTATGACTGACCCTTTTTCCTTTCGCCTCTTTTTCTTTCGTTTCCCCCCCAGGTTCTCAGGGAGGGAATACCGCAGCTTGATCAGTTTCCACATCCAGCTTGAAGAGAAAGAATGTATTGCTTGGATCTTTTCCGTTTTGGACTATGGCTTTGGACAGCAATTAGGGGACTTTTGCAGTTTATTTATGTTTTCTTCATGCTTCTTTAAATAATGTAATCAAGACAGTTATGATTTTGGGAAGTATTATGGCATGGTTTGTGTAACACGTATTTTGAAGAAATAAAAGTTGTTGTTTTCCGCTGTTCAAAAATATGTGTTATTATATCTGTCTTGTATATCTGTGACTTATACTTATAAACCTCCACCAAAATTAGGGCATTCCCTTTTGTGAGTGACCCTAACGGAGGTGGGGTGTTTCACTTGGTATCAGAGCATAGGTTTACCAGATAAGATAAAAAGTTTTGAAAATTTATTTTCAAAAGAAAATTTAAAGAAGCATTTTTAAAAGATAAAATATTATTTTATTTTAAAAAGGCAAAGTCCCCCAAAGCCATAGGTACTATCTCTTATCCTTCGTTTTGAATCTATCCTTCTTGTTTCAGCATGTCCGAAGAACTTAACTTGCCAGAGGGTGTACCAATACCTGGTTGGTTTAGACGATTCTTAGAAGCAAGGGCCACCCAGCCAGGTCCTACCATTCCTCCTCCCCTAGCTGTAGGAAATCATCCAGCTGCAGCAGCACCTCTTCCTCCACCTCCTCCACGGGGAAACACTTTTGCTAAGATATGTAAAGATTTTAAGGCTATGGGAGGAAAGGACTTTCATGGAACTGAGTCCTTCGTGGCAGCTAGGAATTGGTTAAAGGAAACCGAGGACTTATTCGTCATCTTTGAGGTAGAAGATAGGCAGAAGGTACAACTGGCAGTGTGGCTACTAAAAGGTGAGGCTTCCTACTGGTGGGAAGTCACTAATGCAGAAAGACCAGTGGAAACATGGGAGGACTTTAGGGCAAGGTTTGAGTCTAAATTTCTCTCAGAAGCCGAAAGGAGTTTGCAGTTGGAGAAATTTTTATTTCTTATGCAAGGAAATATGACAGTCAAAGAGTACGTTAATCAGTTCGACGAGCTGGCTAGGTTCGGACTAGACCTAGTCAACACCCCGCACAAAAAGGCTCTCCGCTTTGTCAAAGGGTTGAATGAGCCATTACACAGTTTGGCCATGACCCATATACCCATGGGAGCTACGTACGAAAGGTTGGTGCAGATGGCATTGCTGAACGAGGAAGATAAGGGCAAGAAGGAGACAGAGGCAGAAAACTCTCAAGGGAAGAAAGAGGTCAAGCCTAACGATTCTAAGAATAAGAAGGTAGACTCCGAGAAGGGAGGCAAGAACAACAACTTACGCGATAAAAGGAAATGCAATTACTGTGGTACGAAAGGGCACATAGTCAAGGATTGCAGAAAGAGGAAGAGAAAGCAAGGTGAATGTTTTCATTGTGGGAAGGCTGGACACATCAGCAAAGACTGCCCTGAGAAGCAGACCGGACCTTCTGGCGGTACATCGTTAACCTATTCTAGATGCTTTGTTTTATCTTATTTCTCTCCTCGATCCTATCTTGAGAACCATAGTTAGAATCTTTTTGGATGTAAACATGTAATTGAAACATGTTATGATTGCGAAATGGTTGCAAGTGGTCGCAAGTGGTTGCTCGTGGATGCATGAATACACATTAGGCACTAGATCGGCTCAGACACATTTTCATGTTGCATATGCATGAGTGTTTATTTTGGAAACTTGGTTGTGCTATCATTTGGTTGTTGCATATGATTGAATGTTTGAGCACTCATGTAGAAATTATGAATTATAGTAGGAAAAATTTGCATACATATTGGATTCAATTCACTAAACATATTTTGCATTTAGAAGATCAATCAGGCCTGATCATTAGCATTAGCTAAGGAACATATACACACACTTCGCATATGATCATAAAGCATTAGAAGTCTTTTAAGGACAATGGATACTCGTGTTTGATGGATGAGTAGATGGATGTTTGGATGTTAGGATATACATTCCTCCTAACTTGAAGATTTCGGGGACGAAATCCTTTTAAGTGGGGGAGAATGTAACACCCCGTGAATTCTATAACCGTGAAATTCACATATTAAAGTAGAATTAATTTCAAATCAAAGAATTAAGGGAAACAGGATACGCCATTGTGTTCGTCTCGGAAAAATACGCGAAATAGAGTCCGAGTTTTCGAAAAACGGAGTCCGTATGAAGAAGATATGGCCTCCGGAAGTTTCAGAATTCAGTTTAAAATTCAAACAAAAGAAAACAGCTCAGAAAAACAAGTTTAAAATTTAAAATCGGGCCCAATTGGCCAGGGCGGGAAAACTCCCGCCTAAGGCACCCAGGTCGACTGGGCTGTCGACCTGGCTAGCCAGGTCGACAGGGCTGTCGACTGGGCTGTCGACCTGGCCCCAGAGCCAGGTCGAACCCAACCCACCCTGGCTGGCCTGGTCTATGTTTGGTCGATTTTCCGAGCCTTGCCTTGTCACTAGGGCTAGGTGTCAGCACCGGATTGGCCTCTCCTTCAAACGTACGGCTATTGTTGAATCAAGCTCCATCGACGGTCTAAAACAACTCACAAACATTATAAAAAGGACCTAAGACCTAGCCTAAATCATACTATTTCATTTTAGCCTCAGGCCGCCGCCATTAAACCTAGAGCTCTAAACTAAAAATACAAAGAATAAGATTTTAGAAGATGAAGGATGATTCTTGAAGGCTACAACTAGAAGCTACAACAACTACGACGCTTTAGACAACGAATTTGGGACTAATTGATTTGGGATTTTTATTTGGGTTATTTGCTTCATATTGTAAGTTCTATGTTACTTTTTAGGCAAAAACGCTAAAACAATATGGACATGCCATGAATTGAAACCGGATTTAGGAACTATTGTTAATCCATTGTTTATATTGTTTATCTTTGAATTATAATTTGGGCATATTGCTATGGCAACGTTGCAAGTTGAACTTGTCATGATTTTGATATTGTTATGAATCACTTGGGCTTAATTGTGTGGCAAGTTGGACTAATACATGTCCATGGAATCACTATGTTTATTGAAATCTTTATGTTGATTAAACCATGCCTATGATGCTAATTAAACCATGGCTATGACTATTGATGGAATTATGCCTGTGATGTTAATATACCCATCATGATTAATGAAAAATTGGGTATTGCTAGGTTATGATGAAAAGTTGGAATTATTATAATGTTAGATTTGTTAAAAACGCTAAATTGGGATCATTATGTCTATAATGTTAATCGAGAATCATTATGTTGAAAACGCTAAATTGGAATCATTATGTCTATAATGTTATTTGAGAATCATTATGTTAAAATATTAAATTGGAACCATTATGTTTATAATGTTAGTTGAGAATCATTATGTTAAAAACGCCAAATTGGAATCATTATGTCTATAATGTTAGTTGAGAATCATTATGTTAAAAACGCCAAATTGGAATCATTATGTCTATAATGTTAGTTGAGGATCATTATGTTAAAAATGCTAAGTTAGAACCATTATGTTTATAATGTTAGATGAGAATCATTATAAATTGGAATTATTATGTCTATGAGAATTATTATGTTAAAATGCTAAATTGGAATCCACTATGCCTATTAGGATTACTATGCCTTTAATGTTTCATGTTTATAATAAAATTATTATTATGCCGCAATGATTATTATGCCTATGATGCAAAGTTGAAATCATCATTAAGTGGGAATCACTACTATGCCAAGTTATCATCATACTAGTATTGAAACCATGTGATATGTTATAGCCTATTTATTATGTAAGTAATGATGGAATTGTCACATATGCCTATCACATGTTTGGTGTTATTCCCCTTTATCTCTTGAATTGTTTATGCTTGTGAACGAAGTACGTTTATATACGTTGGGGATACGATTGGGTAGAATAGGCAAAACTTGAATTAATTATATTCATAAACAGTGAAATTTGGCATAAGTAGAACATGAAATATGGCACGAAAACTTGACTTGAACATGCCATAATTTGACTTTAAAACGTGCCTTATTTGGGCACGAAGTTGACATATGAACATGATGTGGAAATAGCAAAATCTGATAAGAACATGGGCATGACTTTAGAAAACAAGAAAGTGGCCAACTCGAGGTTGGGTTGAGTTTGTAGTGTAAATCTGCCCGGAACCGCCCGGCAAATCCAGTTGCTACAAACAATAGGATCCAATGTGGGTAGTTGGTCACATCGCGCTTGAAACCCGAGGTTGGGTTGAGTTCGTAGCGTAAACCTGCCCGGAACCGCCCGGCAAATCCAGTGGCTACGAACAATAGGATCCAATGTGAGTGGTTCGGTGCATTAACGAATCAATTAATGCCAATTAGGGTTAAGTCATGAACATGAAAAGACAACTTAACCAACTTGAACACGATTTGTAGGGCTAAGTCATGAACTTGAAAACGACAACACTTAGCCAACTTGACATGACACGTAGGCGGGTTAAGTCGTGAACTGAAATGACATACTTAACCATCTTGACATGACTAGACTAGAAAAGGATTAAGTCACGAATTACATGACTTATTCTGTTAGGCAGGTTAGGTCACGAATTACATGACCTAATCTATTAGGCGAAACCCTAGACACGACCCCTTTCAGCAGTAACCCTCTAGAAGTATCAAGGTACCCTGGGGCTAGGCCGGGTGGGGCACGATTACTGGGCTGATTGTAAGAGGTGAACGACGACAGTAGGGTACGCCAGTGTAGGTTCGGCGGACTACGATCGTGCACGTATCCGGGGCAGACACTGGGTATCCGTAGATTTATCTGTGCATCTTGAATCGTGTCAGGGGTTGACACCCTAGGGCTGATACACCCGAAGGTGGACCCAGCACAGGTGACTACATTCGTGATTAGCCGTATGACACGGACACTTGACGAGCTAGAACTTGTAGGGAGCCGATCGACTAGAAAATCGCTCCGTAGGACCCCGTACTTGGGTCAGACCCCGTTTCAGGGTCATTTCATGATACTGGGCCGTGGGATTTATTTCGTGACTAATTTGTGATATGGGCTTAGTATACTAGTACAGTCGATGCAACGAATCTCGAACATGTGATGCTTTACTTGACTTGTCTTGACTTATCCTGGTCACCTTAGTCTATCTTGTTCACCTTGACACCATTCTTAAGTTTAGTTCTAGTTCATACATGACAGGTTGTTTTAACCGTTTCTACACTGAAAGTCACTAGAACTTACTCAGTCTTTATGACTGACCCTTTTTCCTTTCGCCTCTTTTTCTTTCGTTTCCCCCCCAGGTTCTCAGGGAGGGAATACCGCAGCTTGATCAGTTTCCACATCCAGCTTGAAGAGAAAGAATGTATTGCTTGGATCTTTTCCGTTTTGGACTATGGCTTTGGACAGCAATTAGGGGACTTTTGCAGTTTATTTATGTTTTCTTCATGCTTCTTTAAATAATGTAATCAAGACAGTTATGATTTTGGGAAGTATTATGGCATGGTTTGTGTAACACGTATTTTGAAGAAATAAAAGTTGTTGTTTTCCGCTGTTCAAAAATATGTGTTATTATATCTGTCTTGTATATCTGTGACTTATACTTATAAACCTCCACCAAAATTAGGGCATTCCCTTTTGTGAGTGACCCTAACGGAGGTGGGGTGTTTCATTATTCACAATAATAATGAATTAAGACCTCTTTCTAGCATTCTAAGGAAACACCCTGCACAAAATGTTATTAGAAAGATTAATTCAGATGTTAGAATGGGAAATAAACTAAATCAAATAGGTCATATAGCATTTGTTTCTAATATAAAACCAAAAATATTAAGGAAGCTAATACTGATGACTATTGGATTATAACTATGCAATACGAGCTAAATTAATTTGAAAGAAACGAAGTTTGGGACTTAGTTCCAAAACCAAATAATCAAATAATCATTGGTACTAAATGTATTCTAAAAAATTAAGCAGATGAATAAGGAAATACAACTAGAAGTAAGGCAAGATTAGTTGCATTAGGATATAATCAAGAAGAAGGAATGGACTACGACAAAACGTCTACTCCAATGGCATGACTAAAAGCAATACGAATTTTACTGGTTTGTGCTTGTTTTCATGATTTTAAATTTTATCAAATGGATGTTAAAAGTGCTTTACTAAGTGGATATATAAAAGAATTTTTTTATGTTAAACAACCCTTTTTATTTATACATAAAAATTTCAAGATCACATTTATAAACTAAAAAAAGCCCTATTCCGATTAAAACAAACACCTCATGCTTGGTACGAATGTCTAAAATGTTACCTTTTGAATCCTAGCTTTATAATTGGGAAGGTTGATCAAGCTCTATGTATTAAACAAATTAAAAACAATATTTTAATTATGCAAATTTATGTTGATGATATTATTTTTGGTTCCATTAACGATAAGTTATGTCAAGAATCTTTAAATACAATGACTAAAGAATTTGAAATATCACATATGGAAGAACTAACATATTAATTTGTCTTACAAATTAAACAATTAAATAATTAATTTTTTGTTAATGATGAAAAATATTGTAATAATGTTATTAAACGGTTTAGTATTGGAAAAACTTCCATCAAACCAACTCCTATGAGTACAACATTTCACCTTGATCGAGATGAAAATGGCAAAAGTATTGACCACAAATTATATCAAAGTATGATCTGATCATTACTATATTTAACTGCAAATAGACTAGATATAATGTTGTGTGTTTGTTTATGTGCACAATTTCAAGCAAACCCTAAAGAATCACAAATGCAAGCAGCGAAGAACATATTACATTTCCTTAGCAATACCAAAGATTTTGGACAATTTTATCTGGAAAAAATGTCCTTTCGAATTAGTGTCGTATAGTGATGCTGATATTGGAGGATGTCGAGTAGATAGAAAATTTACGAGTGGGACTTGTCACTTTATTGGACAATCTTTAGTATCTTGGTTCAGAAAGAAACAAAATTGTATTTTACGTCTGACGTGTGAAGAAAAATATATTTCTATAGTTTTAGCTTGTGCCCAAGTTTTGTATATGCAACAAACACTTCAAGGCTTCAGAATTAATCTATCCAAATCAACTATATTTTGTGATAATACAAGTGCTATAAATTTATCCATAATGCAGTTAATCATTCACTAATAAAACAGACTGACATTCAACATCATTTTCTTAATGATAATATTTAAAAGAATCAACAAAATTGAAATGTGTATCCTTTGAAAACCAATCAGCTGATATATTTACAAAACAAAATGAAAATATTTTCATAAAAAAGAAAAGAATTAGGAATTTTATCTTTAAAAGATTTATTATAAAAATACAAAAATTGAACTCGAACTCTAGTCTCTTAGTTGGAATTCGTGTATCATTCCACTAAGCTATTATATTTTTCACATTTTTCAACTTACTCACATCATCTATATTGTAGATTCGGGTGTGCAAATGTAACCATATTTCCTTAAACAATTTCATTCCATCAATTGGTCCTCTGGTTAAAAATTATATAACCCCAGATTATGTTCTATTTTAATCCTATTAAATCCTATATAAAGCCCGTTCTCTTTTAAATGCATCATAATTAACCTTAAAAACTATTCTATCTACCTTTTATTTCCACGACCTCCGAAAATGACACATCCTACTCCACCGTCGATTATTCCTCTGCTAGCTCATATTCAGCATTACATTCTCTGACCCGGTACATAAACTTGTTCCAATAGTACCTTTACCAAATATTCATACTGGATATAATCGAAATAGTAAGAGTGCACATAATTTATTTTCCGAATCTCCGTCTATAAGACATCACATACAGGATATCCATCACTATCGATAAGAAATTCTTGAACTACAGCTTGAAATGTACTTCGATAGATGTTGACAACAAAAAGGCTAAGCTGCTTGGAAAAATGTGCATTAAAAATTTATGGCACTTCACCTAGAAACAGCAATGTACATATATCATCACCTTGAAGTCCTCCTTACCTCCAAACTCTTGGGATTGTTCTGCAATACAATTAGCACAAGAAAATACTAATATTGTTGATGTCAAAAGTTAGTCTAATGACAATCAACCCCCAATGTTCGTTAACCACACACGAAAAATAATCACCGAAGTATGGAAAAATGTGAACAAACACAAGAGACACAATATTTTATAGTGGTTCGGCTTGATCCAAGCCTGCATCCACTTATAATCTTTGTTTATATTGTCGATTGCAGGTTATAGTGATTTTTTAGTGGAGAAAGTAGAGAAAGAGGAGATATTTACACAAAATCCTTGTGTACTTTGAATGTATGACATGCCCTTTTAGGATGTCAAGTGTTAAGCTTTTAGTAGTCGACTCCAGATGTCTGTCCATTTTTGGGAGTAGATATATTTATAGGCGAGCTAGTGGGTCAACCTTGTATGCGGCGTGGCATACACCTCTTTTGGGCTTTAACACGTGGAGCTTGATCCAGTGGAATAGCTGTAGGCGGTGGGAACCAGTACTGCTCATGAATAGTTCCTCCTCGAAATACGCAGCATATGTGGAGCTGAATACTTAGCGTATAAAGAGAAGTGTTGGTCAAAGCTTATCCGCTGCTCCAGCCCTGGGGAATAGGACTTCATTTGATAGCATATAACTTGCTCTGATCTGATACTATTGGAGTTAATTTTACTTAGATACTTCTGCTCCGGTATTCCAGCTCGATCCGATTTCTTAGGAACAGGTCGTTCGATTTGTTGATAACTCGACCGATTGGTTTAATCTCTTCTTTAGAAGGATGTTGTCTTTACTTGTTGTGATATAATTTCGGGTCGACCCAAGATCGGTCGACCTATGGTGAAAATAATCCCTTGAAGCCTGGAATGGGCCGATTTCTGGTGGTAGGCTTCGACTTCGGGTTAGGACGACTTTTTGGCAAAAAGATGGTCAACACTTTGCCCCTCAGAACATATCTTCTTGAGGAAAGGAGAAGTGTTCTGGATCTTCTAGAGAATGTTGAATAGCAGAAATCCACGAAACCATGGTTACGCTGAACCATATCAAGGCCAGAAATTGACAATCATCAATGATTGTATTAAGGCCAGAAGTTGACGACCGTTGGGGATCGTATTAAGGCCGGGAAGTCTACAACCATTGAGGATCGTATTAAGGTCGAAAACTTGTGATTGCCAGATAACAAATCGACCATTTTGAGTTGATCTTGGTAGAAGCATAAGAACTGGGATCTCGCCTATTAAATGTTACCTGCAAAGAACTGGAGTACAAGCATAAACCATGCCCAGTTTTATTAAGGGGGGTATAAACCATACCCAGAGGACGAGTATAAACCATACTCGGTTTCGCTTGGTAAGACGGAATAATCTTTTGTACAAGGTTTTTAAGGTTGATCATTAACCATGTCCATGGAATGATCAGATGGTTTGAGCATAAACCATACTCACACTAAGTGAGAAAAGTTTGTCATATCCTGGCAATTGAAGTATTAGTATTGGTATTAACTATACCTGAAGGACGAGCATAAGCCATGCTCGGTTTTATAATGTTGGCGAGTGTCAACCATGCTCGGCTTAATAAATGGGATGCGAGTATTAACCACACTCGACTTAGGAAGTTTGTGTAGGTATGATGGCGGGCATTGACCATACTCGGTTTAGAGATGGTGGCTAGCACTGACCATACTCAGGTTGGCTAGCATTAACCGTGCTCGGCTAAGATTGAGGATCCTACGAATCCTGACAAGATGTTTGAACATAGTCCATGCTCGAGAAAGAAATTTTATAGCTGCTAAGAGCTATTACATAAGTTGAAACAAAATCTAATGGGTTTGTAATTGAATCCAGAACACGCCTAGGGATTAAACCCTAGCCTTGTACGCGTGTACTTCACCACAACCATATTATTGAAAAAAAGTACATTTTTTATATCCTAAGAAATGAGAAATATATATCCACTACGATCTAGACCATATCAGTTGATGATGATGCCGCGATTGCTGGCATCAGGGTCCTTTCCGTTTCGAGGAGCTCGGGGACCGACTTGAGGAGCCTGGGCAGAAGGTTGTGGCGACACGACCTGCACAGATTTTTTAACATATTCGAGTAGCTCTCCATGTCTGACCCTTTCTCCGTGAGATCGCGCAAATGCCTGCATTCATTAGTGTCGTGACCTACCATGTTATGATACATGCAGTGCTTTCCAGACTCGAGTTCCCTTTGGATCAGCCCCCTACTGGGAGGCTTTGGAAAAGGTAGAGATCCTTGCACGTCGAGGTAGATATCTAGCAGGGAGGAGTTGAGCTCGGTGTATTGGTCATACTTGTCTTCTCTCCGAGTACGTTACGATCGTTCTTCTCCGAAACTTTTCCTTCTCCTTTTCTCTGGTCGTTGGTATTTGATGGGTTTACAGTCTGACGTTGGGTCGAACCGGATGTTGCAATGTTTCTGGTTATAGTGGACCCAAAGGTTGCACTGTTTCAGGAGCTGTTTGTCGAAGGAATTGAGTCGAACCCTGGAGTGGAGGCAAAACAGTCGACTAATTCGGAACTTAGCTACGACCGACACGAGAATCTACAACTATCAAAGCTCCGTTTAATGCTGGAAGTGATGATCCTAGCACTGGTCGATCGGGAAGTGAAGTTGAAACAGGAGGAAGAAAAGGTGTGGACCTATCTAGGGCTTGAATCTCCGCGGACCAAAGATTAGTTGTTGCGCTAGCTTCGCCCGATGTAGGAAATGATACTGGAATGTGAGGTCCCTTTTCCATCTGAGTGATTAGGCTGTTCATCACTTCCTGCTGATGTTTGAGAAGTTCATCTTAGTGTGCTATCTGATTTCTTAACTCGGCCAAAACATTATACATGCCATCTCTAGTTAGGTATTGGGACGGGTCTTCGTGGGAGGAAGCCTCACGGCTTGCCTCCGTTGTTGCTGCTCTTGTTGCATCAGCAGGTCGAGATTGAGAGTGAGAAAGTGTTGCATCCTTCCTCCGCTTTGTCACTAAGAGTTGCCGAAGGTAGTTGGGTATATCTACGTTCCCCTTCCTGGTGCGCCAAAGAGTTGACGTCAAAAGGTAGTCTAATGACAATCAACCCCCAACGTGCGTTAACCATGCATGAAAAATAATCACAGAAGTAGGATAAAACGTAAATAAACATAGGAGACACAATTATTTATAGTGGTTTGGCTTGATCCAAGCCTGCGTTTGCTTATAATCTTTGTTTATACTGTCAATTACAGGTTATAATGATTTTTCAGTGGAGAAAAGTAGAGAAAGAGGAGATCTTTACACAAAATCCTTGTGTACTTAGAATGTATGATATGCCTTTTTAGGATGTCGAGTGTTAAGCTATTAGTAACCGACTCACGATGCCTTTACATTTTTGGGTTTAGTTATATTTATAAGCGAGCTAGTGGGCCAAACTAATATGCAGTGTGGCATATACCTTTTTTGGGCTTTACATTTGGAGCTCAATCCTGTGGCATAGTTCTAGGCGGTAGGACCCGGTACTGCTTATGAATAGGTCTTCCTCGAAATATGCGACATAAGTGGAGTTGAATACTTGGCGTATAAAAAGAAATGTTGGTCAAAGCTTATCCACTGCCCCAGCCCTGGGGAATAGGACTTCGTTTGATAGTGTGTAACTCACTCTGACCTATACTATAGGAGATAAATTTACTTAGATACTTCTTCTTTGGTATTCCAACCCGATATGATTTCTTAGGAACAGGTCGGTCGATTTGTTGATGACTCGATCGACTAGCTTGATCTCTTCTTTAGGAGGATGTTGCCTTTACTTGTTGTGACATAGTTTCGGGTTGACCCAAGGTCGGTCAACCTAAGGTGAAAACATCACTTAAAGCCTGGAATGGGCCGACTTTTAATAGTAGGCTTTGACTTCGGGTTGGGACAACTTTTTGCCGTGAAGCTGGTCAACAAATATCATGCCAAAGAATTGCTCAACACCACCCAAGTATATTAATTCTTCTGATCAAAATAATATTTTGTTGTAAACTATCAAATTTTACTATATTTTTATTTTTATGTATACCTTCATTATATATGCATATATATACACATGCACACATATGAATTTTTTACTTTTTGAGTCAAAATTTTCTTCATAATTCATTTTTACGGGACTCGGCTAACCGGAATATACCAATCAGTCGACTAACAAACCTTATAACTCACTTGATCAAGTTACAATTTCAATCGACTGAATACACCCATATTTGAACTAAAACTCTCGGGATTGATTCAGTCAATTGAACACAGTCATCCAGTCAATTAACCTAATGGTTTATCCAAAAATAAAAGCAATTCTGAAGCTTTCCAGACGATCGACTTTGAATGCTTAGTCGACTGAAACTGGTCAACCGAGAAAACCTAAAATGACACATCATTTCAGTTAACCTACCTCTTTATAAAAAAACATTTTATTTCATCATTTTTTATATTTTGACTTTCAGTTTAGATTATCTTCTGTAATTTATCAAATGAATCTTCACAAAACTCAAATTTTCTTCAAAATCAAAATGACCATGGCTCCAGAAAGACAAAGAACTTCAACCTCCTCCTCAAATGATCTTTCTGATTCACAAAGTCAGAAGTTGCTTCACAATGATAAGATAGTAGAAAGTTTCAATGAAAATTAGGATCTTTGAAGGATCTTTTGTTATATCTTGATTTTGCTTCCTACTTTATTCAAGTCCTAGTTAAAAATAGTGGTTTGGAATCCTTACTTGATTTCAGTTCGAATAAATTAAGAATCAACCATTTTCTAGTCGAACTCCTCAATGCGAATATCAACCTCGATCAGCATAATATTCAACTTACTGAAAATTGAATTTGAATGCTTTTTGGTGGTGTTAAAATGATGATACCTATTAATAAACTTGGACGTATTCTAAAATGTCCTCCCATTGGTGAAGAATTGATGGATATTGCAGTAGATATGTGTTGACGGAAAAAAATGTCGCAAACACCAAAGATTCCCAATTACTAGGAATTATAAATATGGTCGCATAGACAAGAACATAAATAAAGCATAAGCAGTAAATAAAACAAGAGATTTATAGTGGTTCGGCCTTAGGGAAGGCCTACATCCACTTTGAAGAGTCGTTGGAATATTATTAATCACTTGGAAGAAATTACAAGGTTGAGACTATCTCATGACATCTCATTACATTCATGACTCATGATAGATGATGTCATAATTATCATATATTGAATAATAAGGAAAAAGACAATCTTGTCCTTCTTCTTCCTCAAAGGGGATATGCCATTAATGAAGCTTTATGGAGGTCTCCCAGCTCTAGAATTCTCTCTCTTTGAAGTGTGAGGCCATGGGGTATTTATAGGAAGTGGTTAGGTAGGGGTTAGGTAGAAGTAGGTGGAGATGGGTACCATCTTCCAGAAATTCGCTCCTCCTGCAATCGGCCTTCGGAAATTCGCACCTGGGTGAGGTGCGAAATTTCGCACCCGGCTGGGTGCGAAGCGGATTTTGGTGAGAGGTATTTTCAAGGCTAGTTGACTCTGTCGGCGCGGCGTCGTGGAGGCGAAGGTGCGAGGTCCTTGTTTGCGGGATCTTCCTTCGGTCTTTGCCCCTACGCTTTCTGTGTTTCGCCCTTGGCCCTGGGTTCACGCGATGAGCCGAGTCGAAAGTGTATTGAGTACTTTTGGTGACCGGACCAAAAGGCTGTTTAACATTTGCCCCCCAAAGTACGTCTTGTCTTGACATGATGTGCTTTGGAATAAAAAGTTGAGGTGGTAGTTGGGTTGCGGATTTATCCTGCAAGTTACTGGAAAAAAAGTATCAGCTAGCGGGCTCGTTTGCTATGGAATCGTGAGCGAGCCGCTATTGGATTGGTACCGTACTCGCGTAGCTGAGTGTCCGCATGGTGCCATCAACGCGTGTTCTTAGGCGACGGGACCTTGGCGGGAAACGAGCGTACGTGGAAGAGAGTTTTTTTTAGGTGCGAAATTTCGAACCGGAGGGGTTCGAAATTTCGAGCCCCCCAAGCTCGAATCATCGAACCGTAGTGACTCGAGAATTTGAGCCATAGGTTCGAAGTTTCGAACCCAAGAGGTTCGAAATTTCGACCCCTCAGGCTTGAATTTTGAGCCTAGACTTGGAACACAAAAGGTTTTCTCCTTTTCATTATATATAGGCCCCTCCCCTCATTTTTCTTCCTTCTTCTATTTTCGCGTCAGCTGCCATTGTTCTGAAAAATTCGATTCTCGACCACCTTGACTTGAAAATTTTCTGAGGTAATAGACTTGGTCGAGTCGAGGGAAGGGGGCAGGGAGGTCGAGGAGCGACGGAGCAGGCTCGAGATCTCGAGCCCGATGGGAGGTTCGAAAATTCGAACCTGTATGGGCTCGAATCTTCGAAACCTGTAGGGTTCAAGATTCCGAGCCCTTGGGCTCGAATTTCGGAACCTTGATAGGTTCGAGGCTCCGAGCCCTTGGGCTCGAATTTCTGAACCCTGATAGGTTCGACGCTTCGATCACCTGGGGTTCGAATCTTCGAACCACCATGGATCGAATTTTCGAACCCGAGAGGTTCGAAAATTCGAGCCACTGTGGTTCGAGATTTCTAACCCAAAGGGTTCGAATCTTCGAGGCGTCCGGGTCCGGGTGTCTTCGGAAACTTCATGCCCCGGGGCCTGGTTGTGCGTATTGCCTTGGCTGGGTGTTCACTTTCGCCACTCCGAACTTTGATTTCCTGACTGCATGTCCGCGAACTTATGCACTATTTGTTATATTGCATGAATGTACCATTGTTGTCAATGATAACTGCGCGGATGGGAACTTAGAACCTTCACATACGATAGAGCATATATCTGGACTGTGGCTGAACTGTAAAGATCTTTAACGTTTCTATGCGCGCTCTCATTCTTTGCATGACACTGCACACACACTGGTTAATCTTTATCAACACGAGTGGTACAGGTTATTTTACTAGGATGTCTAACACTGGTACATTGAAGTATAGAGAGCCGTGCAAACAAGATCACAGACTGGGAAACGTCTGGAAGCCGAGGCTTCCCCGCCATCGTCTAATTCTTCTACTTCTGACTCCACGGACAACACTGGCTCTGGAGGCAGCGAGCCTGAGACTAATGAAGGGTCGACTCCTTCTCAGACAGGGAGTTCACCTGAGATGTCGGAGCACGGGGGTCATACTGAGAGGTTACACTCTCCAATTGTATACGCCGAGATGGAAAACGTAGATATTATGGAGGATGGTGAGCCGCCTGCCCCAGTGGCTCCCGACATGCTCCCCGATGCGGTCATCTTGGACAATCCTCCGGATTCAGTGCCATCGCGCTTGGATGCCGCGGCTGTTAGAAAGCTATCTTTGCGGTTTAGTATCCCTGAGGGGGAGGCTCATGCCCCTGGATCGGGAGAAAGGTCTCATGCGCCGCCAGAAGGCTTTACTGCTTGGAATCGACATGCTTGCGTTGCGGGGTGTGTGCCCCGACCAATGATTTTATACGGGAAATGCTATTCCATTTCCGCCTTGCACCCTCACAGCTGCATCCGAACTCTTATTCTTCTCTCTTGGGCACTTGTGTTCTCTTTCGAGAGTTTCTGCATCGGGATCCTACTGGAGATGACATTCGGTACCTTTTCCCTTTCAGACGGTCAACTGGTGCATCGTCTTCGCGTTGGTTCTTGGAGGCGTCTCCAGCTATTAAATTTTTTGTCGGAAAGTGGCCCAGACCGTCGATGATTAAGCAAGATTGGTTCTTTGTTCGCTGCCATCTCGGATTTGCGAGGAGATGGATATAAGGAAGTGAGTATCTTTAATCTTCGCCTCCTTTTTCCATAAGTTACCGAGCTTTGTGACTCATTGTTTTTTATTGTGGCAGGGACTCCCGAGGCACCTACCGGCGACGAGTATCAGCGACGTCTCGATGCTTTGCGAGCTATCCTGAGGGGTCCCGTATGACGGATTCTATAGTGGATCAGGATCGCCTCGTGCGTGTTGGATTGCTTCCGGCCGACCGGGCCATAATTAGGCCTACAGTGGCGAGTAGTGCACCTAAGGGGAAAGCAGTGGAAGGCCCTGCTGCGCCCGCTTTGAAGAGAAAGATGGCTCCTGGCGAGGTCGGGCCTAAAAAGGTCGTTAAGTTTCAGGAGGGCGTTAGTGGCGACAAGGATGGTAGTGCAGAGGCGGTTGCTCGGGACGAGGGACTTATTGACGCTTCTACCCCGCCCCCGATGGGAGGGGCGGGGGAAGAAGCGGTGGTCAGTCCTCACTCTCCTGCGACCTCTCTAGAAGCTACTGCCTCCCTTGAGAGAGTAGATATGTTCATTGGTCTGGATACGGTTCCCATGGATTTGTCTTTGTGGCCGAGCGCAGCTAGTATGGAGGATATAGCTCGTGTCGTGGAAGGGCTGACTCCTTCAACTGAGGGACAATCTGGTCTATTTAGAGAGCACTTAGGACACACACTTATACACACTAAACTGCATAAAAGAGCGCTTGCACGTGCTGCTTAATTGACTTTGCGTTGCTCCTTTGACAGGTGATATGGCTAGAAGAAGCAGGGGAACGAGGTCGTGGGGACCACAACCGTCCCGAGAGTGCTTTTATTAGCTCCTTTAAGGGGGGAGCTTGCTTGTATGGTGATGCCCCACCACCGCGAGGTCATGGTAGCGGGAGTCATCACCAAGATAGGTACTCATCTTCTATGACTCTTCCTCCCCCTCCTCCTTCGGTCCGAGTGTCCAGTAGGGATTCGAGGCTTCATCAAGGAGGGTCGAGTCGTACGTCATCAACAACCACGCCCATCATCGTTCCGCCTGCCCCTGTTCAGACCTCAAAGGGGAGGGAGCTACCGCTCGTCCAGCTGGGGCCGGACAAGGCGTCTATTGTGGAGACACCAGATCTGACGGAGTCAGGAGTCCGGGACCTGCCTATTGAAGAGAGGAGGGCGTTTGTGAGGCATCCCTTCCCGAGGTTATATCTTGATGAGTTATGGTTTGTCCCTGAGCTCCGTCCCGCCCTTGACAAAGAGACCGGTGAGGTATGGCAGCATGTGAAGGCCGCATATCGTCAGGTCGATGCGCTTACCAAGTATTCACATCATTTGTCTGACCTGATCAGGAAAAAGAATCAAGAACTTGGTAAACGCAATCGACTATTGATGCCGAGCAGGCTTCCATTGCTAATCTGAATGCAGAACTGGGTAGGTTTTCTGACCCGTCTTAAGATCCATTGGCCTTCGCTTCTTTAATGTTGCTAATTTGTGGGACATGTCGTTTTTCAGCCTGGGCGAAGCATCAGTATGAGGGACTTAAGAGGGAGTATGATCATTCTTCCTCTGTTCTGAAGGAAACCATAACTGAGCTAACCACCCAGAATACAATCCTAAAGAAGGAGAAGGCCGAGGCGGACAAGGTTTGCGCCGATTTGAGACGAGATCATGCATCTGTCCTGCAGCTTCCGGAGGGTAACAAAACTTTGAGGGCCGAGAACGCCCTCCTGACGAGAGAGCTTGAGACTGTCTGGAAAGCGAGGGAGGATGCGGAAGCTAGTAACCAAGAGGTGCTAGGTGCCGCCGAGGAATTGAAGGCTGAGCATCTGAGAGAGGTAGAGCAACTGAAGAGCGAGCTGGCGGATGCAGAGCTGGGGGCGTATTCGGCTGTGGAGGAGTAAGGACAAGCTAGTAAAAGCCTTAAGGTTTCGTGGAATCTCTTGGATGAACGACTATTCCTGCGAGCTGGATTGGACCTGGGACAGACTGGTTCCATATGAGGCCTTCTTGCGTGGGGTGGATGTCAGGACCTTAGACGAGCGACAGCTCATGACCGACCTTCTGACCGAGGAAGAGCGCGTGAGGTTGGAGGAGGGCAGGAGACTGTTGCGGTAGGATGTAGAGAAACTAAGACTGGAGAGACTTGCTATTGAGAAAGGAAAGTGTGCTATGACTGAGAGTGTTGCGGTAGCCGTGACTTTTGCGGAGGGAAGTTCCTATCGGCCACCAGCCTCCGATTTGGTTACGGCGAGCGACCCGATAGGATTGACACGGGCTTTGACCGAGCATGATTTAGAGTCCGGAGAGATTGAACTTACATTTCCCATTACGTCGGGTGTCCTTTCCATTCCCCCCATGCCACCCTTGGTTGGAGGTAAATTCCCTTTACAATGCATCCCGGAGAATGATGTAGTTACCTAATTTGCGGACTCACAGATTGTGTTTTCATTGTGCAGTCCCTTTTGGGATAACTACTGCCTTGCATCCTGCCCCAATGATCCCCCAAGCGACTGAATCCGGGCTTGGATTCAGCGGGAATCATCTTGATACTCTTGCGGGAATAGGAGTGACTCCCAGCCTTTATGAAAGCCTTGCTCAAGAAGGAGAGGTGGTAGATGGGAGTAGCGCGACTGCCTACGGCCCAGTGGAAGCTGATGTGTCCTCCATGGCCGCCCTGGTGGATGAACAGAAAGCCAAGATGGCAATGAAGAGCGAGGAGGTGGAGGAAAAGCAGGCGCATTATGAAGCCGCTAGGCAGGAGATTATAACCAAACCCGGGAGGATGCTGTGAAGAGGGCCACTGCGACCGTTGCTCAGAGGAAAGTTGACGATGAGGTAGAGAGGAAGAGGGCGGTGGACGACGCTCAGAAGAGACGGGAGGATGAGGAGGCTCAGCGAAGGGCTATCGAAACCCACGAGAAAACAAGGGCCGGTGATTCTCCGCACAGGTTCCGGATACTTGTTGAACGACAGGCCGCCAAAGAGGCCAAGGAAAAAGCTAAGCGGGAAGGGCAATCCATTCAGGAGGCGAGTGCAGTGTTGATAGGTCCTACAGCTGGAGGCCCCCCCAGGCACTTGCCGCATGTTGACCCTGTGGACATTACTGAGATTTCTAGTGGCGATGGGACGGATAATAGGTGTCTACCAGTTTCTCATGGGTCGACTACCTCGCAGAAGGGCCAAAGTGGGAGAGGCAGATCTGGCAGGAAGAGGCCCGGCTCCAAGGATGGACTGTCGAGCGCCGAATCTGTAAAGAAAAAACACAAAGGCAAGAAGAAGAAGAAGCACGGTTAGCGTAGGTCGCTTAAGCTTATTTTCAGCGACCATTTTGGTAGTGTAGGCCGATAGTTTATGCGAGTTCGGCCCTTGCATTTGGTTTTTCCAGGCATGGTGTGGTTCTCATGTACACCCTGCCATTAGAAGGAAAATATATTAGTAGTGCAGTGGATTGTAATGTGTGTGTGTGTTGTAATGAAAAGTGAATTAGTAAAGATCGCATTTTGTGTTAACTGTTCGGATGTTCCCCCCATGATTTCGGGCGTCCCGTACTTGCATAGGCATACTTATCGTTACATTTAACAAAAAAGCGATTGTGAGTGTTGTGCCCCAAGTTGGTGATTCCAGGGGGTGTGATTGAGTGTCGTGCTCTGGGTTGTAGTTCTAGAGGGGCGTAAGACAATGCGCAGGCTTCTAATAAGTCTCCCTCAGCTCAAGAGACCTGTAGTTTGTGAAGCCCGGCTAGAGCGCCTGCTGTTTTTTCTTGGGTTGCCCGGGATTAAACTCAAGAGAAGCGGAGGCGCATGACATCGCATTATGTGGTTCGTCCGGTGTAGGCTCTCCCGTCGTTCATCGGGTTGGGGAGAGCCTGAGGTCGTCGTCGTTCGCCTGGAAAGAGAAGCCCAGATCACCACTCGTAAGGTCCGATCGTGGTCGTGGGCTATCCCTCAGCCTTGAGAGCTTTGAGGATATGACGATTTAAGGTTTAGTATTGGTGCTGCGCCAAAGTCCGACCAACATCCGTAGCTCAGGGGGAGTTCGTGTTTCCCTGTCAAGCTGTTGGGTGGTTGAACGATTTATCCTCGGCCTTGATTTTGGGTCAAGGTTCGAGTTAGAGGTTATTTATACTCGGTTGCGCCGTGGGCTGGCGACTCGAGTAGCGTGGCCAGGTCTCGAGTCTGGGATGTCGATCGTTGCCAATGTGATTAGGACGCGGGATTGATCCGCGGTTGAGATGGCGATGCCGACCCCCATGCTGGGAGTTGGTACGGCGGTGTATAGAAACTAGCTGTCAGGGTTAGCTAATTATGTCGCGTGAGGAGTGAACACAGAGTAGGGAGACAGAAAGATGAACATAATTTCCATTAATAACTTTTGGCATGAATAGCCTTTACAATGCCTTGAATCATTACAAAACAAAACATTGCTGGAAAACGTAAACAACCATATGCTAGGTTATGTGAAATAACGACGGAGATGTTCACTGTTCCAAACCCTTGGTAGTTCAGCTCCGTCCACGGTGGCAAGCTTGAAAGTTCCATTGCTGAGTTTTCGCAGAATGGAGTACGACCCTTCCCAGCGAGGAGCGACTCCTGTTGGCAGACGGAAGACCTGTTTTAGGACGAGGTCGCCGATGTTGAGGTCTTTGTGGCGGACTCGAGAGTTGAAATACCGAGCGACTCGTTGTTGTTGTGCAGCGGCACGTAGGTCGGCTTTGTTTCTTTTTTCTTCCAGCAAGTCGAGCGACCCCAGAAGCAAGTCCTGATTCGTCTTAGGATCGAAGTAGGTAACACGATGAGACTGAAGCTCGAGCTTGATGGGGATGACGGCTACGGACCTATAGGAAAGGGCGAAGGGCGTGTGCCCGGTTGCTGTCTTGTGAGTTGTTCGGTAGGCCCACAGGGCTATAGGAAGTTCATCTGCCCACATGCCCCCGACCTTCTCGAGGCGCTTCTTGATGATGGATTTGATGACTTTGTTGACTACTTCGACCTGTCCATTGGCCTGGGGGTGAGCTACGGCCGAGAACCTTTTTACGATGCTGTGCCGCTGACAGAAGGATTTGAATCCGGTGCTCTTGAATTGAGTGCCGTTATCTGAGATGATGGCTTGAGGGACTCCGTATCGAGTGATGATGTTGCGCGCCACGAAGTTGATCATCTTCTTGGTGGTGATAGTGGCGAGGGCTTCGACCTCCACACATTTGGTAAAATAATCTACTGCGACGACGGCGTATCGTGCCTCGCCTCTGGCCATAGGAAGAGTTCCAATGATGTCGATCCCCCACATGGCGAATGGCCATGGCCTGGTCATCTGTGTCAATTCCGTCGGCGGGGCTCTTGGGATCTTGGAGAAGCATTGGCATTTGTCGCACTTGCGAGCATAGTCTGTGGCGTCTTGGTCGAGCGTGGGCCAGTAGTAACCGTGTCGGAGTATCTTCCTGGCCAGTGTCTGCCCCCCTATGTGGTCGCCGCATTCGCCTTCATGCGCGCTAGTGAGAATTCTTTGGGCATCGTCGTGGGCCACACACCTAAGTAAGGGGACGGAGAAGCCTCTTCGATATAATATCCTGTCTACGAGAAGGCAGCGGGCTGACTGGCGGGTGAGCGCTCGCCTTTCTTTGCGGCTCTCTGGGAGGGTACGATGTCGTAGGTAGCTCTCGATTGGCGTCATCCATGATTCTAGTTCTGGTTCGGCATTTATGGCCGCGCTGGTTTGAATTTGCTTGATACTGGGGGAGTTGAATACTTTGACGAGGGCGAATCCCAAAAGCTGCGGGTCTTCAGAACTCGCCAGTCTGGCCAATGAATCGGTTTTTTCATTTTGCTCTCGCGGAATGTGAGTGATAGTGAAGTGGTCAAAGTGGGTGAGCAGTTTCAGAACTTGAGTTAGGTACAGAGGGAGTCTTTCAGCCTTCGTTTGGTACTCGTCTATCACTTGGCCTACGACGAGTTGCGAGTCAGAAAAGATTTGGATAGTTCTCAGCTTGAGCTCGATCGCGATTCTCAGCTCGGCTAACAATGCCCCATATTCCGCATCGTTACTGGTAGTAGAGAAATTCAGCTTTAATGGATAGTGTATTGAGCGACCCTCAGGTGTGATGAGTACAATACCGGCTCCCGAGCACTTGATGTTGGAGGATCCATCTATGAACAACTTCCACACGTTGTCGGGGGTTTCAACGTCTTCCGTAGAGGTTCCCTCAAGAGCCGTGAATTCTACTATGAAGTCGGCAAGGGCTTGCCCAAGGATGGCTCAGCAGGGAATGAATGTTATCTCAAACTGACTTAGTTCCATACTCTACTTCAGCAGTCGGTCGGATGCCTCAGGTCGTTGTAGGACCGAACACAGCGGTTGGTCGGCGTAGACTTTTATGGGATGAGCCTGGAAATACGGTCGGAGCTTTCGGGAGGAGATTAGTAAGCAGAATGCCAGTTTTTTGAGCTTCGGGTAATTCTTTTCTGCCCCTGTCACTCATTTGCTAATGTAGTAGACATGACGTTAGATGCGATCCTCGAGTCGTATTAACGCCGAGCTGATTGCCTGTGGTGAAACAGCCAAGTAAACGTATAAGTCCTCGTGGTCTATAGGCTTAGATAAGATGGGTTGTAACACCCCGAATTTTAGTTAATACTAAAATTCACTAATTACAGAATAAATAATCTCAAATGTGGGAATTGGGGGAAACGGGCTGCGTCATTGCATTCGTCTCGGAAAAATACGCAAAATAGAGTCCGAGTTTTCGAAAATCGGAGTCTGTATGGCCCGGTTATGGCCCAAAGAAGTTTGCAGAAAATTTAAAACTAAAACAGATTTAAAAATTCAGATTTGGAATGGGTCAGGCGGGAAGCTTCCCGCCCTACCCATGTCGACAGGGCTGTCGACAGGCCTGTCGACAGGGGTGTCGACTTGCCTGTCGACAGGGGCCTGGCGCCCAATGAACCTGGGTGCACCAGGTTGCACCAGGTTTGGTTTCAGGCTGGCTAGGAGGGCTGGTTCTAGAGATTTCCTAAATCTAAGGGTCCTAACCTAATCTAGGGTTAATCTAAGGGCCTAAAACACTCACCTAATCCTATAAGTAAGACCCCAACCCTACCCTAATTCATTCATAATTAAGTCTTGTAACTAAACTATGGCAAAATGAAATTTGAGCATGGCCTCCACTAGTTCATGAGAAAGTTGCAAGCTAATCCCTCTCAAATCATTCTCTAATCATCACCATCTTCATAATTAGCAACTAATTCCTCTTCTTAAAGTGGTTAGTTTTGAGTTTGGTGAGTTTCTATCACTTTAACATCAATTGTTAAAGTAAGTAGATTGGGTGTAATGAGACTTATGGTCTTAAATGCGGATTAGTGAGTTTGAATCATGTATAATGATATGTTACTCTATGTTGTTCTATGTTTATGCATATGTGATAAGTTGGTTTATGCATGCTTAATAAGTTGATTTATGCATGTTTAACAAGTTGATATATGCATGTTAAACAAGTGGATTTATGCATATTTAATGAGTGGAATTATGCATGTTTAACAAAGTGAGTTATGCAAGTTAAGTATATGTTTAAATGCAAGTTTAATGTGATATGCAAGTTATGCATGCTTATGCAAGTATATGGATGCTTATGCAAGTCATGTATATGTTTAAATGCAAGATTTATGTGATATGCAAGTTATGCATGCTTATGCGAGTATATGAATGCTTATGCAAGATATGTATATGCTTAAATGACATGATATGCAAGTTAAGCATGTTTATGCAAGTTATGTATGCTTATGCAAGTATGTGGATGCTTATGCAAGTATGTGGATGCTTATGCAAGTATGTGAATGCTTATGCAAGTTATGTGTATGCTTAAATGCATGTTTAACATGTTATGCAAGTTATGAGAATGCCTATATGCAAGTGCAACATGTTATGCAAATCATGTGTATGATAATATGCAAGTTTGGGTTATATGTTTGGGTTATATGTAGTTGGGTTAATATATGCTCATATATGCAAGTTGACATCCTCTTAACCCATGACGAAGTTGTATGCAAAACCCATGATATTTGTGATGATCTTCCCCTTATTTATGTCATGAAATGAGAACGATTTACGTGGGGAACGATGGGGTTGGTAAATATGTTAATAAATGAATGATTGGGTATGATTAAGCATACCATAAAAATAAATTACCATAAGTGGGAATTTACCTATTGAGTTAGGTCTACCCCATGGGAATTTACCTATTAAGTTAGGTCTACCCATGTTATGGAAAACTTGATATTAATTAGGGATAATTAATATGGGGGTGATTAATTAGGTGTAATTAATCGACTAAGACACGAGGTTGGACTCATTTGTAGTGTAAAACTGCCCGGACCCGACCGGCTTAACCAGTTGCTACAAATGTCAGCCCAATGTGAGGGGTCTTAGCCAAAAATTAAATACGTGATTAAGGTAAAGACACGAGGTTAGACTCTGTTATGACGTAAGACTGCCCGGATTCTACCGGCTTAACCAGGCGGTCATAACAGCCAGCCTAATGTGGGAGGTCTTTATGGGAGATCACGGTCTTAATTAATTAAGAAACACTTAACCATAGTAGCATGTAGTGGGACATGAGGGGTTAAGTGGGTGCCTTGGGTGGCATGAGGAAATTTTATGGTTGCCTTGGGTGGCATGTGGAATCTAGTGGGTTGCCTTGGGTGGCAATAGAAAATACGATTAGAATACTTAACCAAGTGGAAACATGTAATTAAACATGATTAAAGGGTTAAGTGGGATACACTAGATATTTGACAAGCTTAAGTGGGTAGCTTGTGGGGGCCCATTTCAACCAATATCCCAAAACGTATCTTTGTGGGCTCGACCCATGTCGAGTGACGGGACACGCATATTGGGCTTGATTATAAGAGGCCAAAACGGGTTAGCGGTGGCAACGCAAGTCCAACGGGCTTCATATGCGTGTGTGGGCCCGGGCTGGTAGATAAGCCGTTGTTGCATCGGGTAGATATAAAGCCGTGCACCGTTAGTATTGGGTAGCCACTTTAGGGGAGTGATACACCCCACTGTGGGACCAGCACGGGTATCTACGGTAGGGAGCCGATCGATGGGAAGTAGTGGGTACACCTAATGAAGATAGGGGCAGACGGCACCTATGTAGGGGTACACGAAACTACTGGGTAAGAATTACTGGGTACACCTAGTGGAGATAGGGGCAGACGACACCTATGTAGTGGGCTAGGAGTACACGAAACTACTGGGGAAATTTTCT
This sequence comes from Allium sativum, assembly GCA_030737875.1. Taxonomy (NCBI): domain Eukaryota; kingdom Viridiplantae; phylum Streptophyta; class Magnoliopsida; order Asparagales; family Amaryllidaceae; genus Allium; species Allium sativum. The sequence goes on from CM060922.1 coordinate 784,293,013, forward strand.
AAGTCCTTAGAAGGGATCAACCTTTAAGTAGGAATGACTGGTGTGGTGCAGTTAGTAATTATCCTTGGGTGGGTAGATGCGTCCTGACGGTTATCTTAGTTTATCCTAAGTCTACCAAGCTGCTTAGTGTAGCCATTCATCCCCAGATATTACCGTAGGTCAAGTTTATGTCTTCTCTGGTTACTTTAATGATTGTATTGTTAAAGTTATAGGACTCACTCAGACTTATGTCTGACCCCGTTGTTTTTATCTTTTTTCCCAACCCTCAGGTTCTACGGTGGATCCTAGCGGTAGTAGAGCTTGATCGGATTGCTGTTCCAGTCTTTAGGAGCTTGGGTAGATGTAAAGCTCCAGTTATCCAGTTATCTTTTCTTTTGTTATGGCTATTGTATGAGAGAGTGGGATTATGTACTTCTTTATTTTGACAGATATTGTACTTGACTTTTATCATGGTTTTATGATGTAACCAGACATGTTTATTTCCGCTGTTATGAGATGATGTTTTAAATTTCAAATACTATTTATATCTGTCTTGGTGTAATTTTTCTGTTCTATATTCACTAAAATACTCCACCGATGCTATGGCATTCCCTTATGAGTGACCATAGCGGGCGTGGGGTGTTACACGTGGTATCAGAGCAAGGTTACCGGAACAGATAAAATTTTTAGAAAACTATTTTTCTAAAACATTTTTGGAAAAGATATTTTCAAAAACATGTCTTTTAAGAGAAAAAGTTTTTGAAAGAAAAAGCATAATCCCCAATAGCCATATCTATATCCTTCGAATTCTCCGTTTTGAATCTTTCCTTTTTCGTTTCAGCATGGCTGAGGATCTTAACTTTCCGGAGGGTGTGACGGTACCAGTATGGTATAGGAGATTGATGGAGGCTAGGGCCACCACTACGGGTCCAGCAAATGTTCCTCCACCAACCGTAGCACCCGATCTTCCTCCTCCCCCTCCTCCTCGCACAGATACTTTTGCTAAGACTTGCAAGGAATTTAAAGCTATGGGAGGGAAACCTTTTCAAGGATCTGAAACTTTTGTGGAGGCTAGAGATTGGCTTAAGGAGGTGGAAGAGTTGATAGATATCTTTGAGATGGAAGAAGGGAAGAAAGTCAAGTTGGCTGCTTGGTTAATGAAGGGGGAGGCCTCATTCTGGTGGGAGGTCACTAATGGAGAACGCCCCGTTGACTCTTGGGCGGATTTTAGGCAAAGATTTGTGGCAAAGTTTCTCTCAAGGGCGGAGGAAAACTTGTATATGGAGAGATTCTTGACTCTAAAGCAAGGAAATCTTTCGGTGAAGGAATATGTTAACAAGTTTAATCAATTGGCAAGGTTTGGCCTAGACATGGTGAATACACCGGAGAAGAAGGCTTTGAGGTTCGTGAAAGGCTTGAATGAACCCATGCATGGGTTGGCTATGACTCACATCCCTATGGGGGCCACCTTTGAGAAGCTAGTTGACATGGCACTCATGTATGAGGAAGAGAAGGGTCCTAATGCTAATAAGGCACCCGAGAAGAAGGGAGATCAAAAGAAACCTCAGCAACAACAGCAAAGCAAAGGTGGGAAAGGCAACGGTGGCAAGAGCAAGAAGAAGAAGTGTTTCAATTGTGGGACACCTGGCCACCTAAGCAAGGATTGTCGCAAGAAGAAGAAGACTGGCTGCTTCAACTGTGGCGAAGCAGGGCATTTAGTGAAGGATTGCCCTAAGAAAGGGCAAAGGACGGGATCTACCTCAGGAGGACAGGTGCAAGCTCTTATGGCACCAAGTCAGGCTAGGGGGCAAGTACAGGCTCTCGCGGTTCCACCGATTCAGGAGAGAGGTAGAACTATTTCCGTTGAAAGTCTGGTTTTTCTATTTGACCATCCTGTCCGTACATTGTTTGATTCAGGCGCATCGCATTCGTTTATCTCATCATCATTAGTTGAGTCACTGCACTTAGACACCAGTCTGGTAGATGATCCCTTGGTTGTTTCAAACCCAATTGGGGGCTCCACTTATTTGTCCATGGTATGTTTGGGTTTGAAGATTTCTATACTTAGCATTGAGTTTAGATGTGATGCTTTTGTCTTGGGCTTCACGGGCTATGGGTTGATTTTGGGCATGGACTGGTTATCCAGTAATGGTGCCGTTCTTGATTGCGAAAGGAGAGTTGTTAGGCTCATGACCCGCTTGGGTAACACTCTCGAGATTTCTTGTAATCCCATGGACTCTGTTATGCTAAGTTATCTTGAATCGCTTGACGCTTCGGTCGAGAGTTTGCAATCTGTTAGTGTGGTCCGGGAATATCCGGATGTGTTTGAGGAGGTGAAGGGCTTACCTTCGAAGCGGGAGATTGACTTCCGAATATATTTGGTGGATAATGCTAAACCTGTATCTTTACCAGTGCGCCACATGGCTCCTCGTGAGAGGAGGGAACTCCATAAGCAAGTAGGGGAGTTGCTTGAGAAGGGGTTCATAAGACGGAGCATATCGGAGTGGGGTGCTCCAGTAGTATTTGCTACGAAGGCGGATGGGTCCCTCAGACTTTGTGTAGACTATAGAGAACTCAACAAGCTCACAAAGAAGAATAGACACCCATTGCCGAGAATAGATGATCTTTTCGATCAGTTGGTTGGCACTTCAGTATTTTCTCAGTTGGACTTAGCCATGGGGTTTCATCAGTTGAGGGTGGCTGAGGATAGCATAGACAAGACTGCCTTTAGGACTCCGGATGGTTTCTATGAGTGGCTGGTGATGCCATTTGGGTTGACGAACGCCCCTGCGTACTTTGTTGATTTGATGAGTAGGGTGTTCAGGGAGTTCCTTAATAAATTCGTGGTGGTCTTTGTGGATGATATCTTAGTATTTTCTAAGAGTGAAGAAGAGCATGCCTTACATCTTGGGGAGGTGTTGAAGACTCTTCGAGCACATAGCCTTAAGGCTAAATTCTCTAAATGTCACTTCTGGAGGAAGGAAGTACGGTTCTTGGGGCACGTGGTCTCCAAGGAGGGGATAGCTGTGGATCCCGCGAAGGTAGTATCAGTCCAAGATTGGAAGGTTCCTAGAAATGCTACCGAAGTAAGAAGTTTCTTGGGGTTGGCGGGTTATTATAGGAAGTTTATCAAAGACTTCGCGAAGATATCAGCCCCATTAACCCGCTTAACAAAGAAGAATCTTGTTTTTGCATGGGACGTAGATTGTGATGATGCGTTCCGACGGTTAAAGAGAGCTTTAACCACGGCTCCAGTTTTAGTGTTGCCAGATGGGAGCAAGCCATTTGTTGTCTATACCGATGCCTGTGGGACAGGACTTGGCGCAGTCTTAATGCAAGAGGGAAGGGTAATAGCCTATGGTGGAAGGCAGTTGAGGGCACATGAGAAAAACTACCCTACCCATGATTTAGAGTTGGCTGCTATTGTTTTTGCGCTTAAGATTTGGCGCCATTATCTTCTTGGTGAGAGATTCGAGCTGTTCACTGACCATAAATCATTGAAGTACTTATTCTCTCAGAAGGATTTGAATCTAAGACAGCAAAGGTGGATGGAGTTTTTAGCATCCTATGATTTCGAGATAGCGTATACCCCTGGCAAGGGTAACGTGGTGGCGGACGCCTTGAGCAGGAAGAGGTTGTCCTTGAGTCCATTGTTCGTGGAACGACAAAGCTTGGAATTTATCTCGATGTTTGATTTCAGACCTTCCGTTGACTATGTACCCGGTTTGCTAGCTTCTTTGGAAGTTAGACCTACTCTTTTGGGGCGGATTGGAGAAGCACAGAGGGGCGACCCACAGTTGGTTGAGTTGATAGAGAAGCTCATAAGGGGGGAGTCGTCCAGCCATTTGAGTAGGTACACCCTAGACGATAGGGGGTACTTGCGTAGAGACGGTAGACTTTGTGTACCGCAAGACGAGGGTTTGAGGAAGGCTATTCTTGATGACGCACACCGTTCTAGGATGACCATTCATCCCGGTGGGGATAAGATGTACCAAGACATGAAGAGGGTTTTCTTTTGGGCCGGTATGAAGAAAGATGTGGCCGAGTATGTCGCTCGATGTTTGGTGTGCCAGCAAGTGAAGGCGGAGCAAAGGAAACCAGGTGGGTTGCTTCACCCATTGGAGGTTCCGCAATGGAAGTGGGATAGCGTCTCGATGGATTTTATTGACGGGTTACCCAGATCAAGGAAGGGTAATACAGGAATTTGGGTGGTGGTAGACAGACTTACTAAGAGCGCCCATTTCGTACCTGTGAAGAGTAAGAGGACTGCTCCATGGCTAGCTTCAGTATATCTTCGAGAGATAGTTCGATTACATGGGGTACCCTCTAGCATAGTGAGTGATCGAGATCCTATCTTCACTAGCGAGTTCTGGAGAAGTTTGCAAGAAGCAGTGGGGACTCAATTGTGTCTGAGCACCGCATATCATCCTCAGACAGACGGCCAGACTGAGAGGGTGAATCGTGTTCTAGAAGACCTTTTGAGGCTTTGTATCTTAGATTTTGGAGGTACATGGGAAGAGCATCTTCCATTGGTGGAGTTCGCATATAATAACAGCTTTCAGTCCAGTATTGGTATGGCTCCTTTTGAAGCTCTCTATGGAAGGCCTTGTCGATCACCTACATGTTGGTGGGAATCAACGGATAAGATCTTGCTTGGGCCTGATATGGTTAGGGAGACTTCTGAGAAGATTGACTTGATTCGAAGAAGGATGAAAGCAGCGCAGGATAGGCAAAAATCTTATGCGGACAAGAGAAGGACGGATCTTGAGTTTGAGGTTGGGGATATGGTTTTTGTTAAGGTATCTCCGTTGAGGAATGTTGTTCGCTTCGGATCCGTTGGGAAGTTAGCACCGAGGTTTGTTGGGCCGTTTCCTATCAAGGAAAGGATTGGACGGATGGCATATAGGGTGGAGTTGCCCGACAGACTTAGTGGTGCCCATGATGTATTCCATGTATCACATCTGAGGAAGTGCTTACATGAGACGGCAGAGGTGGTAGAGCCGAGCTTCCTTAGAGATGTAGAGGTAGAGCGTGATGCGACTATCCGACGAGCTCCTACTCGCATCCTTGGGTCAGAGACTAGGAAATTGAGGAATCGAGAGGTTCAACTAGTCAAAGTGCAATGGGGAGAAGACGAGGGCAACGCAACTTGGGAAACGGAAGCGAAGATGCGTTCATTGTACCCATTTCTTTTTGAGGGTATATCTTTTAACTTCTCCTTTATCGTTTGTCTAGTACTTATCTTAACTTAGTATGTCCTCTCATTAGTACCTTTGACCTTTAGATAGGGTAAACCTATGGTTGAAACATGTGTTTGAGACATGTTATGGTTGATGGATGCAAGTGGATGCAAGTGTTTGCTAGTGGTTGCTCGTGGATGCATATACACACACTCTAGGCACTAGATCGGCTCAGTCACTTCATTTTGCATATTGCATAAAATTGTGTGTAGGAAGATATATTTATGAATGTATAATGGTTGTGTTATCACATGGATGATGCATTTTGGTGAATGATTGTGCACTCATGTAGATATTGTATGTGTCGATAGGGTTTTCTCGCATACATAATGGATGCATGGCACTATCATGGTTTGCATATGTTCATACATTAGATAGGGAACATATACACACACCGTTTGCATATGCTCATACATCATTAGAAACTGTCTAAGGACAATGGATGCCCGTGGTTGATGATTTGAGTAGATGGTTGTTTGGATGGTAGGATATGCATTCTCCTTAGCTTAGAGATTTCGGGGACGAAATCCTTTAAGGAGGGGAGAATGTAACACCCCGAATTTTAGTTAATATTAAAATTCACTAATTACAGAATAAATAATCTCAAATGTGGGAATTGGGGGAAACGGGCTGCGTCATTGCGTTCGTCTCGGAAAAATACGCAAAATAGAGTCCGAGTTTTCGAAAATCGGAGTCCGTATGGCCCGGTTATGGCCCAAAGAAGTTTGCAGAAAATTTAAAACTAAAACAGATTTAAAAATTTAAAAATTCAGATTTGGAATGGGTCAGGCGGGGTCAGGCGGGAAGCTTCCCGCCCTACCCATGTCGACAGGGCTGTCGACAGGCCTGTCGACAGGGGTGTCGACTTGCCTGTCGACTAGCCTGTCGACAGGGGCCTGGCGCCCAATGAACCTGGGTGCACCAGGTTGCACCAGGTTGGGTTTCAGGCTGGCTAGGAGGGCTGGTTCTAGAGATTTCCTAAATCTAAGGGTCCTAACCTAATCTAGGGTTAATCTAAGGGCCTAAAACACTCACCTAATCCTATAAGTAAGACCCCAACCCTACCCTAATTCATTCATAATTAAGTCTTGTAACTAAACTATGGCAAAATGAAATTTGAGCATGGCCTCCACTAGTTCATGAGAAAGTTGCAAGCTAATCCCTCTCAAATCATTCTCTAATCATCACCATCTTCATAATTAGCAACTAATTCCTCTTCTTAAAGTGGTTAGTTTTGAGTTTGGTGAGTTTCTATCACTTTAACATCAATTGTTAAAGTAAGTAGATTGGGTGTAATGAGACTTATGGTCTTAAATGCGGATTAGTGAGTTTGAATCATGTATAATGATATGTTACTCTATGTTGTTCTATGTTTATGCATATGTGATAAGTTGGTTTATGCATGCTTAATAAGTTGATTTATGCATGTTTAACAAGTTGATATATGCATGTTAAACAAGTGGATTTATGCATATTTAATGAGTGGAATTATGCATGTTTAACAAAGTGAGTTATGCAAGTTAAGTATATGTTTAAATGCAAGTTTAATGTGATATGCAAGTTATGCATGCTTATGCAAGTATATGGATGCTTATGCAAGTCATGTATATGTTTAAATGCAAGATTTATGTGATATGCAAGTTATGCATGCTTATGCGAGTATATGAATGCTTATGCAAGATATGTATATGCTTAAATGACATGATATGCAAGTTAAGCATGTTTATGCAAGTTATGTATGCTTATGCAAGTATGTGGATGCTTATGCAAGTATGTGAATGCTTATGCAAGTTATGTGTATGCTTAAATGCATGTTTAACATGTTATGCAAGTTATGAGAATGCCTATATGCAAGTGCAACATGTTATGCAAATCATGTGTATGATAATATGCAAGTTTGGGTTATATGTTTGGGTTATATGTAGTTGGGTTAATATATGCTCATATATGCAAGTTGACATCCTCTTAACCCATGACGAAGTTGTATGCAAAACCCATGATATTTGTGATGATCTTCCCCTTATTTATGTCATGAAATGAGAACGATTTACGTGGGGAACGATGGGGTTGGTAAATATGTTAATAAATGAATGATTGGGTATGATTAAGCATACCATAAAAATAAATTACCATAAGTGGGAATTTACCTATTGAGTTAGGTCTACCCCATGGGAATTTACCTATTAAGTTAGGTCTACCCATGTTATGGAAAACTTGATATTAATTAAGGATAATTAATATGGGGGTGATTAATTAGGTGTAATTAATCGACTAAGACACGAGGTTGGACTCATTTGTAGTGTAAAACTGCCCGGACCCGACCGGCTTAACCAGTTGCTACAAATGTCAGCCCAATGTGAGGGGTCTTAGCCAAAAATTAAATACGTGATTAAGGTAAAGACACGAGGTTAGACTCTGTTATGACGTAAGACTGCCCGGATTCTACCGGCTTAACCAGGCGGTCATAACAGCCAGCCTAATATGGGAGGTCTTTATGGGAGATCACGGTCTTAATTAATTAAGAAACACTTAACCATAGTAGCATGTAGTGGGACATGAGGGGTTAAGTGGGTGCCTTGGGTGGCATGAGGAAATTTTATGGTTGCCTTGGGTGGCATGTGGAATCTAGTGGGTTGCCTTGGGTGGCAATAGAAAATACGATTAGAATACTTAACCAAGTGGAAACATGTAATTAAACATGATTAAAGGGTTAAGTGGGATACACTAGATATTTGACAAGCTTAAGTGGGTAGCTTGTGGGGGCCCATTTCAACCAATATCCCAAAACGTATCTTTGTGGGCTCGACCCATGTCGAGTGACGGGACACGCATATTGGGCTTGATTATAAGAGGCCAAAACGGGTTAGCGGTGGCAACGCAAGTCCAACGGGCTTCATATGCGTGTGTGGGCCCGGGCTGGTAGATAAGCCGTTGTTGCATCGGGTAGATATAAAGCCGTGCACCGTTAGTATTGGGTAGCCACTTTAGGGGAGTGATACACCCCACTGTGGGACCATCACGGGTATCTACGGTAGGGAGCCGATCGATGGGAAGTAGTGGGTACACCTAATGAAGATAGGGGCAGACGGCACCTATGTAGGGGTACACGAAACTACTGGGTAAGAATTACTGGGTACACCTAGTGGAGATAGGGGCAGACGGCACCTATGTAGTGGGCTAGGAGTACACGAAACTACTGGGGAAATTTTCTAAGTCCTTAGAAGGGATCAACCTTTAAGTAGGAATGACTGGTGTGGTGCAGTTAGTAATTATCCTTGGGTGGGTAGATGCGTCCTGACGGTTATCTTAGTTTATCCTAAGTCTACCAAGCTGCTTAGTGTAGCCATTCATCCCCAGATATTACCGTAGGTCAAGTTTATGTCTTCTCTGGTTACTTTAATGATTGTATTGTTAAAGTTATAGGACTCACTCAGACTTATGTCTGACCCCGTTGTTTTTATCTTTTTTCCCAACCCTCAGGTTCTACGGTGGATCCTAGCGGTAGTAGAGCTTGATCGGATTGCTGTTCCAGTCTTTAGGAGCTTGGGTAGATGTAAAGCTCCAGTTATCCAGTTATCTTTTCTTTTGTTATGGCTATTGTATGAGAGAGTGGGATTATGTACTTCTTTATTTTGACAGATATTGTACTTGACTTTTATCATGGTTTTATGATGTAACCAGACATGTTTATTTCCGCTGTTATGAGATGATGTTTTAAATTTCAAATACTATTTATATCTGTCTTGGTGTAATTTTTCTGTTCTATATTCACTAAAATACTCCACCGATGCTATGGCATTCCCTTATGAGTGACCATAGCGGGCGTGGGGTGTTACATGGGTGGTCGCTCTAAGTGATTCAGGAGTTCCTTGAATGCGGAAACGCATTCAGGGGTCCACTTGAAATTGCGTTTCCCTTTTCGAAGTAAATCAAAGAAAGGAATGCACTTGTCGGTGGCCTTAGAGATGAATCGACTTAAAGCGGCGACCTTCCCATTCAAACTTTGAACATCCTTGATGTTTTCTGGGATTCAGATATCCTTAATGGCTTGGATTTTCTCGGGGTTAGCTTCGATGCCCCGGGCGTTGACGATGAAACCTAGAAACTTTCCTGAGGCGATGCCAAAGGAACATTTTAGAGGATTGAGTTTCATGTCGTGTTGGCATGGACGTGACTGCTAGAAATTTTCGATTTAACTAGCATGTCGTCCACGTACACCTCCATGGATTTCCCGATTTGATTTTTGAAGAGTCGATTAACCATCCGTTGATTTGTAGCACCGACATTCTTGAGGCCAAAAGGCATGACGCGATAGCAGTAGAGTCCGCGGTCGGTTATGAAGGAGGTATGATCCTGGTCGCGGAGATCCATCGGGATCTGGTTGTAACCGGAGTAGGCGTCCATGAAAGATAGTAGTTGGTATCCGGCGGTAGAGTCGACTAGCTGGTCGATCTTTGGGAGCGGGAAGCTGTCCTTCGGGCAAGCTTTGTTCAAATCAGAGAAATCGATGCACATCCGCCATTTACCATTGGCCTTCTTGACCAGCACCGGATTGGAGACCCACTCGAGGTAGTAGGCTTCGCGGATGAAGTTGTTGTTTAGCAGGTGATCGACCTCTTCTTCGAGTGCCTTGGACCTCTCGGGCCCCAGGAAGCAGCACTTCTGCTTGACTGGATGGATTTTAAGATCTATGCCCAAAGAGTGGCAAACAATTGTGGGGTCTATGCCCTTGATATCGGAATGAGTCCATGCAAATACATCCAAGTTGCCTTTCAAGAAATCCATGAGGTCATCTTTGATGGCTGGGTGCAAGTGCGATCCTATCTTCAGTACTCGTGAGGGGTCATTGGGGGTAACGGGTACATCCATCGTGGGCTGGACTGGAGTTGGTCTCTCGTACTCGGGCTCTTCGTCTTTCCTCAGGTCAAGGTCGTCGGAAAGACAGGAGTGACGCCTGAGCCAGGGCCCAGACGCCACAGATTGCTATGCTGATGCGATCTTGGCGCAAAAAGGGGCGGGTACTAATTTACCCTTGTCCCTATTACGCGCACTCTTCCATTCTATCGCGTAACATTCCCTGGCACCGACTTTATCGCCTCTGACTGTTGCGATCCCATTTTCTGTTGGAAATTTCATTAGGAGAGACCATGGCGATAACCAGACGCGGAATTCTGTGAGGAAGGGGCGTCCGAGGAAGACGTTGCATGATGAGGCAATGTCGATAACCACAAAGGTGAGGATTCAGACTCGACTTCGATCCCCCATGCCAAGTTCAACGGGTAGGTCGGTGACTCCCACTGGACAGTTGGATGCCCCATTAAAGCCGTGAATTATGGAGCGGCATGGTTTGAGGTCTTTTGCTTCTAACTTCATCTGATCATAGGCGGCTTTGAAGATGATGTTGACCGAGCTTCCCGAATCGACCAATATCTTTGGGTGGTTGCAGCGCCAATTTGAGCCATTATGACCAAGGGATCGGTGGTCGGGATTTCAATTCCCGTGGACTACCTTTCGTCGAAAATGATGTCGTCCCACATGGTTTTCCGGAGCTTGGCCGAGGTGAATTCGTCGGGAGCGGAGCAAGACTCGTAGGTTACATGTTTAATGGAACCCACGTATTCCTCCATCTTTCGAAAGCTGTCATGCGTGGGGCTCGGTCCACCGTATATAGTACTGATCACGACCCTCGCCTTGCGTTAGACGGCCCAAGGGCCGTCTTGGAGGCCGTTTGAGGAGGTGGCGCTGAAGGTTTTGGATTGGCTCCGGGTGGAAAAGGCTCTTGAACATATCGTTCAAGCCGCTTCTCGTGGATGAGTTTTTCAATTGCATCTCAAAGCTGTCGACATTCATTTGTGTTATGTCCATAGATGTCGTGATATCGACAGTATCTCCCCAAGTTCTTCTCGGAGTCGGTCAACTCCCTTGTGAGGGGTTTCGGATATGGCAAAGTGTTTCTTGTTTTCAAGTAGATGGTCTTTAGATTTTCATTTAACGGGGTATATGTCTCATAAGCGCGGTAGGGGCCGGGCCTCCTTGGATCTGTTTGGATCTGATTGTTGCCTCGGCCTCCTTGTCCCCCGTTGCTTGGTCTCTGTCTGGGGGGTCCTGCCCCCGTGTTCGGATTGGGGGGGGGGTCCTCCTGCTTCTTGAACCCGAGGGCGGTTATTTGCGGTGTCAATTCGAGGGTTGGTGCGGCGGCTGGCATCGGAGACGCGGTTCTGCCTTGCATCTTCTTGGCATAAGAACTGCCCTGCTTTCTCATAGAAAGCATCGAGGCTCTTCGGTTGCTTTCGGTCAATCCATGCCCCGAATTCGGAAGTGGGAAGGACTACTTTAGCTAGTTGGAAGAGTACGGTGCGCAGATCCGGATCCTCGACAGCGAGGGCGATGTTGAACCGGGAAATGTAGCTTTTAAGTGATTCCGTAGGTCCTTGGTATAAGTTGGAAAGAGAAAGGGGGTTCTTCGGAGTCGGAATGTGCATTCTGAACTGCTTGACCAACTGTGTCGCTAATTGGTCGAAGTTGTTGATGGAATTAAGCGGGAGACGAGATAACCATTAAAGAGCGATCCCCGACAAGAAGACCGGAAAGCATTTGCATTTGGATGGATCGTCGCCTCTGCTTGAGTCCATTTGCCACTCATAACGGTTTGAGAAATCACAAGGGTCAGTGGTGCCGTCGTAGAGCGGCATCTGAGGCATGCTAAAGTGTCGCGGCCATTCAGCTTCATTAACTCTTCGAGTGAAAGGGTTGCGCCTAATGTGCGCTTCCCACGTACCATGCACATTTCCTCGCATCTCCCTCATGATCCTTCGGACCATGCCGGGAAGGTAGGTCGGATGAGGGTCCGCCATCGGGACTTATGGGTTTTGGCGAGGTTCCGGAGTTCTGATGCGAGGGCGTCTTCTAGGATGGACGTCTTCGTCGTCTTCTTCCATGTCCTCGACATCTATAATGGGAGCCTGGTGCGCGTGATGATGTGGGGCGGGGTCACACGGATCCGGTTCCGGAAAAGCATGGGCCGCCTGAATGGTGGGTTCATTGTCTCGGCGGTTGCCGCTGGGTCTTGTCGAGGAGGAGGTTGGTTAGTAGGAGCAGGTCCATCATTGATGATTAGGAGAGAACGATCCCGAGGTTGGGCGTCCTCGCCATAGGTAACCATGGTCCGGTCGCCGTTGCCGTTGGCGTATCCATTGCCATTGCCATTGGAAAGGGCATTAGTTCGAATGGGTACGTTGTTGATGAGACTAAACCTTCTTCTTTGGTATGGGCCCCTTGACTCGGAAGAGGAAGTTTCCGATGTTGGTGGCCGAGGTCGAGCATTGTTTCGAGCTAGTTGTAGTTGAGCGACGACGCGCTGACTTTCGTTAAGTTGTCGCATAAGGTCGATGTTATTCCTTAGCGCTTGATTGAGCTCGACGGCTGTATTCTCATATTTTTCACTAAGCGTACGGATTTGCGCTTGTGTTGTGGGCGCTTCGGGGTCCACAATAGGAGGTTCAGTTTCATTAGTGGCTGGGATGTCTGCCGGTTGAGGTTGTCGAGATGTACCGGCCTCGGCTGCGGCTGAAGAGCCGGTCATTGCGTTCTTTGACTTCTTTACCATCGTACGCGGACTCGATAGCAGGTTAAGCAAGGAACCTTAAGCTTGACGAAGTCGAGATAGTAATGTGCAAGAAAGACGCAATATCCGAGTTTTCTCAGTGAAAGCGCCAAATGTTGACGGCAAAAAATGTCGCAAACACCAAAGATTCTCAATTACTAGGGAATTATAAATATGGTCGCACAGACAAGAATATAAATAAAGCATAAGTAGTAAATAACACAAGAGATTTATAGTGGTTCGGCCTTAGGGAAGGCCTACGTCCACTTTGAAGAGTCGTTGGAATATTATAAATCACTTGGAAGAAATTACAAGGTTGAGACTATCTCATGACATCCCATTACATCAAGACTCATTATAGATGATGTCATAATTATCATATATTGAATAACAAGGAAAAAGACAATCTTGTCCTTCTTCTTCCTCAAAGGGGATATGCCATTAATGAAGCTTTATGGAGGTCTCCAAGCTCTATAATTCTCTCTCTTTGAAGTGTGAGGCCATGGCATATTTATAGAAAGTGGTTAGGTAGGGGTTAAGTAGGAGTAGGTAGAGATGGGGACCATCTTCCAGAAATTCGCGCCTCCTGCAATCGGCCTTCGGAAATTCGCACCTGGGTGAGGTGCGAAATTTCGCACCTGGTAGGTGCAAAATTTCGCACCTGGCTGGGGGCGAAGCGGATTTTGGTGAGAGGTGTTTTCGAGGCTAGTTGACTTTGTCGGTGCGACGTCGTGGAGGCGAAGGTGCAAGGTTCTTGTTTGCGGGATCTTCCTTCGGTCTTTGCCCCTACGCTTTCTGAGTTTCGCCCTTGGCCTTGGGTTCACGCAATGAGCTGAGTCGAGCATGTCTTGAGTACTTTTGGTGATCGAATCAAAAGGTCGGTTAACAATGCGTATAACTGAGATTGAGTTAGTCATTGTTTTCTTTCCAATGACTTAACAGAACTAAAGGCAATCAAGTTACATCCAAAACGAAGAATAATGCATTCCATTCTCGCCCACTCTATAAATCCCTATATCGGAAGTAAGGAACAAGTTTGTGAGGAGGATTTCCAAGCAAATGCTATTTGGGATCAACATCGAGTAAATTAGGCTAAGCTAATTTTAATGTGATTCCATCCTTCAACAAGGATCTAGTGAGAGATATGTATTATAGAGCTTATATTATGTGACTCATCTATCATTTTGAAGTTCCTATTCTCGATTCTGACTTTAGTAACATTAGTGCATTGAGCTCTAAAACCTTAAGCTTAATAGGATTTCTAAAGAACTTTCAAAGTCACACCTGCATCACTTTTGAGCACTGGAAAGAAAATCAAGCAACTCACATTACGCAACCTTCATCCCAAACTAAACAAGAAGCACAAACTCCTTCTCATGCTCAACTAAGTCACTCATATGACGATATCAAAGAGGTTGCTCTAGACACTCAACCAAAACAAGCCTTGACCATTATTTCTAAAAATCAAAAGATTTTGGATAGGAAAGAACCGTAACTGTAATGGATTCAAAAGTTGATCGAATCAAAAGGTTCCTCAATAACATTTGGTAAAAGCTTTCATGTGGATCTACCTCTGCTACAAAGTTTAATGAGCCAAGAGATCCAGGGAAGCGACATATGCCTCAGTTTGCTTAGTATACATTGGAAGAGTAAAGTTAAAAAGAGAAAAAGGAGATGAAGCAGGAATTCACAACCGGAGAAACTTTCATGCGATGCTTTGATAAATGTGATGTTCTATGATAACTTGAAAATATCTATGTCGTAAAATTCTTACGTAAGTATTTCCTTTTTGTCGATGACAAATGGGGAGATAAACTGAGCACTAACTATTTTTAAATGTCAATAATTCAATGGAGATAAGTTGAGGGGATACTATTTGTCGAGACTTGCTTATATCTTAATATAGCGTTGTCATCAATCATAAATGGAGAAAATGCTGGAGCAGAATTTTGATCATGACGACCACCAAGCTCAGGAATGAACAACAACAAATATTTGCAAGTCATCGCTCGATAAAATGAGGAGAAATGAAGACACTAAGCTTTCGAGTCAATAAAAATATATACATATGTGTCAGTGTTGTTAGAGAATGCAGAATGCAGATCTTAAGGCAAGACTAACACTAGAGGGGGGAGGGTGAATAGTGTTTATAAGGAATTTTCAAAAATCTCAAACTTAAATGATCTACTATATGAATCACACACAACAAAGATTATCACAGACACAGAATCAAACATAAACACATAAGAAAATAAATATAAAATCCAAAAAAAGGAAAGAACACACCGGATTTTATACTGGTTCGGATTACTCCTACGTCCAGTCCCATGCAACGCTGGATTGCACAGAGTTTTATTAGTATTATCAACATCCAAGTACAATCCCCTTGATTTCTTGGCTACAAGGTTAACACCTCTCTAACCACTCTTGATTTCATAGCAACAAGATTACCACCGCTCTCTTTCGTTGATTACAAGGAACACACCCTTTCCCACACACTTCCCAAATGATTATAACAGCCCTTTAACTCCTCAATAGTACTTCACTTTATAGCGTAATGGATAAAGAGTGCGAAAAGAAGAAGTTTTATATAATTAGAGTAGAATTCGGCAAAATAGAAGCGTAGAAATCAATAAAATATGAAATATTAACGACGGGATGAAGAGACGTGAAGATGGAGAAGAAGAATGACTAAAAAATTCGAAATCAACCCCTATTTATAAGATTTGAAAGTTTGCAAAGCTTTTGGAACATTACAAATATTGATAAGACACTTCCTTTGAAAATTGAATTTTTGACAGTTGCATGTCGACATAGACATATATGTATGTCGACATAAGCATGTACAAAATATTTTTTAAACTATTTTTCAAGTGTTTAATTGTATATATTATTCTGGAAAATCATGAATTAAAACATAATGATATAAATGAGTATTCTAAAGTGTAAAATCATATGAAAACATAAATATATATTATATAAACATATTTATAAAATTTCAAGGTTTAAAACTATATAACTATAACTATATAAACACACATACACACACACGTGTATATATATATATAAACTTCAACTTTATTTAAAATCATAAGTAAGATAGAATAATTCGAAAATAATTTGAAAATCAGAATTTTGAAATTTGAAAATCAAAATTTTGGAATTTGAAAATCAGAATTTTTAAAAACAGAATTTGTATTTGAACCTGGAGTGTTGTTCAGAGTCTTACATATAAACTACACTCTATTACTATATTTGTCTTGAACTCTTGAAAACTTTATTACCCATGAGTCTTGAATCTCCTCTGAATTATGAATCTCTTGAAACACTAAAACTGTATAGTCTTCAGTATTTAAGTCCTGTATACAAATCCTACATATGTGTGTGTGTGTATATATATTCTAGATAGAAATGTTAGTTTATATTTTATAATCAATGAAAATTGAAATATGGTTGTTATCACCAAAACTTCATTCTCCAACATATAGGAGTCAATATAGAATCATATACATATACAAATGTTTCCAAAAATCCTAAATAGAAATTAAAATAGATATAGTAGAAACATATTAGAATAGAGGAAGAAGAATAACTAAACTAACTTGGAAATAAACAAATGGAGAAGAGAAAGAATGAATGCAGTGTCTAGAGAAGATGTGAGGTTTAGAGAGGAGTCTTGGGCTCTATTTACAGTAGCTGAAGTGTGTGAGAACGGTTAAATTTAAATGATTAAATTTGAACCGTTCAAATCAACAAACTATACAGAAAAATATAGGAGGGCGATTGACCCCAGGTCGACCCCCCTTATGTGTAAGGCACAGTGAATATATTTCATTATAGTAAATAGTGAGTACAAAATATAACAGGAGATAGGCTAATCATCTATCTATTACAGACATTCCGACACTAATTACAATATAACTATAATCAAACACCACGCATGGTGTGATCAGTTGCTATCTAGTTACAAGAAGAAAAGGTTTACAATACAAAACAGTTAGGACATATTTTACCCATACAATCCACACACAGAGATTATATTTGAGTCGTCAAATTTCCAGAGCCAGCTGTAGACTAAGGCAATCGTACAGATTTAAATAATTATTCTCCAAGCCAGAGCGCTATACGAAGGAACTCAGCTAGCTACACCATTGATAGAAAAAAAACCAAGCCAAAACACAGAAACACTGCTAACTCAGAAGCACCAGATAGGAATGCTAAAGATTGAAAGCCAACAGAGAATTGAAGTGAAGATGCAGAAAGTTGAATCCTCATGTGCTAGGAGAAGCTGGATGTAGAAGATCATAGTAGGCTTAGTAACTCAACAAACAGCTAGGTAAAGAATAGCTCAATGGAATTTATCAGTTTTAGCATCAATGCCAGATCAACAAATAAAACCATAGATAATCAACAACCAAGATATTTGGTTTATTATTAATTAGTAATTATAATTTGTTTCTATTTCTTTTCAAATGTTGTCCTCTCTTACCAGTATACATATATGCACACATGTGCCATTGATATTTATTTTATTACAGTTTTATGCTAATAATTTCAAATTCAAATCTTGTCGTTGACACGCTTTTTGGTCAAAGCCGTCACACGTGAAATTTCTGGTTAGCAACGCGCTCAAGCATTGAGAACATCATCGGTAGACACGAAGCGATTTTGTCAATGTGGCAACAAAAGCATAAAATGGCCCGAAACCCTAATTAGATGACCTCTTTTGGGCCCAAAAACACCAATTATGATGCTTTGCCCTGTAAATCTTTTAGCCCTCTAAATTTGCTTCAAGTACAACTTTCGTTTGCCTAAACAGCCCTGCGGTTTGAAAGTTACTCTAGTTTCCGTAAGCGCGTCCAGAAATACTCTGTCAGAAGAATTACTCAAGATTTGAGTATGAACTGGCATTGATGGCAGTCACTTAGATGGAGTAACGTAATATTGGAAAACTTAACATTTTAATGTATGAAGGCTTCGAGTCGGATCCCGGCGTTTGGATTTGGCATCGATGAACTTTTAGATTTCTCAACCCCATACGAGTCGGATTGAATGCTCGATTCAGAGGGATTGGACCTGACTCGACCCGATGGAATGGCGTTGAAGCATTTCGGCTTTGCAACGATGGGATCAGGTCAAGTGGGAGGAACTCAACCCTCCCGAAGTAGTTCCCAAGCACTCATAGATTTGGACTTTGACAACCTCGGTTCGGGTTAAGCAAGATCTGTCTCGCCTCGAACATCAGCTGCACAGAAGTGCATAACTTCTTCGGATTGAAGATGACGGCTCGGTTCGGATATGAGAGACCCATGTGACACCCCACGTCCATTAATGTCGCTCACAAAGGGAATGCATTAAGTTTCGTGAAGTGTTATAGGTTAACAGAGTTATATTACAAGACAGATATAAAATGACAACGGATTTAAAAACTTTATTAATCATAAAGCATCATGGTTCAAAAATATCACATGTCTGAAGTACACAAAAACCATTACATCATAAAAGCTACTGTCTTGTACTTTAAAAATTAGAGTACATAAAAGAAGCAAAATTCCCCGTATAAAATATAGCCATAGTAGCAAGGATAGGAGCTTGAGCCATACATCTAAGCAGCTCTAGTAAAATGAAAGCAGAATCACGGTCAAGCCTGAGTATTTCCACCCTGAGAACCTGGGGAGGGAGGGGGGAACGGAAGAAAGAAGAGGAAATAAAAAGGATCAGACATAAAGTCTGGCGAGTCCAGTTAATTTTAGCAAACAAATAAGTAAAAGTATCATGACAGACATATAAAGTGGATAAGAGAGAGATAACAACATATAAGGTAGGTATGACAAGTTAAACATGATAGAGCGTATATGCTTCACTAAAGATTCTAGGATTCTCTGCACCAATACTAGTATCAGTAGAATGAGATGAACCCAACAACTATAAGATGGTAGACTTAGGCATACATCCTGATGTATCCTAACCATCATCTCCCTACTCCGTAAATACCCTGTGTCGGCCCCACGGTAGGAGGTATCACTTTCCTAAAGTGGAAACCCTTCGTTGATGTGCACAACCATATCTATTGGTGTCATAGTCGGCTTAGCCCCCTCTACCCGGCCCACGCATACACATGTCCCCGGTCAGTTTGCACCGCCCACACCGTCCTTCTTGTTTGGATCTCTTACAATCAATCCAATAAGCATGTCCCTACTCCGACCGAGGACGAAGTGCTCACTTGATACCGTTATATGGGTTACTGACTGAAGCGGGTCCCCCATACATGATGATACAAGTTCTCCCCCTTGTCTTGTATCCCCACTAGGATTTCCTCAAGTTATGTATACCTATTGGTGTCTTTAATTACATAACCCCCTCATTGCTACATGTTATACTTACCTTACGGTGTCTTTAA
This sequence comes from Allium sativum, assembly GCA_030737875.1. Classification (NCBI taxonomy): domain Eukaryota; kingdom Viridiplantae; phylum Streptophyta; class Magnoliopsida; order Asparagales; family Amaryllidaceae; genus Allium; species Allium sativum. The sequence goes on from CM060922.1 coordinate 784,312,235, forward strand.
TTATATAACCCTGATATTTCCATAGGTTATGCTTACCTAAAAAGGTGTCTTTAATTACACAACCCCAACCGGTTAAGTTTTGTGGGCCTATATATAAATATTACCCACCATTATCCAAACAAATTTACTTAACCCCTACTCAAGTTCATGTTCATACAATCCCGGTGCTTGTTAATGGCGACAGGTGATTTTCGTCACCTGCTTTCGCTATGCGTGAGCCCTAAATATAATTTCATCTCAATTCTAATCGTCTTCCTCTAACAAGTTCAGATCGCTTACGATCTGTAGGTAGTTGTCAATGATTCCATCTCGTTGATAATCCAACCATCGGTTTTTTTTCTAATCGATTTCCTTCTACAAATTTCAACGAATTTTTTCCGTTTATAAGCATTTTGTTCCCCTTCATCTTCATTCCATCTGCAACCTTCAACGAATTCCTTTCATTGATAAGTCATTTGTTTATCACATTTTAATTACACAATTTTAAGCCAGGTCTGTTCCTTCTTCAACAAACGCGGATCTAGATTTCAACAGAGCTTTCCAGATGTTCTGCACTACACCCAGATCTATGCATCGCCATGCTTAATTGCAGATCCTACAGTTCTGATGCGCATCGGTCTGAAAATAGGAGATTTACTCAACACAAAATCAGATCTGAGAATTCAGATCCCAAATCTGAATATCCCCAATTTTTGAATTCGTGAATATTAACCTGTGCCGACCTTCTGGACCGAATATGGACTCGAGCAGATCTTCGAGAGTTCCATCCTACCGTAAAAGTTTTCTTTAAGTGGTTTGGTAAGGAAATTATAAACATTGTTTGGGTTGAATTTTGCGGTTCAGTTCTTGGATTCTTGCGTTCAGTTTGACGTTCGAATATCTTGTTCTGGTTTTACTGTACGAAAGTTGAAGTTTGAAATAGTATCCCCCACAAATTTGGGATCTGCGTATTCTTGGAATGATTCCTCTGCGTACCTGGAGGTTGAACACTCACGTGACGGTGTCAACCCAACAATCTTATTGGGTTAATCGTTATGAGATTGATAAATGTAAAGTGGCAGTTGATTGACAAGAGAATGTGGGGATGTAGGTTTACTAGTTCAATTTTCCTTTCAGATGTATGGAACATCGGGCTTCCGTTGGGTATTTTACATGACTTTTGTCAGCAAGTTGAGCATAAGATCATTGGTAAATCCTCTCATCAGTAATTTCACATGTATTTTAGACGTTTTCTTATTTACTACGGGTTCTGCATTATATATGCATTTGGTATTTCTGGAAGTAGTTTTAAATGGTTGTTGGTGTTTTTAAAGGAACTGCCAGTTGTTAACATTGGAGATGGGGAGTTTGTTTATTCTTCATGCTACCAGTTCATTCTTCATGCTACCAGTTTATGGGTCTTTTGGCAAAAAAAACAAGAAATATCAAATTTAGGTTTGGTCTGCTATTTATTTCATTCAGATATTGTAATGTCACTTGGATTATTTGTGCTATCAGGTCGATTCAGATACTAAGATCGATTCACAATGTTGTGAATCATCAACCAGATTTAGTGTTTGGATTAGAATTTTGTGATCTAGGTGCTGCTTAATGACTTGCCTTCTATATGCTATATATGAAATCATGTGAACCCTTTATGTTTTCATATGGAGTTTGTAGTTGATCAGTTTTGAAGTGGTTTAATTGGTGGAAGGTTATGGATGAAATGGTGTGAAATGAAGAGTGTTTTGATCAAGATTTGGAAAAGGTGCTGCTTGCTTCTAATTGAAGTAAAATCGCTGCTTGTTGGATTGCATCTTTTATAAGAGAAGACCAGATTATGGAGCTTTGGGCTCGTGAGTTTTTGCGGTTTGCAGGCTAGTGGGATGGCGACCTCATCACGGGTCATTTTATGTTTAGATTAGGTTTCAAAATTTACTTGTGTTTTTCAGACTTTTTTCCATTTTGTCTTATGTTATGAAATGGTTAATATGTTATTTTAGTTGTTAATAAAGTGAATCAATTTTCAAAAAAAAAATGTTCATACAATCCCTATGGATTCCACTAGGTTAAGTATTCAAGTTTATTACCACATACTCATTTATGGTTACAATATGCTAGACCTTACACATTAAGCCTACAATTTGCGAATGCTGGACATGTCAGGCAGGTCCGGGCAGGCTTATTCTACAAATCGGGCCTAACCTCGTGTCGTAGCACGTCTCGTATTTGTGCACTTTGGCCTAACACATTAGATTCACCACTTGTGGTCGCTGGATGTGTCGATCGGTTCCGGTTAGACTTGCACCACAAGTTCAATCTAACCTCGTGCCTAAGCGTGGTTTACAATTTCAAGTTATTGTAATTCTAGGCATTTCCATTATTAGCCAGTTTTACCTATGTCTGTCTTTATAGGTCTTCATCCCCCTTTTTCCCATTAAGAATTATATGCCCAATTTCATGTTCATAGACATTATTACTCAAGTTATGCCAAATTAATATTAACATATTTCATTCAGGTCATGCCTAAACTTCCAATTACCAATTTATGCCAATTTCAATATTCTACCCCTCGTTCCCTGTTTAATGCATTCACTCATTTTAGTGACATGCCTTGGATCGAAAGTAGCCTGGCCATATAAAATAAAAAGGGAAAGGGTGAAGGGAAGGTGACAGAGATGATTATTCTAACAGAATTGACATAAACTTTTCATGTCATAATGTTAAGATGAACATATAAGAACAGATCAGTGAACTTGTGATAATAAATGGGTTCTAACATGGAAGGTATGTCATAATAGGCATTATTAGATCTCAACAAGGACTTAGATGTCCAACTAATGATAGATACAGATTAACCACAACATGATAGGCACAAGATGATCTAAATAGTAAATTAGATCTATAATCAAAAGTAGATCTGACATGATAAAGTTGAGATCCAAGTCACGCTAATTCAGAATATCATGGGTTCACAAATTACAATAGATTTGATATGATTCAGTCACATGCATAGATCCAAATTACAATATCATGGATTCACAAATTTCAATAGATCTGATATGATTCAGTCACAGGCATAGATCCAAATTACAGTCATATCATGGTTTACTTTTAATTATTTAAATCTAAAGGAAACCGAAACTCACAGTGTTTGGATCTAGAAAATAGAAGAAGAACAGATCTACACTTGAGTCTCTAAACTTGATTTGTAGAAGAAGAAAAGGATTTGATTCAGTCCAGGCACCGACAACGTTTAGGCCTCCATTGATTTTAGTGTAAGAAAATAAGAGAAATGAGCCTATATTTATAGCTGCCAGCCCCCAGAATTCAAGCTTCCACCTCAGCCCTATGGGGGTCGACCCTGGGGTCGACACCCCCTTTGAGAGGTCAATCCAGGGGCTGACTCCCCTAATCGGGAATTTTTCCGCTCACCTCGAATTCTGAAATTTTGACTTTTGAACTGATATTTTGAACTTCTGGACCATATATATACATTTATAATTATCTTGTGCGTATACGAACTACAAACCCTCATAACTTCTTCATACGGTGTCTGTTTTATGCAAACCAAACGTCTACCTTGACCAGAATTTCAAGACGGACGCAGGCGCAGTCCGTTTCCCTTAATTCTGAATATTAAATTAATTATTATATAGTTTATTCTCTTTTAGTATTATTAAGATTACGGGGTGTTACATTCTTCCTTACTCAGAGGATTTCGTCCCCGAAGGTGACACTTTAACGAAAACCATATCTCCTACTTCAAGTTCAATATCGGTCCTTTTCTTGACTGCATTGGATTTCTTTCTATCCTGAGCGGTCTTCATTCATCGTCTAATGAGATCAATCATCTCAGACGTTTCTCTGACCATATCCGGTCCAAGTAATAGTCTTTCTATAGATACCCACCAACAAGTTGGTGATCTACAGGGCCGTCCGTACAACCGTTCGAAGCGTGCCATGCCAATGCTAACTTGATAACTACTGTTATAAGCAAACTTTACTAAAGGAAGATGCTCTTCCCAAGTCCCTCCGAAGTCTAGGATACACAGCTTAAAAGATCCTCTAGAACTTTGTTCACCCTCTTCGTCTGTCCATCGGTCTGAGGATGATAAGCGGTGCTCAAACATAACTGTGTGCCTAAGGCTTCTGGCAAACTCCTCCAAAATTCACTAGTGAAGATGGGGTCACGATCGCTTACGATGCTGGAAGGCACTCCATGAAGGCAGACTATCTCACGAACATAAATTGCTGCCAACCAAGCTGTTGTTCGCTTACTCTTAATTGCAATAAAATGAGCGCCCTTAGTAAGTCTATCTACTACCACCCAAATGTTGGTGTTGCCTTTCTTTGATCTAGGCAAACCATCTATGAAATCCATAGAGACGCTCTCCCACTTCCACTGTGGAACCTCCAAAGGATGAAGTAAATCACCGGTCTTCTTTTGCTCAGCTTTAACTTGCTGACAAACTAAACATTGAGAAACAAACTCTGTCACATCTTTCTTCATCCCAGTCCAAAAGAAAACCCTATTCATGCCCCTATACATCTTATCCCCGTATGGATGAATAGTCATCTTAGGATGATGGGCTTCCTCTAAGACTGCCTTTAACCGACTTTCAGTTTGAGGAACACAAAGTCGTCCATCTCGTCGCAACCACCCTTTATCGTCAATGGAATATCTATTGAGGTGACTAGAAGTCTCCCCTTTACTGAGCCTATCCAAGATGTCAGAAATCTGTGGATCATTTCGCTGTGAAGCTTCTATCTGATCCATAAGAGTAGGTCGAATCTATAGCGATGCAAACAAACCAGGCAATAATTTGGTGGAGGGTCTGAAATCAAAAGTCGATATGAACTCCAGGCTTTTCCTTTCCACAAACAGAGGACTTAAAGCCATCCTCTTCCTACTTAGTGCATCTGCCACCACATCACCCTTGCCAGGGGTATAAACAATCTCGAAATCATAAGAAGCTAGGAACTCCATCCACCTTTGTTGCCTTAAAATTAAGATCCTTCTGCGAGATCAAATACTTGAGATTAGTGTACAACTCGAAACTCTCTCCAGGCAAATAATGACGCCACATCTTAAGCGCGAATACTACGGCAGCTAGCTCTAAATCATGGGTAGGGTAGTTCTTCTCATGGACTCTTAGCTGTCTACCACCATAACACACTACCTTCCTTTCTTGCATCAGAACCACACCAAGCCCTGTACCACATGCGTCCGTGTATACTGTAAATACTTGGTTCCCATCAGGAAAGGTCAAGACTGGGGCTGTAGTCAGAGCCCTCTTCATTCATTGGAAAGCGACATCACAATCTATATCCCATGAGAATGCCAAATTCTTCTTCATCAACCTGGTGAGTGGGGCAGATATCTTTGCGAAGTCCTTAATGAACGTCCTATAATAGCCTGCCAATCCAAGAAAGCTTCTCACCTCTGTTGCATTTTTCGGAACTTGCCAGTCTTGAACTGCAACCACCTTTGCGTGATACACTGTTATCCCTTTTTTAGAAATCACATGCCCTAGAAATCTCACCTCCTTTCTCCAAAAATGGCATTTGGAGAATTTTGGCTTAAGCTGATGCACACGGAGAGTTTTCAAAACTTCCCTTAAATGTTAGGCATGCTCTTCCTCACTCTTTGAGAAGATCAAGATATCATCAATGAAGACAACAACAAATTTATTTAGAAACACACTACTCATCAAATCAACAAAATAGGCGGGTGCATTCATCAACCCAAAAGGCACAACTAGCCATTCAAAGTTACAATCTGGAGTCCTAAAAGCGGTCTTATCTATACTGTCCTTAGCCTCCCTTAACTAATGAAACCCCATGGCCAAGTCTAACTAAGAAAATACCAAAGCACCAACAAGTTAGTCAAACAAGTCATCTATCCTTGGAAGTCGGTGCCTATTCTTCTTTGTGAGTTTGTTTTACTCTCTATAGTCCACACACAAACGAAGCGAACCATCCGCCTTAGTAGCGAATACTACTGGAGCACCCCATTTAGATATGCTTCGCCTAATAAACCCTTTCTCAAGTAGCTCCCCTACTTGCTTGCTAAGCTCCCTCCTTTCCCTTGGAGCCATATGGCACACTGCTAATGCAACGGCTTTGCATTGTCTACCAAATATATATGAAAATCGATCACGCGCCTCGGGGGTAAGCCCCGTACCTCATCAAAAACATCAGAATAATCTCGGACTACTGAAACAGATTGTAGATCATCGATAGATGCATAAAGAGACTCTAGGAAACTAAGCATGTCAGACCCTTATGGGTCACAAGAAATCTCGAGGGTCCTCTCATGGCAAGTCAAAAGTCTAATGACCCTCTTCTCATGGCAAGTCAAAAGTCTAACAACCCTCCTCTCACAATCTAGAATGGCACCATACATGGTTAGTGTAACACCCCATATTTTAACAACACTAAAAGAGGATAAATTAAATAATAATTAATTTAATATTAGGAATTAAGGGAAACAGACTACGCCATTGCGTCCGTCTCGAAATTCTGGTCAAGATAGACATTTGGTTTGCGTAAAGCGGACACCATGTGAAGAAGTTATGAGGGTTTGAAGTTTGTATACGCGCAAGATAATTATATATATATATAGGGTCCAAGAATTCAAAATCATGTCTAGAAAGTTCAAATTCCAGAATTTGGGGTGAGTGGGAAAATTCCCGCCTAGGGGAGTCGATCCCTTAAGGGGGTGTCGAGCCCCTAAGGGGGGTGTCGACACCAGGGTCGACCCCCCTAGGGCTGACATGTCTCGGTTTAGAGGCTGGCAACTATAAACATAGACTCATTTCTCTTGTTTTCTTCACTGAAAATCAATGGAGGCCTAAGTGTTGCTGGTGCTGGGACTTAATCAAAACTCTTTCTTCTTCTGCAATTCAATTTAGAGATTCAAGTGTAGATCTGAGATTAATCAACTGCTTTTCTCCTTCTATTTCTTTAGATCCGTTCACTGTGAGTTTCAGTTGCTTTTAGATTTAAATAATTAAAAGTAAACATGATATGACTGTAAATTTGGATTTATGCCTGTGACTGAATCATATCAGATCTACCGTAATTTGTGAATCCATGATATTGTAATTTGAATCTATGCCCGTGACTGAATCATATCAGACTAATTGTAATTTGCGAATCTATGACATTTTGAATTGACTTTAACTTGTATCTCAACCTTTATCATGTCAGATCTACTTTTAATAATGGATCTAATTGGCTAATTGGATCGTCTTATGCTTATCACGTTGTGGTTAATTTAGATCTGCCATTAGTTGGACATCTAAACCTTTATTTAGATATAATCACGCCTATTATGACATCCCTACTATGTTAGAACCTGTTTTATTATCACAAGTTCACCGATCTATTCTTATACGTCCATCCTATCATTATGCCATCATATGCTTATGTCAGTTTGTTAGAATAAACATCTCTATCATCTTCCCTTCACCCTTTCCCTCTTTATTTTATAAGCCAGGCTATTTTCGAGCCTAGGCATGCCGCTAAATTATGCGGTTACGTTAGTTTGGGAACGAGGGGAAAAACATTGAATTTGGGCATATCTTATGAATTGGGAATAGTTGGTAAAAAGGTAAAAATTGGCAAAATTTGAATAATGTATATGTATATGAATTTGGACATATAATTTACTATGAACATAATTGGGGGGAAAGGGGCATGAAATCTATAACCTATAACGACATAGGAAAAATTGGCTAATAATGAAATGCCTAGGATTACAGTAATTAGAAAATGTAATTGCGCCTAGACACGAGGTTAAATTGCACTTGTGGTGGAAGTCTTCCCGGGCCAGCCTGGCATATCCAGCGACCACAAGTGGTGAATCTAATGTGGGAGGTCTAGGTGTAAAAATACGAGACGTGCTAAGGCACGAGGTTAAGCCCAATTTCTGGAATAAGTCTGCCCGGATCCGCCCTGCATGTCCAGCATCCACAAACGGTAGGCTTAATGTGGGAGATCTAGCATACCATAACTATAAATGAAAATATGGTAATAAACCTTGAATGCTTAACCTAGTTGAATATGTAGGGATTGTATGAATATAAACTTAAGTTGGGGTTAAGTAAATTTGGTTGAACAGTGGGTGGGTTAAGTAAATCTGAGGGAGTGGGTAATATTTACATATAGGCCCACAAACTTAATTGATAAGGTTATGCAATTAAAGGGAAGGGGGAGAGCTTGTATCATATTATGTGGAACCCATTTCAGTTAGTAACCCTTAATAGGTATCAAACGAGTACTCCGAACTAGGTCAGAGTTGGGGCACGCTTACTGGGATGAATGTAAGAGATCCAAACGAGGAGGACGATGTGGGCGGTGCAAACTAACCGGGGACATGTGCGTGCATGGGCCGGGTAGAGGAGGTTAAGACGACCGTGACACCTATAGATATGGTCGTGCATATTAGCGAAAGCTTGCCACTATTGGACGGGATCCATCCCATGGTGGGGCCGGCACAGAGTGCCTATGTGGAGTAGGGAGTCAATCGATTAGGGTAGTTGTTAGGATAAATTGGGACGTATGCCTAAGTCTACCATCTTTTAGTTGTTGGGATCATCTCATTTTGGTGATACTAGCATTAGTGCAGAGTAATCTTTAGAGAAGTATACGTTCTATCATGTGCACCTTGTCATACCTACCTTATAAGTTGTTATCTCTCTCTTATCCACTTTATATGCCTGTCATGCTACTTTTACTTATTTACTTGCTAAAAGTAACTTGACTCGCCAGACTTTATGTCTGACCCTTTTTGTTTCCTCTTCTTACTTCCGTACCCCCCAGGTTCTCAGGGTGGGAATACTCAGGCTTGACCGTGATTCTACTTTCATTTTGCTGGAGCTGTTTAGATGTATGGCTCAAGCTCCTATCCTTGCCACTATGGCTATATTTTGTTTTGGGAATTTTGCTTCTTTTATGTACTCTGACGTTTTAAAGTACAAGGCAGTTGTTTCAATGATGTAATGTTTTTTTATGTATTTAAGACATGTGATGTTTTCAGACCATGTTGCTTAATGTTAAATAAAGTTTTTAATGCTGCTGTCATTTTTATATCTGTCTTGTAATATTTCTATTTCTGTTTACCTATAACGCTTGACGAAACTAAATGCATTCCCTTTGTGAGTGACATTAACGGATTTGGGGTGTCACACTTGGTATCAGAGTTGAAGTTTGCCAAATTAGATAAAAGTTTTTGAAAAATTATTTTCAAAAAGGTTTTAAAAGAAAGCATTTTTCAAAAAGAAAAGTCTGTGTTGAAACACATATTCCCCAAAGCCATATGTAATATCCTTCGATCCTTTTTCTAAATCTCTTTCCTTTTCATTTCAGCATGTCTGGGGAACCTAACATTCCAGAGGGTGTTACGATACCTAGCTGGTTCCGTAGGTATCTAGAGGCTACGACGCATACCAAAGGTCAAAGGAACGTTCCTCCCCTAGCTTCACCCGTCGTTCCTCCTCCTCCTCCAAGAGAAGATAATTTCGCTAAGATCTACGAAGATTTATGTGCCATGGGTAGGAAGCCATTCCGTGGAACCGAAACATTCATAGAGGCAAGAAATTGGCTCAAGGAGACCGAGGACTTGTGCATAATCTTTGAAGTGAAAGATCGGAGGAAGATTCAGTTAGCTGCCTAGCTACTGAAAGATGAAGCTTTGTTCTACTGGGGAGTTACCCAAGCTAGACACCCGGTAGAGACATGGGACGATTTTAGATAAAGATTTGAAATGAAATTTCTTTCCCAAGCTGAGAAAAGCATGTAGACAGAGAGGTTCTTGGCGCTCAAACAAGGAAACATGATTGTTAAAGAATATGTGAACAAATTCAACCAACAAGCTAGATTTGGATTGGAATTGGTAGATACTTCGCATAAGAAAGATTTGTGGTTTGCTAAAGGGCTAAATGAACCCCTTCATGGGTTAGCTATGTCCCACATTCCAATGGGAGCTACTTTTGAAAGGCTTGTTGATATGGCATTGATGCATGAGGAAGACAAGGGAGAAAAGAAGGAAGTAAAAGCCGAGGAAACAACGCAAAACAAGAAGGCATGGCCCAAGAAGGGACAACAACAACAAAAGAAAGGTGGAAAGAATGACAAGGCTAAGGATAAGAGGAAATGTCACATTTGTGGGCGAGAGGGTCACTTGGTCAAAGATTGTAAAAGGAGGAAGAATACTTGCTTCAATTGTGGAGAGGTAAGACACTTTGCTCGGGAGTGCCCGAAGAAATAAGGATCACAGGGACAAGGCCAGAGGGCAGGAGCATCTGGAGGGCAGGTGCATGCTCTCGCGATCAGTGCTCCGGATAGAGGTAGGAAATTTTCCATGGAAGGTTTGATTTCTCTTTCCAGTCATCCTATTAAAACTCTTTTTAATTTGGTGCTTCACATTCATTTATATCTAGTTCTATGGTTGAATCTCTGCACTTAAATACTAGTATAGTAGTGGATCCCATTATTGTCTCAAACCCCATTGGTGGTTCGACTCATTTATCCATGATTTGTCAGGGTTTGAGGATATCAATCTTAGGCGTAGAGTTTGAGTGCGACGCGTATGTGCTCGGATTTATGGGCTACAGGTTGATTCTAGGGATGGATTGGCTAACCATGTATGGTGCCATTCTAGAGAGTGAAAGGAGGGTCGTTAGGCTTCTGACTTGTCATGGGAGGACCCTGGAGATTTCTTATGACCCGCAAGGATCTGTTATGCTTAGTTTCCTAGAGTCTCTTGATGCATCTATCGATGATCTGCAATCTTTTGCAGTAGTCCGAGATTATTCTGATGTTTTTGATGAGGTTCGGGGTTTACCCCCAACGAGCGAGATAGATTTTTGCCTATATTTGGTAGATAATGCAAAGCCAGTTGCATTGCTCGTGCGCCATATGGCTCCAAGGGAAAGGAGGGAGCTGAGTAAGCAAGTAGGGGAGCAACTTGAGAAAGGATTTATTACGCGAAGCATATCTAAATGGGGTGCTCCAGTAGTATTCGCAACTAAGGCGGATGGTTTGCTTTGTTTGTGCGTAGACTATAGAGAGTTGAACAAACTTACAAAGAAGAACATGCACCCACTTCCGAGGACAAATGACTTGTTCGACCATCTTGTTGGTGCCTCGATATTTTCTCAGTTATACCTGGCCTCGGGGTTTCATCAGTTGAGGGTGGCTGAGGACAGTATAGATAAGACCGCTTTTAGGACTCTAGATGGCTTCTTTGAATGGCTCGTAAAGCCTTTTGGGTTGACGAATGCACCCACCTATTTTGTTGATCTGATTAGTAGGGTGTTTCGGGAGTTTCTAAACAAATTCGTCGTGGTCTTTGTTGATGATATCTTGATCTTCTCAAAGAGTGAGGAAGAGCATACCCAACATTTGAGGGAAGTTTTGAAAACTCTCTGTGCGCATCAGCTTAAGGAAAAATTCTCAAAATGCCGCTTTTGGAGAAAAGTGGTGAGATTCCTAGGGCATGTGGTTTCTAAAATTGGGATAGCATTAGATCCCGCAAAGGTAGTTGCAGTTCAGGACTGGCAGATTACAAAGAATGCAACGGAGGTGAGAAGCTTTTTGGGGTTAGCAGGCTATTATAGGAAGTCCATTAAGGACTTCGCAAAATAATCAGCCCCAATCACCAGGCTGACGAAGAAGAATTTGACGTTTTCGTGGGATATAGATTGCGATGTTGCTTTCCAACGACTGATGAGGGCTCTGATAACAACCCCAGTCTTAACCTTGCCTGATGGAAATAAAGTGTTTACAGTTTACACCGATGCATGTGGTACAGGACTTGGTGCGGTTCTGATGCAAGAAGGAAGGGTAGCATGTTATGGGGGTAGACAACTAAGAGTCCATGAGAAGAACTACCCAACCCATGATTTAGAGCTAGCTGTCATAGTATTCACGCTTAAGATATGGCATCATTATTTTCCTGGAGAGAGGTTTGAGTTGTACACCGATCATAAATCTCTCAAGTATTTGTTCTCGCAGAAGGATCTTAATTTAAGGCAACAAAGGTGGATGGAGTTCCTAGCCTCTTATGATTTTGAGATTGCTTATACCCCTGGCAAGGGTAATGTAGTGGAAGACGCACTGAGTAGGCAGAAGATGACCTTAAGTCCTCTGTTTGTGGAAAGGAAAAGCTTGGAGTTCATATCGACCTTTGGTTTCAGACCCTCTACCGATCTTTTGCCTGGTTTGTTTGCATCGCTAGAGATACGACCTACTCTTATGTATCAGATAGGAGCTTCACAGTGAGATGATCCGTAGATTTCATACATCTTGGATAGGCTCAATAAAAGGGAGACTTCTAGTCACCTCAATAAATATTCCATTGACGATAAAGGGTGGTTGCGATGAGATGGAAGGCTTTGTGTTCCTCAAACTGGAAATTTGCTGAAGGCAGTCCTAGAAGAAGCCCATCATTCTATGATGACTACTCGTCCAGGCAGTGATAAGATGTATAAGGACATGAAGAGGGTTTTATTTTGGGTTGGGATGAAGAAAGATGTGGCAGAGTTTGTTTGTCAATGTTTTGTTTGTCAGCAAGTCAAAGCTGAGCAAAAGAAGCCCGGTGGTTTACTTCATCCTTTGGAGGTTCCATAGTGGAAGTGAGAGAGCGTCTCTATGGATTTCATAGATGGTTTTCCTAGATCAAAGAAAGGCAACACCAGTATTTAGGTGCTAACAGATAGACTTACTAAGAGCGCCCATTTCATTCCAGTTAAGAGTAATAGGACGACAGCATGGTTGGCAGCGATTTATGTTCATGAGATTGTTCATCTTCATGGAGTACCTTCCAGCATCGTAAGCGATCGTAACCCCATTTTCACCAGTGAATTTTGGAGGAGTCTGCAAGAAGCATTAGGTACACAGTTATGTTTGAGCACCGCTTATCATCCTCAAACCTATGGGCAGACGGAGAGGGTGAACGGAATTCTTGAAGATCTTTTGAGGCTGTGTATCCTAGATTTCGGAGGGACTTGGGGAGAGTATCTTCCTTTAGTAGAGTTTGCTAATAACAACAGTTATCAAGCTATCATTGGAATGGAACCCTTCGAAGCATTATATGGACGACCGTGTAGGTCACCAACTTGTTGGTGGAATCTACAAAAAGGCTATTTCTTGGACCAGATATGGTTAGAGAAACGTCCGAAAAGATTGATCTTATTGGAAGAAAAATGAAGACCGCTCAAGATAGGCAGAAATCCAACACAGACAAGAGAAGGACTGACATTGAATTTGAAGTAGGAGATATGGTTTTCATTAAAGTGTCACCTTTGAGGAACATGATTCGCTTTGGATCTGTAGGGAAGTTGGCACCAAGATTCGTAGGGCCATTTCCCATTACAGAAAGGATTAGCCAAATGGCCTATAAAGTAAAGCTGCCATAGAGATTATCCGACGTACATGATGTTTTCCACGTTTCTCATTTGCGGAAGTGCTTGCATGATACAACAGAAGTAGTTAAGTTAAGAGTATTGGAAGAAGTAGAGGTGGAACGTGAGGCGACAGTCAGACGAGTTCCTTCCCGTATTCTTGGATCAGAATTTGAGAAGCTATGCAATAAAGAAATCAAGTTGGTGAAGGTTCAGTGGGGAGATAACCCATAGGATGCAACTTGGGAGACCGAAGACAAGATTCGTGCCTCATATCCTTTTCTTTTCCAGGGTATGATCTTAACTTCCTTTTCCAAAGCTCTTTATTTATGCTTGTTTCTATCATTTAGGTATATCCTATCAATCGAATCTTCGACCTTTAGGTAGGAATCCCATGGATATAAACATGTGTTTGAGACATGTTATGTTTGGTGGATGCAAGTGTTCGCTAGTGGTTGCTCGTGGATGCATATACACACACATTAGGCACTAGATCGTCTCAATCACCTCATGCTGCATATGGATGTGTGTGCATTTTCTTTTCTTTTAATGGATGAAATTGAATGTATTATCATATGGATGTTGCATTTGGATGGATGTTTGTGCACACATATAGAACTTACATGTTATAATAGGATTGTTGCATACATGTTGGATTCATGGCACTAATATACATTGCATTAAGGAGGTCGTCTGAATCAGTAGACCTCCTAATCTTCGCATTAGTGTTGGGACATATACACACACCTTTGCATATGTTCATATAAGCATTAGAAGTAAGGACAATGGATGCCAGTGATTGATGGATGAGTATATGGGTGGTGGATGGTAGGATATGCATTCTTCTTAACTTGAAGATTTCAGGAACAAAATCCTTTGAGTAAGGGAGAACGTAACACCCCGTATTTTAACAACACTAAAAGAGGATAAATTAAATAATATTTAATTTAATATTCGGAATTAAGGAAAATAGACTGCACCATTGCATCTATCTCGAAATTCTGGTTAAGATAGACATTTGGTTTGCGTAAAACAGACGTTGTATGAAGAAGTTATAAGGGTATGAAGTTTGTATACGCGCAAGATACTATTATATATATATATATAGGGCCCAAGAATTCAAAATCTGGTCCAGAAAGTTCAAAAAAAGTCAGTTTGGAGGCTGACAGCTATAAATACAGGCTCATTTCTCTTGTTTTCTTCACTTAAAATCAATGGAGGCCTAAGTGCTACTGGTGCCTGGACTGAATTAAAACTCTTTATTCTTCTGCAATTCAATTTAGAGATTCAAGTGTAGATCTGAGATTCATCAACTGTTTTCCTCCTTTTATTTCTTTAGATCCGAACACTGTGAGTTTCAGTTGCCTTTTAGATTTAAATAATTCAAAGTGAACATAATATGACTGTAAATTTGGATCTATGTCTGTGATTGAATCATATCAGATCTATTGTAATTTGTGGATCCATGATATTGTAATTTGGATCTACGCCCGTGACTGAATCATATTAGATCTATTATAATTTGCGAATCTATGACATTTTGAATTGACTTTAACTTGGATCTCAACCTTTATCATGTGAGATCTACTTTTAATTATGGATCTAATTGGCTAATTGGATCATCTTATGCTTATCACGTTGTGGTTAATTTAGATCTATCATTAGTTTGACATCTAAACCTTTATTTATATCTAATCATGCCTATTATGACATCCCTACTATGTTAGAATCTGTTTTATTATCACAGTTCACAGATATGTTCTTATATGTCCATCATATCATTATGCTATCATATGATTATGTCAGTTTGTTAGAATAAACATCTCTTCCATCTTCCCTTGACCCTTTCCCTTTCCCTTTCCCTTTCCCTTTTTATTTTATATAGCCAGGCTATTATCGAGCTTAGGCATGCCGCTAAATTATGCGATTACGTTATTTTGGGAATGAGGGAAAAACATTGAGTTTGGGAATATCTTGTGAATTGGGAATTTGGGCATAGTTGGTAAAAAGGTGAAAATTGGCATAATTTGAATAGTATATATATATATATATATATATATATATATATATATATATATATATGAATTTGGATATATGATTTACTGTAAACATAACTGGGGAAAAAGGGCATGAAACCTATAACCTATAATGACATAGGAAAAACCGGATAATAATAAAATGCCTAGAATTACAATAATTAGAAACTGTAATTGCGCATAGACACGAGGTTAGATTTCACTTGTGGTGGAAGTCTGCCCGGACCCGCCCGGCATATCCAACGACCACAAGTGGTGAATCTAATGTAGGAGGTCTAGGTGTACAAATACGAGACATGCTAAGACATGAGGTCAAGCCCAATTTGTGGAATAAGTCTGCCCGGACCCGCCCGACATGTCCAACTTCCACAAATGGTAGGCTTAATGTGGGAGGTCTAACATACCGTAACCATAAATGAAAATATGGTAAATAAACCTTGAACGCTTAACCTAGTTGAATCCATAGGGATTGTATGAATATAAACTTAAGTTGGGGTTAAGTAAATTTGGTTGAACAGTGGGTGGGTTAAGTAAATCTGAGGGGATGGGTAATATTTACATATAGACCCACAAACTTAACCCGATAAGGGTATGTAATTAAAGAGACCTAGTGGTACACATAACCGATGGAAATATTAGAGTTATGTAATTAAAGACACCTTTTTAGGGTAAGCATAACTTGTAGAAATGATAGGGTTGTGTAATTAAAGACACCTAGTGGTATACATAACCAATGGAAATCCTAGTGGGCATACACGACAAGGGGGAGAGATTGTATCATATTGTGTGGGACCCATTTTAGTCAGTAACCCTTAATAGTTATCAAACGAGTACTCCTAACTAGGTTGGAGTTGGGGCACGCTTACTGGGCTGAATGTAAGAGATCCAAACGAGGAGGACGGTCTGGGCGGTGCAAACCGACCGGGGACATGTGCATGCATGGGCTGGGTAGAGGGGGCTAAGACGACCATGACACCTGTAGATATGGCTGTGCATATCAGTGAAGGGTTTTGCCACTATAGGATGTAATACATCCTATGGTGGGGCTGGCACAGAGTGTCTACATGGAGTAGGGAGTCGATCGATTAGGGTAGTGGTTAGGATAAATTGGGACGTATGCCTAAGTCTACCATCTTTTAATTGTTGGGATCATCTCATTCTGGTGACACTACTATTAGTGCAGAGTAATCTTTAGAGAAGTATATGTTCTATCATGTGCACCTTGTCATACCTACCTTGCAAGTTATTATCTCTCTCTTATCCACTTTGTATGCCTGTCATGCTACTTTTACTTATTTACTTGATAAAAATAACCGGACTCGCCAGACTTTATATCTGACCCTTTTTGTTTCCTCTTCTTCTTCCATCCCCTCCCCCTCCCACGTTCTCAGGGTGGGAATACTCATGCTTGACCGTGATTCTGCTTTCATTTTGCTGGAGCTGCCTAGATGTATGGCTCAAGCCCCTTCCTTGCTACTATGATTATATTTTATTTGGGGAATTTTGCTTCTTTTATGTACCCTGATGTTTTGAAGTACAAGGAAGTAGTATCAATGATGTAATGGTTTTTTTTTTATGTATTTAAGACATGTGATGTTTTCAGACCACGTTGCTTTATGTTAAATAAAGTTTTTAATTCCACTGTCATTTTTATATCTGTCTTGTAATATTTCTATTTCTGTTTACCTATAATGCTTCACGAAACTTAATGCATTCCCTTTGTGAGTGACATTAACGGACGTGGGGTGTCATAGTTAGCCAATCCATCCCTATAATCAAACCGTAGCCCATAAAACCGAGCACATACGCGTCTCACTCAAACTTGACGCCTAAGATATATATTCTCAAACCCCGAAAAATCATGGATAAATGAGCCGAACCACCAACGAGGTTTGAGACAATAACGGGATCCACTACCATACTAGTATTTAAGTGCAGAGATTCAACCACAGAACTAGATATAAATGAATGTGAAGCACCAGAATCAGAAAGAGTTCTAGAAGGATGATTGGAAAGGTAAATCAAACCTTCCATGGAAATTTTCCTACCTCTGTCCGGAGCACTGGTCACGAGACCATGCACCTGCCCTCCAGAAGCTCCTGCCTTTTGACCTTGTCCCTGTTTCTTTGGGCACTCCCTAGCAAAGTTTCCGACCTCTCCACAATTGAAGCAAGTATTTTTCTTTCTTTTGAAGTCCTTGACCAATTGACCCTCTAATCCACAACTGTGACATTTCCTCTTATCCTAAGCCTTGTCATTCTTTCCTCTGTTCTTCTTTTGTTGTTGTTGCTGCGGTCCTTTCTTGGTCCATGTCTTCTTATTTTGCGTTGTTTCCTTAGCTTTTATTTTCTTCTTTTCTCCCTTGTCTTCCTCATGCATCAAGGCCATGTCAACATGCCTTTCAAAAGTAGCTCCCGTTGGAATATGGGACATGGCTAACCCATGAAGGGGTTCATTCAGCCCTTTAGCAAACCACAAAGCTTTCTTATGCGAAGTATCTACCAATTCCAATCCAAACCTTGCTAGCTGGTTGAATTTTTTCACATATTCCTTAACAATCATGTTCCTTGTTTGAGCGCCAAGAACCTCTCCATTTGCATGCTTTTCTCAGCTTGGGAATGAAACTTCATTTCAAACCTCATTCTAAAATCATCCCATGTCCCCACCGGACGTCTAGCTTGGGTTACTTCCAACCAGAACGAAGCTTCATCTTTCAGTAGCCGGGAAGCAAACTGAATCTTCCTTCGATCTTCCACTTCAAAGATTACAAACAAGTCCTCGGTCTTCTTGAGCCAATTCCTTGCCTCTACAAATGTTTCGGTTCCACGGAATGGCTTCCCTCTGATGGCACAAAAATCTTTGTAGATCTTAGCGAAATTATCTACCCTTGGAGGAGGAGGAACGATGGGTGCAACTGGGGGAGGAACGTCAGCTTGACCTCCGGCAGGTGCCGTAGCCTCTAGATACCTGCGGAACTAGCCTGGTATCGTAATGCTGTTAGGAATATTTGGTTCCCCAGACATGCTGAAACGAAAAGGACTTTGGGGAATATGTTTTTCAAAACAGACTATTCTCTTAAAAGTGCTTCCTTTTAAAACCTTTTTGAAAATTGGTTTCAAAAACTTTTATCTAATCTGGTAACCTTCTACTCTGATACCAAGTGTGACACCCCATGTCCGTTAATGGCACTCACAAATGGAATGCATTAAGTTTCACGAAGAGTTATAGGTAAACAGAAACAAAAATATTACAAGACAGATATAAAATGATAGCGGATTTAAAAACCTTATTAATCATAAAGCATCGTGGTTCAAAAACATCACACATCTGAAATAAACAAAAACCATTACGTCATAAAAACTAATGTCTTGTACTTTAAAACATCAGAGTAAATAAAAGAAGAAAAATTCCCCGAATAAAATATAGCCATAGTAGCAAGGATAGGAGCTTGAGCCATACATCTAAGCAGCTCTAGCAAAATGAAAGCAGAATCACGGTCAAGCCTGAGTATTCCCACCCTGTGAACTTGGAGGGGGGAACGGAAGAAAGAAGAGGAAACAAAAAGGGTCGGACATAACGTCTGGCGAGTCCAGTTACTTTTACCAAGTAAATAAGTAAAAGTATCATGACATGCATATAAAGTGGATAAGAGAGAGATAACAACATATAAGGCAGGTATGACAAGGTAAAAATGATAGAGCGTATATGCTTCACTAAAGATTCTAGGATTCTCTGCTCCAATACTAGTATCACCAGAATGAGATGATCCCAACAACTATAAGATGGTAGACTTAGGCATACATCCTGATGTGTCCTAACCACTACCCTAATCGATCGGCTCCCTACTCCGTAGATACCCTGTGCCGGCCCCACAGTAGGAGGTATCACGTTCCTAAAGTGGAAACCCTTCGTTGATGTGAACAACCATATCTACTGGTGTCACAGTCGTCTTAGCCCCCTCTACCTGGTCCACGCACGCACATGTCCACGGTCGGTTTACGGCGCCCACACCGTCCTTCTCGTTTGGATTTCTTATAATCAGTCCAGTAAGCGTGTCCATACTCCGACCTAGGACGGAGTGCTTGTTTAATACTGTTATATGGGTTACTGACTGAAACGGGTCCCCCACACAGGATGATACAAGCTTTCCCCCTTGTCTTGTATCCCCACTAGGATTTCCTCAAGTTATGTATACCTATTGGTGTCTTTAAATACCTAACCCCCGTATTTCTACAGGTTATACTTACCTTACGGTGTCTTTAATTGTATAAACCTAATATTTCCACAGGTTATGCTTACCTAAAAAGGTGTCTTTAATTATATAACCCCAACCGGTAAGTTTTGTGGGGCTATATATAAATATTACCCACCACCCCAGATTTACTTAACCCACCACTATCCAAACAAATTTACTTAACCCATACTCATGTTCATACAATCCCTATGGATTCCACTAGGTTAAATATTCAAGTTTATTACCACATATTCATTTATGGTTACAATATGCTAGACCTCCCACATTAAGCCTACAATTTGCGGATGCTGGACATGCCGGACGGGTCCGGGAAGGCTTATTCCACAAATGAGCCTAACCTCGTGTCTTAGCACGTCTCGTATTTGTTCACTTAGGCCTCGCACATTAGATTCACCACTTGTGGTCGCTGGATATGCTTGTCGGTTCCAGGCATACTTCCACCATAAGTGCAATCTTACCTCGTGCCTAAGCGCGGTTTACAATTTCAGGTTATTGTAATTCTAGGCATTTCCATTATTAGCCAATTTTGCCTATGTCTTTATAGGTGTTCATGCCCCTTTTTCCCATTATGAATTATATGCCCAATTTCATGTTCATAGACATTACTCAAGTTATGCCAAATTAATATTCACATGTTTCATTCAGATCATGCCTAAACTTCCAATTACCAATTTATGCCAATTTCAATCTTCTACCCCTCGTTCCCCGTTTAACGCGTTCGCTCGTTTTAGCAACATGCCTTGGCTCGAAAGTAGTCTGGCCATATAAAATAAAAAGGGAAAGTATGAAGGGAAGATGACAGGGATAATTATTCTAACAGAATTGACATAAACTTTCCATGGCATAATGTTAAGATGAACATATAAGAACAGACCAGTGAACTTGTGATAATAAATGGGTTCTAACATAGTATGGATGTCATAATAGGCATGATTAGATCTAAACAAGGATTTAGATGTCCAACTAATGAAATATCCAAATTAACCACAACATGATAGGCACAAGATAATCTAAATAGAAATTTAGATCTATAATCAAAAGTAGATCTGACATGATAAAGATTGAGTTCCAAGTCATAGCTAATTCAAAATATCATGGGTTCACAAATTACAATAGATCTGATATGATTCAGTCACAGGCATAGATCCAAATTACAATATCATGGATACACAAATTACAATAGATCTGATATGATTCAATCATAGGCATGGATCCAAATTACAGTTATAGCATGGTTTACTTTTAATTATTTAAATCTAAAGGCAACCGAAACTCACAGTGTTTGGATCTAGAAAATAGAAGAAGAACAGATCTACACTTGAATCTCTAAACTTGATTTGCAGAAGAAGAAAAGGATTTGATTTAGTCCAGGCACCGATAGCATTTAGCCCTCCATTGATTTTAGTGTAAGAAAACAAAAGAAATGAGCCTATATTTATAGCTGCCAGCACCCAAAATTCGACCTGCTACCTCATCCCTAGGGGGGTCGACCCTAGGGTCGACACCCCTCCTTAAGGGGTTGACTCCCCTGGGCGGGAATTTTCCCGCTCACCCCAAATTCTGAAATTTTGAATTTTGAACTGAGATTTTGAACTTCTGGACCCAATATGTACATATATAATTATCTTGCGCATATACAAACTTGAAACCCCCATAACTTCTTCATACGGTGTCCATTTTACGCAAACCAAATGTCTATCTTGACCAGAATTTCGAGATGGATGCAATGGCACAAACCATTTCCCTTAATTCTAAATATTAAATTAATTATTATTTAGTTTATCCTCTTTTATATTATTAAAATTACGGGGTGTTACAACCCGACCCGCCTTGACCTGCTACCGCATGGATGGAAGTTCTATCGGCATCGAAAAACGTCGTGGCCAAATGCTTTCCTCTCTTATTGACGAATATAGCTACTTCGTGGATTCGACAAGTGGAATCTGAGTCGATCAACAACTGGAACGCATTGGTAACTCTCTTTATCGAACAGTTTCGAGTCCATATCTTTCGATCGAAGAACGTCACGTCGCTCACTTCAATCAAACAGAGGTCCGGTGAGACTCTGTGTTCATTCCTGGAAAGATTCAATACTGCAATAGTTTCAGTTGATCTACCTGAACCATCGATGGTACTGATGGAAGCTATATCTGGCATCCTGGATATGTCGAATTTCAAAACATCTTTGCACTGAGACCCACCTCGAGATCTCGTCTAATTTTACTCTGAAGCTATCAGGTTCCTGCATGAGGAAGACGCAAATTCCGAGAAGGTTTTTCTTGATGTCAACATGCTTAGAGATGGATAACAATCCAAACTTGGAAAAGGAAATGATAGGGGCAAAGGAAAGGACGCTGCGAGGAATGATTGTAACGTACAGACCGGAGAGGGCCTCGATATGAAAAGTACGCTAAACTTAATTCGACACAGATCAATATCTACATGGATACGAGGGGTGCTATCTCCTACCCAAAGCCTCCTAGAAGGGAGCCATGGCAAAGTGAAGGCGATTCTAGAAAACATTGCATATTTCATGATATATACGGTCATGACACGAATGACCGCATGCATCTGCGAGATTTGATTGAGGAACGGGTTAGACATGGAGAGCTACCCGAGGATGTAAAACAACCAACAGTGCTTATACCTATGCTGCCACCTTCTGTTCCCTGAAGAGGAAATGATCCTGGATCGAGTTCTCGTGGGATCATCATCAAATGATCAGAATGAGATCAGCCTGGATTTTTTGCATTTCTTAGGATTTAAGATATGTTTCTACTTTCTTTAGATTTTCGAATGGCTAAATCGAAGCACACACGTACAGTGTTTGGATTTAGCCCCAAGACATGCTCCGGACTCGATGATAAACCAATCAAGATTTGCTTTGTTTTTTTGTTTTGAATTGAATAAGAATGAACTTTTTGAGCATGGATTATGTTTGGCGAACTTAAATACCTTGTTAGGATATGGCAAGATTCTCAATTTCAACAAAAGTATGGCTTATACTTACATCGGAACCCTTATTATGGAATATGCTTAGGGACGTTATGCAGCATAGGAATGTGACAGTTTGGAAAACAGTCATTCTGAAACCCACAACTGCATTATGGGTATCGGAACGACAGGCCTCTCGACTTCTTCCAAGAATGGGGATATTTCTTCTAACCGGTAGGGTCTCGACTTCTTAAAGGACGTCTCGGTATCCAGGGTTACGCTCATTATAGCTTCCAGAGTATTATGTTATTGGTGTTGTTTCTATTTCTTTGTATTGTTATTTTACTTTTGGTGCCGGTTGTTAATCCCGGTTCCCTTTCTTTACTGTTGCCGGTTTTGGCTTATGTGTGTCTAAACCCTATAAATAGCCAAGGTGTGTGAGTTATAAAAAGAGTTGAATTTCTGAAATTATAAGCATCGGCATCCGCCATTATCGGGAGCTTTGTTTCTCCACCCCCATTTTGTGGTATCCTTTGTGGATCAACAACTTGGAAGAACAACTTTCCGACATCAAGTGCGATCAACAGAGAGTTGATGATCACGTTTCCGACATCTTCGAGATCAACGGAAATCGTTTACTATCTAACCCGATCTCATCGAGTTCATAGTTTCTATTACCTTTCTGGCATCATCTCCGACCAACAGAAGTGGGAATTATCCTGTTACTACTGTATTGTACCACCTCAAGTTCATCGGTGTTTCGTGAAATCAAGCATTTCACTAATTTTCGAATAACAATTCGAAAATCCTATTAATCCGCTGCGTCAGTTTGGTGTCTGAGCCAAAGAGGTTCTTACAATTAGATAGTCTCGAGAATTTTGAGTAGTGGATCATTGATTTCTATTTTCATTTGTGTTTGCTTCGACAATTTGAGGAAGGCTTTCGATCCGAGAGTACTTACGACATTGAATTATTTTTAAAGTTAAGTGTTAGTAATCAACTGTTTAGTTTAGATCGGAGCATTCATTCTTTTTACTAATTGAAAATGCCTCTAAGAAGAGCGAGTAGACATCGCAACGTTGAATATTTTTATGGGCAAGAAGATGCAAATCAAATGGAGGAGTGTCATAATGTCAGGATTGATGATGGAATTGGTCGATTGGGGAGAATGATTTCGGACATGAATCAAAATCCGAGACGAAGATCTCCAGCAGCATCGGAAAATATGTTCGGCGAGGAAGACGACCATATAAGTTATCAATCTCAACATCGTGAAGACACGAGATCACAACTTCAAACTCAAATCATTGAAAGAAGATGGGAGTCAGGAATGAGAACTAAAATACCAGAATTCAAGGGTGGTATGTAAGCTGAGGAATTTCTGGATTGGGTTTCTAATGTTGAAGAAATACTTGAATATATGGGAGTATCAGAAGAGCATCGAGTATGATTAGTCGCCACGAGATTGAGAGGAAGATCTACAGCAGGGTGGTAACAAACTAAATTGACTCGAGCACGAATGGGAAAGTCAAAGGTTGTTACGTGGGATAAGATGAAGAAGTTGATGAGGGATACATTTTTACCTTATAACTATCAGCCGTTAATGCATCAATGATTACAAAATTTGCGGCATGGCACACTTTCTGCTAATGATTACACGGAGGAAATTTTTTTCAATTGATTGGTCGAACTGATATTTCAGAAACTGAAGAATAATTAGCTGCAAGATATATAGGTGGACTTTGGATTTAGATCCAAGACATGGTGAACATGCTTGATCCGAAGTCTGTTGTTGAGGCGCATCAAAGAGCACTTACTTGGGAAAAACAAGGTGGATGTAGTGGTTGTTACTCGACTTCTAATCGACAGAGTAAGAATGTTGGTAGTAGTCTTCCAACTGGTAAACCTACTAATTCAAACCCTACGAAAGCAAAATAAGGCAGCAACATGAAATGTTTCAATTTCCAAGAATTTGGCCATAAAAGTTCTGAATGTACAAAACTAGAGAAAAGATATATGGCCACAGAGGGAATTGAAGAATGCAATAAAGAGGTTGTGGTAAATTTTTCATCTCCGTCGCGATTTGATGAAGAACCAGAAGAAATTGTTGTTGGTGACAAAGGTCATAACCTAATGATTAAAAGAACTTGCTTAACGCCAAAGTTAAATGACGAGTCTGAATAGCTACGAAGTAACATCTTCCAATCTACATGCACTATTTTGGGAAAAGTGTGTCGATTAATGATTGACATAGGAATTTGTGACAATATAATTTCAGAAGAGGTTGTACAAAATCTTGGAATCAAGAGGAAAACACCCTCGACCTTACAAACTTGCATGGTTGAAGGAAGGAGGAGAGGTAAAAGTTTTTAAATGAGCTTTTATTATTTTTCCAATTAGTTTAAAATATAATGACGAAATTTGGTGTAATGTTGTGAATATGGATGTATGCCATCTCTTGTTGGGGAGACCATGGCAATATGACAGGGACGTGCAACATGATGGGCGCACAAACAGCTATAGTTTCATAGTCGAGGGCACCAAGATCGCACTAGTTCCAAAGAGGAGAATTCAAAGCGAAGCAAAGCCTGAAGAGAAGATAGAGACTGTTAGTCTACTTTCATTAAAAGACTTTGTCGATGATGTGAAAGAAGATGGTAAAGTATATCAACTAGTGGGATTCGATTCTAAATAGAACGAAGAAATTCCAGAGCCAGTAACGCCATTGCTATGTGAATTTGATGATGTGTTTACGAAAGAGTTACCAGAAGGATTACCGCCACTTAGAGACATCCAACATCAGATTGATTTGGAACTAGGTGTGGTTTTACCACAAAGACCACATTACCGAATGAGTCCAAGAGAGCGTGAAGAGTTGCGACGACAAGTGGAAGAATTGATAAGTCAAGGTCGTGTTCAAGAAAGCCTAAGTCCTTATGTTGTTCCTGCATTATTAGTTCCAAAAAAGGATGGTTCATAGAGAATGTGTACAGACAGTCGAGCTCTTAACAAGATAACAGTGAGATATCATTTTCCTATTCCACGAGTGGATGATTTGTTAGATTAGATTAGTAGGTCGTTTATCTTTTCAAAGATTGATCTAAAGAGTGGAAATCATCAAATCAAAATTCGACCAGGTAATGAGTGGAAGACTGCTTTCAAAACTCGTGAAGGCTTGTATGAATGGTTAGTCATGTCTTTGGGTTATCGAATGCACCAAGCACATTTATGAGAGTGATTAATCAAATTTTCAGACCGCATATTGGCAAGTTTGTGGTTGTATACTTTGATGACATACTTATTTACAGTGCCAGTATGGAAGAACATCTACAACATCTACGTGCAGTTTTGATCATTTTATGTTGTTTACACCAAAAATGGTCTAAATACCCAAGGTACTAAACTGTACTTCACCAATTCGGTAAGAAATAAATGGAACCGTGTTTAATCAGCAATAAAAAGTGAAAAAATGCGAGAAAAGTAAAGTAGAGATGAGATTTAGAGTGGTTCAGCCGTTAACGAGGCCTACGTCCACTACAAAGGTGATTTCCTGTCTTATAACGAGAATTACAAAGTATATCAACTCTCTCTTTTCATACATTTCTATACCCACTCAATATACCCTCATTAATATATTTCAGTCTAAGGAATTATACAAGAGAATAGTGGAATTTGAGGAGAAGAAGGATGGATGAATGATTGAGAAGAGGGATGTCTTCGTTTTCCTTCAACGTAAGATTGCGCTTGACGCCGTGGCCGAATATGTGGCTGAGGATGAAGTTCGGCAGCACTTCGTGGTTTTTTTGAAGCCGATCTCTTTTACGTTGGTATCCATGGTGTATTTATAGGTGAAATCCCCTTGATAAATGACCTGGAATCCGTTTGTTCAGGCTATGGATCGTTCATTTTGTTAATTACGACCATGCCATTGCCTAGCTGTAGCCAGCTATAGCCAGCTGTCCGTGGCTGTATCCAGTTATCATGTGCAGGCGGCTCGTTGGAACGAGTATCTTGAATAGCTGAGTGGGTCTATGTAAGCGAGCGTCCTGTGAGCATTTTAGGAGGTTTTGTAAAAGCGGAATGTGGGTCTGGAGTTGATTCTCCTTTGTTTCTTGCGCAACCGTCCTTCTCGGTCTGAGGGCCCTCGCCTTCTTGCTGCCTTTGTATGGAGTTGTTTGGCTTCACAGTTATGTTATGAGGTCGCTTCTGCTCATGTTGAATGGGCGACCGGCTTTATTTCGACATTTGAGCGGTTCTTAGGATATGCGACCTTTATCTTTATCGGGTCGCACTTCTCATAATATGTTATGCTATTATCTTCGGTCGCATTAGTTGACTTGGCCTGCCCCGGGTTTTTTATCTGGACCTTGCTCTACGCGGTTGCATTATGCACGACCGACCCTGGTGATATCCGACTTGTTCCCTTTGCCCAATGTGCTTATGAATTTTTATGGATTAACATATGTTAAGAGCAATTCTATGCCACAACGAAGAAATGTACGTTCATGACTTAAAGTGTACTATTTTTAGGATATGTTGTTTCCGAAGAAGGTTTACAGGTTGACCAAGCAAAAGAAACAACAATAAGAGATTGGCGACAGCCAAAGTCAATTACGGAAGTGCGTAGTTTTCATGGTTTGGTGTCTTTTTACAGACAATTCATTCCGCACTTCAGTAGCATTATAGCAACTACAACGGATGCGTGAAAGGCAAACAATTTGTTGGGATGGAAGAAGCTGAAGATGCTTTTGAGAAAATCAAACGTCTATTGACTTCGGCTCCTATTTTAGTGCTTCCAGATTTTCATTTACCTTCCGAACTTCATACTGATGCTCCTAAATCTGGAATTGGAGAAGTGTTATGGAATTGGAGAAGTGTTAAGCCAAAATGGAAGTCCCATTGCTTACTTCAGTGAGAAATTGTCAGGGGCAAAGATCAGATACAACACTTATGATGTTGAATTCTATGCTATAGTTCAAGCTATCAAGCATTGGAGACATTACCTTTTTCAAAAATAATTCGTTTTGTACACGGATCATAAAGCGTTGAAACATTTCCAAGGGAAAGACAAAGGTAATCGCGAGACACGCATCATGGATTGCTTACTTACAACAGTTCACATTTGTTGTAAAGCATAAGTCAGGGGATACGAACAAAGTAGCATATGCATTAAGCTGAAGAAACAATCTTTTGACCACAATGAAAGTGAAGTATAAGGGTTTGACCTGATTTCAGAATTGTTGACTATAGATCCTTACTTTTCGAAAATTCTAGAAAAGGTAAAGAATGGTGAAGTAACAGTTTTTTGAACGAAAGACGGATTTCTTTTCAAAGGAATCAACTATGCATACCCGAGTGTAGTTTACGAGTCAAGATTAGCCAAGAATTGCAGAATGAAGGTCATGTTGGCAGAGACCGTACCCTACGATTGCTTATGGATACTTATTTTTGGCAATCCATGAGAAAAGAAGTCGAAACGTTTGTACAAAAATGTCACATATGTCAAGTGTCAAAGGGGACTGCAACTAATGCTGGATTGTATATGTCATTGCCAGTTCCTTCCAAACCGTGGGTTGATGTGAGTATGGACCTTGTTTTAGGTTTGCCAAGAGCACAAAGAGGCAACGATTCTATCTACGTAGCCGTTGATCGTTTCTCCAAGATGGTTCATATCATCGCTTGCAAGAAAAGGACAAACGCGGTCAAAATACTTTTAAGAAGTTTACCGACTACACAGGCTACCAGAATCAATTGTTTCAGATCGTGACACTCGGTTTTAAAGTCATTTCTGGCTAAGTTTGTAGAAAATGGTGGGAACATAATTGAAGTTTAGTAGCGCCAATCATCCGCAAACGGATGGACAGACCGAAGTAGTGAAAAAATCTTTAGGAAACCTACTAAGAAGTCTTGTTTAAGACAATTTGAAGAGTTGGGATTCTAAATTGTGTCAAGATGAATTTTCGCACAATCATGCCATCAATCGCAGCACTGGATTCAGTCCATTCAAAATTGTGTACTTAGAAGTACCTAAAGGACCTTGGATCTAATTTCATTTACTCATCAAGATATGAAACAAGGAAAAGCCATTGACTTTTTCATGGAGCTACAAGAACTCCATCGTGTGGTCCACAAATGATTAGTTGAAGCAAGTCAAAAATACAAGCAAACTATTGATTTCTAACAATGACATGTTGAATTTTAGAAGGGAGACTTTGTTTGGGTAGTGTTAACGAGAGATAGATTTCCTATCGGAACATACAATAAATTATCTTCCAGAAAGATAGGACCCTTCGAAATTGTTGACAAGATCAATCCAAATGATTATCGTTTGAAATTAGCAAGCCATATTCATACTTCTGATGTTTGCAACTTTAAAATTTGATACCATATTTTGAAGAAGACCCAATTGAAGAAGTTTTGCCCAATTCGAGGACGAATTCTTTCAAACCTGGGGAGGATAATGCAGCGTAGGAATGTGACGGTTTGGAAAATAGTCATTCCAAAACCGACAAATGCATTATGGGTATCGAAACGACATGCCTCTCAACTTCTGTCATGAACAGGGATATTTCTTATAACCAGCAACGGTCTCGACTTCTTCCCACTGGCAGGAGTCTCGGCTTCTTCTAACCGGCAGGGGTCACAACTTCTTTCTACTATCAGCTTATAATAAAACCTACGGCTTTAGGTTTTTGCCAGTTAAAGTGTTTCCGTCTATCTCAAGTGTTGTTTCTACTTCATTTCTATTAATAAAGTTTTCAGTTTCAAGAAAGCTTCCGGAAAGGATCCTGCTTTCGGCTTATTAGTCAAGCTTTAGGGTGCCGGCCAACACCAAGATTAAATGCTTCTGAAAGGACGTCTCGGTATCCATGGTTCCGACCATTATAGCTTACGGAGTATTGTGCTATTGGTGTTGTTTCCATTTCTTTATATTGTTGTTTTACTTTTGGTGCCAGTTGTTAGTCCCAGTTCCCTTTCTTTATTGTTGTCAGTTTTGGCTTATGTGTGTCTAAAGCCTATAAATAGGCGGGGTGTGTGAGTTGTAAAAGGAGTTGAATTTTTGAAACTGAAAATATTGGCATCCTCCATCATTGGGAGCTTTGTTTATCCAACCCCATTTATGGTATCCTTTGTGGATCAACGACTTGGAAGATCATCTTTCCAACATCAAGTGTGATCAACGGAGAGTTGGTGATTACGTTTCTGACATCTTCGAGATAAACGAAAATTGTGTTTACTGTTTAACTCGAGCTCTTCAAGTTCACGGTTTCTAGTACCTTTCTGGCATCATCTCCGATCAATGGAACTGGGAATTATCCTGTTACAACTGTATTGTACCACCTCAAGTTCACCGGTGTTTCATGAAATCAAGCGTTTCACTAATTTTAGAATAACAATTCAAAAATCCTATTAATCCGCTGCGTCAGGATGGACTATTTTGTTAGGATGTGGCAAGTATAACTCTTTCTCGATATGGGTATGGTTTGTACTCAATTGGATTCCTAAGTATGGATATACTCAGGAGCGTTAAGTCGTGTTGTTAGGATCCGACAGAGGAACTCAATAAAACGCGAGCATGGATTATGCTCAGTTTGAACTTTTAGGTATGGATTATGACTGGAAGGTTAGGCCCCTCGCCAGGACTTGGAAGGATGATTTGAACGTCCCTCGAGTGTGGTTTATACTCAACTGGACACCCAAGCATAGTTTATGCTCGAAAGGTTAATCAGTGCTGCCAGGTTTTGACATATCTGTTTGCCTTCTTTTGTTTACAGGTATGGATTATACTCGCAGCTGGTGGGCCTGTCTTGGCACTGATTTTCTTGGATTTCAGGCCTTAATACGATCCCGAGCGATCGTCGGTTTTCAGACTTAATACAATTCGGCGCGATCATGGCATTCTGGACTTCAATAGATTATGGATTTCTTAGATTATCTAGGACACATCTTCCTTCAACCAGCAAGATATGTTCTGAGGGGAAAACTTGTTGACACGCATTTTGGTCAATGCTGTCACATGTGAAATTTGTGGTTAGCAACGAGCTTAAGCATTGAGAACATCATCGGAAGACACGAAGCAATTTCTTCAAAGTCGCAACGCAAGCATAAAAGGTCTTGAAACCCTTATCAGATGACCTCTTATGTCCCCGAAAACGTCAATTATGGTGCTTTACACTGTAATTCTTGTAGCCCTCTAAATTAGCTTCAGGTACAACTTTCATTTGGCCCAAATGGCATTACGGTTTGAAAGTTATCCCCGTTTCCATAAGCGCATCCAGAAATACTCTGTTAAAAGAATTACTCAAGACTTGAGTGTGAACTGGCATTGATCGGCAGTCACTTTGATGGAGTAACGAAATATTGGAAAATTTAGCATTTTCATGTGTGAAGGCTTCGGGTCGGATCTTGGCATTTGTATTTGGCATCGTGAAGTTTTGGATTTCTCGACCCCATATGGGTCAGATCGAATGCTCGGGTCGGAGGGACAGGATCTGACCCGACCCGACGGCTTGGCACTGGAGCATTTCGGCTTTGCAACGATGGAACTGGGTCAAGCGGAAGGAACCCGACCCGCCTGAAGTGGTTCCCAGGCATGCATAGATTTGGACAATGGCAAGCTCGGTTCGGGTTGAGCAAGATCCGACCCGCCTCGAACATCAACTGCATAGAAGTGCACAACGTCTTCGGATTAAAGACAACGTCTCGGGTTGGATATGAGGGACCCGACCCGCCTGGACCTGCTACCGCACAAATGTATTAAGCCCTATTCTTTAGGCACTTCCTACTTCTATGAACATGGATCTAAGCACACTTGGCATGACATGACACGTTTTCCACTACATTTCGAGATTCTAGGGATGCGTGCCATATGACATTCGACACAGAACCCGCCGATGGATATAAATACACCACTTGAAGGAATTTTGAAGGATCCTTTGGCACTAACTCCTCACGGAATCCACCATTGCCATAACGCAAGGACATTGCACACCATATTCATCACTTAACACGGGGATTTCATGTATAAAATCATTCTCCTTTCTCCTCCTTTCTTAACTATAACACAAGGTTGTTGTGTATGGTTGTATCTTACGGAATGTAAGACAAAAGTGTACTTGTAATTTCATTGGATTTAAGAAAATATAAAGTGGATGTAGGCTTAGTTTGAGCCAAACCATTATAAAAACCTCGTATGTTCCCTGTTATTTATCGTTTTTTACATTCTGTGATCTATGATATGTGATTTGTGATTGTGAGGACTTCACACAACATTTGGGTGTTAGTACCAATTTTTTGTCTAACACTTGTACTTTTTGTCGTATTGTTCAAGCTTATTATATAGTTATTTTTTTAATTTGAACTCCATTGTAAAATAAAATAAAATAGAAAGGGGTAGGAATCTCTCCACGAATACAACGGTAATATTTTTATGGCCAAATTCCAAATTATTAAATATTCATATTTTCAACCTATTGTTATTTTATTAATTATTATTAATTTAAATACCAATGTCTATTTAGGGCGTATTTTACACGGTGTTACATTCTTCCCTCTTAAAAGATATTTCGTCTCGAAATCTTTTGAAAGGCGGCAAAAAACACAACTCACTCCAAAACATATTATAAATCCAAGTTATTTATTTCCATATCTTATAAAACGAACATACACAATGTTATTATGTCCTATAAACTCGCTAAAGTGAGCTCAGTCCTCTCGCGAAAGTGTAATATGTGATGATGTACGTATGCAAATGTCCTAACATGCATATAATTTATATATAAGTCCCCAGTGCATATGTGTTGCAAAAAAATCCTACCATCCAATCTAGTAACCATAGTGCAACCAAAAATAGAAAATTTAGATGAAATACTTTCCCGTGAAAGGATTGGATGAGTTTGCCTCATTTTTTTCCTTCGTTTCCATGTGCTTTCCATTGGGGGTATCTCCCTATTATACTCGAACGAGTTTTATGGTTTTGTTACGAAGCCTTCTAATTTCGTGCTCCACAATACGTGCGGCGGCAGGGGGTATCTTAAGATCCAACCCTATGCTCCTTATGTCCCCAACGGATCAAGCTTAAGACTATCAGCAAAGTCATGAAGGCACTTCCCAAGGTAAGAAACGTGGAAAACATTATGACTCCCAATGGTCTCTCGGGGAAGTTCTTCACGATGAGCCAATTTCCCGATTTTATCTATGATCTTAAATGACCCAGTAAATCAGGGACCTAACTTCCCAGTCTTTACAAATCTAATGGCTTTTCTAAGAGGAGAGAGTTTCGCGAAGACTAAATCACCAATACAAAAATCAAGTTCCTTCCTCCTCTTATAAGCTAAGATTTCTGTCGGTCGTAGGAAGCCTTCATTTTTTTGCCGAAAAAAAATTTCTTTGTGGAATCACGGATGAGGTCTGGTCCAAGTAGGGTCTTGTTGCTAGTTTTCCACCAACATGTTGGTGATTTGCATAGCCACCCATATAATTCCTTATTAGGGGCCATACCAATCGTCGCTTGAAAACTATTAGTATATGAGAATTCGACTAATATTAAGTGATGCTCCTATGCTCCTTCAAAATCGATGATGCATGCTCGGAGTAAATCTTTAAGGACTCGATTGACTCTCTCAGTTTGCGGGTGATATGTGATGCTAAGATCAAGTGTTACCCCTAAATCTGTCTGAAGGACTCTCCAAAACTCACCGGTGAATAGAGGGTCTCTATCACTTACTATACTCGTAGTGATTTCGTGTAATCGCACCATTTCCTTGATATAAAGTTGGGCCAATGAAGTCGTAGTTCTGTTCTTCTTTGCTAGAATGAAGTGTGTACTATTCATTATTCTATACACTATTACCCAGATAATTTAGTTCCCTCTCTGACTCCTTGGTATCCCATCCGCGAAATCCATCGAAATATGCTCTTATTTCCAATTGGGAACCTCCAAATGTAGTAATAACCCTCCAGGCTTACCTTGCTCTGCTTTGACTTTTAGACAAGTCAAGAAATTCACTACGAACACAATAACATCTTTATTCATGCATTCGCAATAAAAAATCCTCCTCATATCCTTAAACGTCATATCCCCTTCCGGATGTATGTACATCCATGAATGATAGAATTCCTTGAGGACCTCATCTCTTAGATTACCTCTGTCCCTTCTTAAGATTCCATCACTATCCATAGAATATCTATCAAAATGAAGAAAATGCTCTCCTATAGCAAGCTTTTCCCTTAATACTCGCAACTCTTCATCAAGACTTTGCTCAAACTTAACACTATCCATTAAGGCTAGTCTTACTTATAAAACAACAAGAAATACTTGAGATGACTCAATTGGAACTTGCAGGTTGAAACCGGAAAGAAATTCCAAATGTCTCCACTTAGAGATAGCACTAATGGCAATGTGTCTCCTACTCAAAGGACCTACAACAATGTTACATTTTCCCGAAGTGTATTGAATATCGAAATCGAACGAGGCTATATACTCCATCCACCTCTGCTGCCTGAGATACAAGTCGTGTTGGGAAAATAAATTTTAAGAGATTTTTTGTGACAGCCCGCCTCGCACCAGCCGACATTTCCAATGAAAATGCGTTGTGCCAATGCCCGACTAGCACGGGACGGTCGCCAAAGAAAGAAAAAGAAAGGAATTTGAACTAACAAGGAACCTGTAGAATGTCTCCCAACGCATGGGATAAAATATAATAATAACGTAACTTTGACATAAAACAGGCGAGATAGTGCATAAGCTGAAAACTAAACCATCATAACAGCGGAAATCCGAAATACAGCTTATCATCCAAACCAACGTTATTACAACTTTGAAATATTGTCTCTAAAGCAAAAGAAAGAGGTACACTACTAATGCCCAAAGTAGTGACCAGCAATAACACATGGAGATTATATATATACATATATATATATATATACGTGTATATATATATCATACGTGAAAGCCTCCTGCTCGTCTCCGGTACAGCTACTCGTGCATAATCACCTGACTTGTCTCTAGTCTGCCCGTTTAAGAGCACCCAGAGTAGTAAGAAGAGACATAAAACTTTGGTTCAGACAGAAGTCTGTTATGAGCGATAAGCCGCAAAACAGAACAATATCAGGCATACATAACCATACCTGAACCTGCACCTGCAACCAAAGAGTTAGCACAACTAGATGTACAATACTCTAAGGTGACACTAACACATGGTGTGAAAATAATGGGGATGGGGTAAGCATGTCATGGTGACAACAAACATCAAACATAGCAATCATCCTCACATCTCTCGCTCAGTGCGTAAAGCATACGATATCTACCACTTTGATCACCCAGTCCTTTGCTACAGTCACTCTTCCCCATGGAGTCACAATGACTCCACTGCACTGATCCATAGCCATTAATCCTTTGCTATGTCCACTCTGCCCCATGGAGTCATGACAACTCCATTGCACTGGCTCATAGCCTTGCTATGATCACTCTGCCCCATGAAGTCATGACAACTTCACTGCACTGATCCATAGCCAATAATTCGTTCCCCAGTGGTGAGTCAAAGCTATAGACGTCGATAACCCCTTTGCACATGCCCTGCAGCAAAGTCCAATCATGAAGTTAACTCGTTGGTTCCCATCTAGATCCTGAGTTCTACTTCCCGTTTGGACTACCTTTGCATCTTGGGTTTTGGTCATCTCTGGTTCGGTCTCCATCTGGTTCGGTCCTCTTGAGGTGGTTTGGATCGGTCGTGGTTGCCTCTTCCCCATTCGTGAACTCCTGGTCGGTTCGTGGTCATCGTATCGGGTGGTACACTCCGGGCCAGGTCGAGCCCCTCCAACGATTTGGGTCGTGATATCCTTCATCCAGTGGTTCGGATCGTGAGCTCCATGGTCCTGGTCAGTTCAGTTCGTGATTCCTCTTCGGTTCGGTTCGGAGCTGGATTCCCAGTTCGTGGAGAACATCCGGGTCGTGGTCTTCCTATGCGAGCAGTTCGGTTCGGTTCATGATGGTGCTCCACGACCCCATAGGGCGATCTGATCTGATCCCCCTTTTCCTGCATTGTTTCCTGCAACTTTTCCAGCAACTGTTTACGCCACATGACGGCGTTTTCGACCATTCTAACTGTTCTAAGCAATCATAAATCATACCAAACAGTCATAGCAACATATAACATCAAACCATAAACACCAAAATGATAATTAAATATGTCAAAATGGATCAAACATACCCAAAACCCACATTTTCCCCTTAATCATGCTTAACCCTAATTAGTGATAGGATTAGCAAACACATCCAAATTAACCCAAATTTCTAACAGAGGCTAAAATTAATATTTAAAAATTTCTAAACATTTTTCCAGAATTTAATCATGTATAATTTTATTAATTAACACTAATCACCCCTAATTAGCCGAACGGGATTTCACGCCTCTCACAACACGAGGACTTCACAACTTGCCTCTCACAACATGAGGACTTCACAACTTGCCCCTCACAACACGAAGGACTTTACACAAGATGAGTAAACTTGTAATTTGACAATGTGAGTTCTTAATAACACGAATTTGTCAATTCTTGTACAACCTTCCTATAATCTTATCCTCAAATAGAATATGATTTTGTGAAGATTTGGAAGATGTTATCGTGTTTGAATCAAAAGAATAATATATAGATTCTAGGATTCAACAGCGATATAAGAAGATTATGAACGTTTGAATGCTTTGAATGATCAAGAATGAAATCAACAATAGATAGAATAGATAGAAAGAAATTAGTTGTTTGAATAGATGATTTCATTTTGTTTTTATAGAGGATAAAGAGTTGCAACCATTAGTGAAGGGAAGTATTGAAGAGAAATGATATTTGGTGAAAGTTAAAGGAAGCAACTTTTGATGAGAAAAGATGACTGTATGAAGAGTTGCTTTTAGTTTGTAAATCGGTCGACAGGTCAAAAATAACCAGTAGACTGAATTTTGAAATATATATACGTTACATATATGTGTGCACGTTTATTGTTCATTCTACCTAGAAACGGTCGACTGCCTATATTTAAACCGGTCGACCGGTTTCTGGCAATATGCACAATAAATGTGCATTCATATATTTATATACATATATATATATTCACAATATAGAGGTATATGATTATTTGAGGATAGATTTTAACATTTATAACATGGCTAAACCACTTAATAATCAACCTCTAACTTAAGTTATCATTGATTCTCTTCTTTTTGTCGATCATGAAACTTCTCCTTATCATTAATCAAAATGCTATAAATTTCTTGACTCAACATTCTCCCCCTTTTTGATTGATGACAACATAGCTCTGAATATATTGCTAAACTCCCCCTGTATATGTAGTTCCCCTGAAATATATTGTAACACCCCACACCCGCTAAGGTCACTCACTAAGGGAATGCCTTAACTTCGGTGGAGCATTTTAAGTGAATATAGAACAGAAAAATTACACAAGACAGATATAAATACTTGAAATTTAAAACATCATTTCATAGCAGCAGAAGGTAAACATGTTTAGTTACAACACCATAAAGAGTCAAGTACTAAATATCCATCCTGATAAAACATAAGTACATAATCCCACTACATAAACAATAGCCATAAACGAAAAGATAAGCTGGGCTTTACATCACGGTCCAAGCTCCAGAAGATAGATAAAGAAATCTGATCAAAGCCCACAAGCTACTAGGCCCAACCTGGGAACCTGAGGGTTGGGAAAAAAAGATAAAAACAACGGGGTCAGACATAAGTCTGAGTGAGCCCTATAACTTTAACAACACAATCATTAAAGTAATTAGGGTATGATATAAACCTGGTACGGTACAACTGGGGATAAATGACTACACTAAGCAGCCAACTAGACATAGGATGAACTAAGATATCGGTAAAGACACATCTACCCACCCAAGGGTAATTACTAACCGCACCCCACCAGATCTACCCACCCAAGGGTAATTACGAACTGCACCCCACCAGACCTACCCACCCAAGGGTAATTCCTACACTGCACCACACCAGTCATTCCTACTTAAAGGTTGATCCCACCCAAGGACTTAGAAAATTTACCCAATGGTTCCGCGTACCCCTAGCTGACTACATAGGTGTCGTCTGCCCCTATCTCCACTAGGTGTACCCTTAGTAATCTTAATAGTAGTCTCTTGTACCCCTAGCTGACTACATAGGTGCCGTCTGCCCCTATCTCCACTAGGTGTACCCTTAGTAATCTTAATAGTAGTCTCTTGTACCCCTAGCTGACTACATAGGTGTCGTCTGCCCCTATCTCCACTAGGTGTACCTGCTACTCCCCAAGCGATCGGCTCCCTACCGTAGATACCCGTGCTGGCCCCACAGTGGGGTGTATCACTCCCCAAAGTGGCAACCCGATACTATCAATGGTGCACGGCTTATATCTACACGATGCAACAACGTCTTACCTACCGGCCCGGGTCCACACACGCATATGAAACCCGTTGGACTCGCGTTGCCACCGCTAACCCGTTTTGGCCTCTTATAGTCAAGCCCAGTACGCGTGTCCCGTCCTCGACATGGGTCGAGCCCAATAAGATACAAATGGGTTACTGGTTGAAATGGGCCCCCACAAGCTACCACCTAAGCTTGTCATTTTATCTAGTGCATCCCACTTAACCCTTTTTAATAATCATGTCCACTTACATGTTTAGAGCTTGGTTAAGTCATCTAATCATATTTCAATTGCCACTCAAGGCACCCACTAGATTTCCCATGCCCCCCAAGGCACCTACTTTATTTCCACATGCCACCCAAGGCACTTACTTAACCCTTTAATCATGTTTAATTACATGTTCCACTTTGGTTAAGTATTCTAATCGTATTTTCTATTGCCACCCAAGGCAACCCACTAGATTTCCACATGCCACCCAAGGGACTTACTTAATCCCCACATGCCACCCAAGGCACCCACTTAACCCCTCATGCCCCACTACATGCTTATCTGGTTAAGTGTTTCATAATTGATTAAGAACGTAACTGTTGTAAAGACCTCTCACATTAGACTATCTTTTATGGCAGCTGGATTTGCCGGTTGGGTCCGGGCAGCCTTACGCCATAACCGAGTCTAACCTCGTGTCTTTACACTTGTCACGTATTTAGTTTGTGCCTAAGACCTCTCACATTGGGCCAATCATTTGTAGCCGCTGGATTTGTCGGTCGGTTCCGGGCAGTCTTATGCTACAAAAGGGTCCAACCTCGTGTCTTAGTCGATTAATTACACCTAATTAATCACCCCCATAATTTGTATTAATTATCCCTAATTAATTACAAATTTAACGATGTACATAATTGACTCAATTATGTCCATCCACTTTATGGTATGCATAACCATACCAACTTCACACCATTTCATTAACATGAATATTAACCCCATCGTTCCCCACGTAATTTGCTAACATGACATACTTAAAAGGGAAGATTCATCACACATAAAATGGGTTCAACTCGCATAACATTAGCATCAACATGGGTTTAAAAGGTGTCAACATGCATATAGCATCAAACCCAACTAACATAAATAATCAACCCAAACTTGCATGAATCACATATGTCATAAGGAGGTTAACTTGCATAAGTTATTTATGTCATACAAAGGGGTAAACTTGCATATGTATGTATGACATACAAAGGGGTTAACTTGCATATGTATGCATATCATACAAAGGTGTAAACTTGCACATGTTACTTGCATATAATCAAACACCATACTTGCATAACATGTCATATGTGAACTTGCATATAATCATACACCAAAGTTGCATACAAATCATATATGAACTTGCATATACTCATACACCAAACTTGCATAATCATGGTGTCATAATGGATCAATGTTTATCATAGCAATTTGCATAACTAGCATCATGAACACATAGCCTAACACTTGCATAACATCATGATCATATAGCATACAGCTTGCATAACTTGCATAACATCATGAACATGTAGCATATGACTTGCATAACTTGCATAACATCATGAACATGTAGCATATGACTTGCATAACTTGCATAACATCATGAACATGTAGCATATGACTTGCATAACTTGCATAACATCATGAACATGTAGCATATGACTTGCATAACTTGCATAACATCACAAACACATAGCATATAACTTGCATAACATGCATAACATCATTAACACATAGCATATAACTTGCATAACATGCATAACATCATTAACACATAGCATATAACTTGCATAACATGCATTGATCCACATTCATAGCCATAACCTCATTATATCCTATCATAATCATTTCAACAATTGGTCATTAAGGCTATAGAAAACTGACAACTTGTTGATTAGCACTCCTAAGAAGAAGATTAAGTTGCTAGAGTTGATTAGAAGTTGATTTGAGAAGCTATCTTCCTCTTTAATTTGATGGAGGCTCCTTCAAGTTGCATTTTGACGGCATAACGGTGTTGTAGCTATTTTTAGTATGAATTAGGGTAGTCTTAGGGTGTATTTATAGAGTAGTTAGGTGTTTTAGGCCATTAGATTAACCCTAAATTAGATTAGAGCTGTCAGATCTCGTCCTAGCCACCAAAACACAGTCCAAAAGCCAAACTGATGCACCCAGGTCACCTGGGCTCGACCAGGGAGGTCGACCCCCAGGTCGACACTAGGGTCGACTCCCCAGTCGACCTGCTGGGCAGGTCGACTCCCCAGTCGACCCCCAGGCCGACTCCCTGGGTCTGGCGGGAATTTTCCCGCCACTTCTGAAATGTTTAAATTTTTATATTTAAATCTGTTATGAATTTCTGAAAACTTCTTCGGGCCTTAACTGGGTCATACGGACTCCGATTTTTGAAAACTCGGACTCTATTTCGCGTATTTTTCCGAGACGAACGCAATGGCATAGCCCGTTTCCCCTGATTCAGATTTTAAAATTTAATTCTGCCCTGTTTTATATAATAGCAAGTTATTCAACATACGGGGTGTTACATATATATTAAAAATCTGCAAAAAATATTGTTAGTAACATATTTCTCCCCCTTTGTCATCGACAAAAAGGAGTAGTTAAGACATGCATCCCATAAAACAGACATAAAATATTAGGATTGTAGCATACAATACAAACCATACATACCCAACCAAATCATGTAGCTAAGAGTTAATACGTACAAACCCAAAAATAAAATACAGCACTACTTATGTACAAGTGTTGATTTAGGTCTTAATATAATGTTTATACTACCATAAACGAGTGATAGAAAGAACTAGTGAGATGGTGAATTGGATTGAGTCATATCCCCTTCTTCTTCTTTGTCTCCTTCTTCTTCGTCTTCTTCCTCGGTTTCAGTTGTTCCACGACCACGTCCAGTACTCGTTCCTGAACTTGTGCCTTCCTCTGAAGTTGACCATGTAAAAGTAGGAGGCATTGGACATTTTCCTGGGTCTTGTATATGTGTAGAGGAGGAAGATGCTCCACAAGATATCGCATCCCAAAGTATACCGAAGAAAAACTTGAGTTTTGAAAAGCGTTTGTCAAGTTTTGTATTTAAATAATCAATTTTATTCTCCGTACGCTTAAGCCTTGCTTCAAGAAGAAATTGATTTCATGCGATTCGTTCAAGCGAATCTTTTGTCGAGGAGGATGGTTGAAGAAGCCTAACCTCTTCCGGTTTCGGTCTAGCGGGCGGTGAAGAAGTACCTTCTTGGTGACTTTGTTCCTGATAACGTTCGAAGGGCATAATACTTAAACATGGTTCAGGAAGCTTCATTCTCTTCTTCGTTGCTTTGTTAATACATTTTGGCTTAGAGACTTTAGATTCGAGAGATTTGAGACCACAATCAAGTAGAAGACGCATGATGTATTCGTTGTAGAATAAATGTGGTCTTGTACGATCATTTACGAGCAAGATCTCATCAAAGATCATACTTATCCAATTTATTTCTATATCTCCATATATAGCGTACAAAGCCTTAAAATTCTGTTTATATATAGCATCGAAGTTACCAACTCTCGGAAATAAAGAATGCGTAAGAGCATGATGTAGAATTCTAGCAGTAGGTCATAAGTTGATTGCTTTTGTACTGAGTTTATGATCTTCAATAAATAGATGACTTACCTTGTCTCGAGTATGAACAGTACAAAAATCGCTAGAGAACTTTCTTCCACTATTACCGGATCCAAGAACTGATTCCATTCTTTCCTTTGAAATAAAAACGTGCACAACACACACAACCGACCATAGACAGTGAGCAGAATTCTTTGGTTTAAACTTTTCTAATTTAAGATTAGCATAGAACAACTTTATCATGATATGATTGATTTCGACGTTGTTCTTATCAAAGTCAAGTAGGGGTTTAATACAGGCTTTGACCGCTAATTCTTCAATATCATAGAGAATGAAATCAGAGAATTTGATGAATGAACCTTCATGAATCGTATAATCTTTCATTTCATTCCACCTCTTGATTGTTATAGGATCCATTAACCATCGTTTTATATTAGCATCAATTGGTTGAAAGTTGAGTAGAAGTTGATTTCTTTGTCTTCTTTTGTAGTGGAGCCATTGAATTTAAAGGAGAATGAATTTGGGGATTTTCGGTTTGATTTGTGAGTTTGAGAGATATAAAGGGTAAGCGAATGGGTGTGATGGAGGAACCGACGTGTAGATTCAGATTTTAAAAACAAAAAAAAACAGTGTAACCGGTCGACCGTGATGATTTTACCGGTCGACTAGTTTCAAACATAAACTTTTCCGGTCGACTGGTTATTGAAGAAATTTTATTGTTTCCCGAGAAATAAACGGTCGACCGTTAATATCATACCAGTCGACCGATATGAGAAAAAATATGTTTTCCAGAAACATAAACGGTTGACTGGTTGATTCCTGTCGGTCGACTGGTTTTCCTATGCTTTTTTTTCTGTTTTTCTGAGATTTTTCCGAAGCTTTACAATGTCGTATAAGAAGAATTTACTTCAAAACTTGAAAAGAACAAACAAATACATGAGAAGAAATCCTTCGAGATTTTGAAAATACTTATTAGAACATCAAAATAATAACGATATATAATTAATGTGAGGTGGAGGACTTGTCTTCGGAAATTTCTTTGATATTGGTAACTCTTGGTGTCCATGGCGACCAAGTTTCCTTAGCTCCTTCATTTCGACTATAATTCTTATCCCATGAATTAGGACTCCTTGATGATGAAGGAACATTAGGCATATGTTGATAAAATTCATGTTTTTCGGTGCCACAGAAAAATGAGGCAATGCGTTCCAAAAGAGTTAAACGATTAGACTTAAGTTTTTGTTCGTAATGGAGTTGTCGCTGGAGATCCATTTGATGTTTCTGGTAGTGGTGAATCTCACTTATCTTTTCTCTAGTTTGTGGGGAGCAAAATAATGCCTTCTTTGCATGTTTAGACTTTGGTGTATTTCCGGGCGTATGAGTACATTTTGGTCTACTTTTCGGTGTTTCTGGAGAATAGTACTCCTCCGGTTCAGAACTGGTGATCGAAATGTGTGGCCTCTGTGCACATTCGTCACAGATATGAGCCATATTTGATATAATTGAACTTGATTTAAAAAAATATGGACTCAGAAATAGGATATGTAGAAAGGATAAAGAATGAACTCATATATATTAGTTTGTCTGAGAAAAGAGTAATGGTTGAAAAGGATCAAAGAATATATACCATTAAAAAATGGATAGCTCATAATTTATTACTAATGATGGTGATAGCTACTTAATAGCTAAAAAATGAAAAAATGAAAGCACTGGT
This sequence comes from Allium sativum, assembly GCA_030737875.1. Taxonomy (NCBI): domain Eukaryota; kingdom Viridiplantae; phylum Streptophyta; class Magnoliopsida; order Asparagales; family Amaryllidaceae; genus Allium; species Allium sativum. Next base: position 784,355,626 of record CM060922.1, read on the forward strand.
TAGAAGAGAACTTGACAATTCATATGTATACACCTTTAGAATTTATACATCAAGTTCAGTTCTAGAGATTAATCCAAGCTCTCTATGCAAAGAAATAAAACTTGATTCGAGTAGAGGCTTAGTAAAAATGTCTGCTAGTTGATGTTCAGTTTCGACATATTCGAGACGTATTGTTCCTCTTTCAATATTATCTCTCAAGAAATGATGTCAAATATCAATGTGCTTTGTTCGAGAATGATTTACTGGATTTTTCGATAAGTTGATCACACTTGTGTTGTCGCAGTATATGATGGAGTTCGATAAATGAATATCAAAATCACGAAATGTTTGTTGCATATATAGCACTTGAGTACAAGCAAGAGCTGCTGATATATACTCAGCTTCACATGTCGATAGTGAAACGCAATTTTGTTTCTTACTAAACCAAGAAACTTGTGATTTTCCAGTAAAATGGCACGTACCACTTGTACTCTTTCTATCCGTACGAGAGCCACCAAAATCAGCATCACTGTAGGACACTAATTCAAATGGACAATCTTTTGGGTAGAAAAGACCGAAATCTTTGGTATTATTAAGATAAGGAATTATACGTTTTACAACTCGTAAATGTGATTCTTTAGGATTGGCTTGAAACCTTGCACATAGACAAACACTCATCATTATATTGGGACGACTTGTGGTAAGATAAAGAAGAGAACCAATCGTGCTTCGATATAACTTCTGGTCAACACTCTTACCATGTTCATCTTTCTCAAGATGTGTAGTTGTACTCATAGGAGTAGGTTTACTAGATGTATTTTCTAAACCGAAGTGTTTGATAAGATTTCCACAGTATTTTTCTTGATTAATAAAAATATTGAAGACCAAGAAAATATGATAGTTCTCCCATATGAGACATTTCAAATTCTTTGGTCATAATATTTGCAAACTCTTTGCATAGTTTATCGTTTGTTGAACCAAAGATATATCGTCTACATATATCTGGATAACCAATATATCTTTTCGAGAATGTTTGATGAATAAAGTCTGATTGACTTAACCAATCTGAAATCCTGAATTAGTAAGATAGCTTCGTAAACGTTCATACCAAGCACGAGGTGCTTGTTTTAGTCCGTATAAAGCTTTCTTAAGTTTATATACGTGATCAGGATGTTTCTCATGTACGAACAAGGGAGGTTGTTCGACATATACATTCTCTTTGACAAATCCACTTAGAAAAGCACTTTTGACATCCATTTGATAAAGTTTGAAATTATGATGACAAGCAAAGGATAATAAGATTTTAATAGCTTCTAGTCGTGCAACTGGCGCAAAAATTTCTTCGTAATCGATACCTTCTTCCTGATTGTATCCTTGTGCTACTAATCTTGCTTTATTTCTGGTTATATTTCCTTGTTCGTCGGCCTTATTTTTATAGACCCATTTCATACGAATAACTGACAGATCAGTTGGTCTTGGAACAAGTTCCCAGACATCATTGCGCTCGAATTGATTTAGTTCTTCTTGCATGGCAATGATCCAGTAATCATCGGTAGCAGCTTCTTTTGGATTCTTAGGTTCGATATTTGAGAGAAACGCGACATGACCCATTTGATTGAGTTGACTTCTTGTTTGAATATGTGATGTTACTTCTCCAATTACATTTTGAACCGGATGATCTCTTAGAATTCTCGGAGGAGATCGAAATCTTGGTGGAGAAGGTATCACAACTGGCTGAGGAATATCCTCAATATTTTCTGAGTCAGAGTCATTATTTGTGATGATAGGATTTTCAGTGACTATAATTTCGTCGTCATCTGATATATTATGAGAGGTTTATAGAATTCATCGAATGAGACATGAAGTGATTCTTTAATAGTTTTAGTTCTTTTATTAAATATACGATAGGCCATGTTTCATTCCGAATATCCAACAAATATACCTTCATTGGATTTTGGATCAAATTTTCCAAGATGGTCTTTCATATTTAAAATAAAGCACTTAGAACCAAAAACTTTGAAGTATGAGATATTTGGCTTTCTTTGATTAAATAACTCATAAGATGTATTCTTGGTGAGAGGTCGAATGGATACACGATTCAAAATATAACACACAGTTGCAACAGGTTCTGCCCAAAAATATTTTGGTAAAGTGGATCCATTCAATAATGTTATTGCACATTCTTGTAAAGTCCGGTTTTTTCGTTCTACAACTCCGTTTTGTTGTGGAGTTCTAGGAAACGAAAAATTATGATATATACCTTTCTTTGTACAAAAATGTTCAAATTCATTATTTTCGAACTCTCCACCATGATCACTTCTTATATTCTTAACCTTAAGCCCTTTTGATTTTTGAATTTTCTTGACGAAGGATTTGAAATGATTAAAAGTATCACTTTTGTTTTTCAAGAAAATCACCCAAGTATAATGAGAGTAATCATCAACAATTACGAACACATACCGACTATGATTTATTGACTGTACCTATATTGGTCCGAATAAATCCATATGTAATAGCTCAAGTGGTTGTAATGTTGATATGACTTTCTTGGATTTAAATGATGATTTAGTCAATTTTCCTAATTCACATGCATCACAAATACTATCAACTGTAAAGCTTATTTTGGGTAGTCCTCTAACTAGGTCATTTTTGGCTAGCTTGTTGATAGTTCTGAAGTTTATATGACAGAAACGTTTGTGTCATAGCATGGATCATGATCATTTGCTACAAGACACATATCTGAATTATGATTGACATTCATATTCAGAATATAAATATTTCTGTCTCTATATCCTTCAAAAACTAAATTTCGATCTTTATCTAAAATACTACATTTGTTATCCGAAAAGGAAATGGTAAAACCCTTGTCACATAGTTGACTGATACTGAGTAAATTGTGTTTCAAATTTTTAACTAGCATGACATTAGTAATAAGAGGTAAGTTAGATGTACGCAATTGCTCACATAGCCTTTGCCGATGATGTAGCCTTTTGAATTATTTCCAAAAGTGATGGAGCCACCATCTGAATAAGTGATATTTGTAAAAAAGCTCTTGTCTCCAGTCATATGCTTCGAGCAACCACTGTCCAATATCCACTTTCTTCTTTTCTTAAGTGGGACCTGGAAAAAATAAAATTAAGTCCATGGTACCCACTTTTTATGGGGTCCTAAGAGTTAGGTCTTAGGAGTCCAAACCCATACGGGTCCGGTATTCCCTTTATATAGATAATTGGAATTACGGTGCATAGTATTCAAAAAAATTCTGAATATATTTGTTCCTAATCAAATTGTTATTTGTTTTAGGAACCCATATTTTGATAGTCTTGACATTTTTATTTTGAAACTTCACAACCTGTTTTGGCTTGGAATATAATAAACTGACATTTTTCTTAGCTTCAGTTTCTTGTACTATTCTATTTTTTCTTTTTCTTTTATTGCCAAGATATTTCTTGATATTTTGTTTCTTATACCCCAAACCTTGTTTATTCGAAGCAGATTGTGAATTTTCAATAATTTTTGTCAAGTTTTCTCGACCTTTGTTGAAGTTAGAAACATTTTGAGTAATGTCGTCTAATTTAGTTTGTAAACTAGCATTTTCTAGGTCTAGAATCTTGATTTGCCTTAAGCTCATGATTTTCAATAGTAAGAGCATCATTTTTCTCTTTTTGAGTTTCAATTTCTTGACTCAAAAGAGATAATTGAGAATCAATATTAGATGATGATTCTTGAACTTTTTTAAGTTCTTCCTCTAATATTTTCTTCTCGTCTTTTAAAATATCTCGTTCAGATTCTGCTCTACTTAAATCTGCTTTGGCTTGTTTTCATTGTCGTTTCATATCTTTAAATTTAAATATTAATTCAGCATTAATATCAAGAACTTCTTCAAAAGTAGGAATTTGTACCTCATCTTCTGTTGCCAAGAAACATACATTAGCTTGTTCATTGTCTGAGTCACTTTCACTATCATTTGAAGATGAATCTAAATCATCCCATGTTACTGAGAATGCTCGTTTCTTTGACTTGTCTTTCTTGTATTTGAATTTATCGTTATCTGACTACTTCTTTTGCTCCAGACAATCCTTTTGCATATGCCCCTTTTTGTGACAATTGAAGCATTCTATATTTGACGATGATGGTTTATTTGAACCGAACTTCTTTTTGCTGTATCGACTAGCTTTTCGTTGCTTTAATAATTTGAATCCTTTTGCAATGAAAGCTAGATCTTCATCTTCGGAATCTGAGTTGTCTTCATCTTTTTCAGCATGAAAAGATACAATTTTCTTTTCTTCTTTTTGTTCTTTTCTAGCCTGCAAGTTAGCTTCATAGGACATTAGATTTCCTATCAATTCATCTGGCTTCATGGTGGAAAGATCATTAGCTTCTTCTATTGCTAATACTTTTCCTTCCCATTCATTAGTCAGAGAATGTAGGACTGTTGAAACAACATCAAAATCAGAATATTTTTGCCCTAAACTGATAAGTGCATGATGAATGGTTTGAAACCGTGAATACATTTCATTGATTGTTTCATTCGGCTTCATTTGAAATTTTGAAATTGACTTTTCAATATAGCTATTTTGGCTTGCTTAACCTTGTTAGTACCTTCATAAGTGGTTTTTAGCGTTTGCCAAATTTGATATGCAGTGGTGCAGATACTAACACATTATATTCGTTTTGATCTAATGCACAAAACAACATGTTTATTGCTTTTGCATTTACGGCTGCTACCGTTTTCTCAGCCGGTGTCCATTCTGAATACTCAGTTGTTGGATTAACTATTTCTTTCTGGGTAGCATTCTAAGCATCATAGCTAGTAGATTGCATGTAAAAGGCCATACGTGTTGCCCAATAGCTATAGTTAAGACCATTAATGAAAGGAGGTCTTTGTATCGATTGACCTTCAGTGTAAGTGGTGTTAGTTCTACTACTTGAGTTATTTGCCATATTAGTAAAATATACCAAATAACTGTGTTACTGTTATATGATGACCGTGCTCTGATACCAATTGAAAGAGTCGGTATACGACTTAGGCAGGATCAGTAATATGGATATGCGGAATGTATGTGATAGACTAACTTGTATATTTACAATAGTTATGCAAATGAATATGAGATAGTGAAATATATCACAAAATAAAAAGCAGTAAAGTAAAGTAATAACACCAGGGCTTTTTATACTAGTTCGGAGCACCGTCCTACGTCCAGTCCTAGACCTCTCTCTGGATTTTCACTAATCAACCACCTCGCTTCACCCGGAGGAACAGGTTCACAACACCCGAACAGCCGAATGGGATTTCACATCTCTCACAACACGAGGACTTCACAACTTTCCTCTCACAACACGAGGACTTCACAACTTGCCCCTCACAACACGAAGGACTTCACACAAGATGAGTAGACTTGTAATTTGACAATGTGTGTTCTTAATAACACGAATTTGTCAATTCTTGTACAACCTTCCTATAATCTTATTCTCAAATAGAATTTGAATTTGTGAAGATATCGAAGATAATATCGTGTTTGAATCGAAAGAATAATATATAGATTCTAGGATTCAACAACGATATAAGAAGATTATGAGCGTTTGAGTGCTTTGAATGATCAAGAATGAAATCAACAATAGATAGAATAGATAGAAAGAAATTAGTTGTTTGAATAGATGATTTCATGTTGTTTTTGTAGAGGATAAAGAGTTGCAACCATTAGTGAAGAGAAGTATTGAAGAGAAATGATATTTGGTGAAAGGTAAAGGGAGCAACTTTTGATGAGAAAAGATGTCTGTATGAAGAGTTGCTTTCAGTTTGAAAATCGGTCGACAGGTCAAAAATAACCAGTAGACTGAATTTTGAAATATATATACGTTACATATATGTGTGCACGTTTATTGTTCATTTTGCCCAGAAACGCTCGACCGCCTATATTTAAACCAGTCGACCGGTTTCTGGCAATATGCACAATAAATGTGCATTCATATATATATTCACAGTATAGAGGTATATGATTATTTGAGGATAGATTTTAACATTTATAACACGGCTGAACCACTAAATAATCAACCTCTAACTTACGTTATCATTAATTCTCTTCTTTTTGTTGATCATGAAACTTCTCCTTGTCATTAATCAAAATGCTGTAAATTCCTTGACTCAACAATGGTGAGTTGCATGGTCTTCCATATAAAGCTTCATATGGAGCCATACCAATACTGGATTGATAACTATTATTATATGCGAACTCCACTAGATGCAAATGGTCATGCCACGATCCCCCAAAATCCAATATACAAGCTCTCAAGAGATCCTCCAATATATGATTCACCCTCTCTGTCTGACCGTCGGTTTGAGGATGGTATGCGGTACTGAGATGTAATTATGATCCTAAAGTCTCTTGTAAGCTCTTCCAAAATCCACTAGTGAACAACGGATCTCAGTCACTTACAATGCCTTTGGGTACTCTATGAAATCTCACTACCCACTTCATATACAGTTTTGATAACTTAGTTGTTGTTTTATTCGACTTGACGGGTATAAACCCTGCACTCTTGGTCAATCGGTCCACAATCACCCAAATGCTAACATGGCCAGATCTAGTCCTTGATAACCCATCAATGAAATCCATTGAGACTTGTTATCATTTACATTCTGGAATTTCTATTGGTTGCAACAAACAACTAGGTTTCTTTTGCTCAGCTTTAACTAGCTGGCAGTTCTTGCATTTGGATATAAACTTCCCAACGTCTCTTTTCATCCCTTCGCGGTACTAGGTCTGCTTCATGTCTTGATACCTTTGTTACCACCAGGATGTGTAGTCAGTTTTGAGTGATGACATTCTCTAAGCACTTTATCTCTCAATCCATTTACATTGGGTACAACTAGTCTCCCATTCTTTCTAAGCCACCCATCTCGATCAAGCCCATACTTGTTCATCACCTCGTCGATACCCATCTCTAACTTGGAGATGATTTCCAATAGGTTAGGATCGTCCCTCTGAGTGGAACCTACCCGCTCAATCAAAGTGGGTCTGATCGTAAAACTTGCTAGCATCTCTGGATCCAATTCACACTTTGGTCTGAAATCGTACCCTGTGACATACTCCAGTTGCTTCCACTCAAGAAACATAGCCCCTAAACTGGAATGTCTTCTACTCAATGCATCAGCTACTACATTGCCCTTTCCAGGTATATACGTGATATCGAAATCATAGGAAGCCCAGAATTATAGCCATCTCTGATGATGGAGATTTAAATCCTTTTGAGAGAAAAGATACTTTAACGATTTATGATCAGTAAACAACTCGAATCTTTCTCCCAAGAGATAATGTCTCCACATTTTCAATGAAAATACGATCGCTGCCAATTCCAAATCATGGGTAGGATATCTTTTCTCATGCGGTTTCAGTTGCCGACTAGCATAAGCCACAACCCTACCTCCTTGCATTAATACAACACCTATTCCGGTACCACATGCATCCTTGTATACTGTCATCTCTTTATTCCCTTTAGGAATGACTAACACTGGCGCATGCGTCAACTTTTCTTTTAGACTCTTAAATGCATTTTCACAATTTCTGTCTCAGACGAAAACTTGATTCTTCTTGGTGAACTGAGTTAACGGTGCTGCTATCTTGGAGAAATCTTGGATAAACTTACGATAATATCTAGCTAATCCCAAGAAACTTCTTACGTCTGTTCAATTCTTGGGCGTAGACCAATCTTGTACCATAGCCACCTTCGCAGGATCCACGACAATACCATTCTCTGAAACAACGTGGCCCAAGAATCTCACTTCCCTCCTCCAGAAGTGACACTTAGAAAACTTCGCTTTCAATTGGTGTTTCATCAACACCTCCATCACTATCCTCAAATGTTCCTTGTGTTCTTCCTCTGTCCTCGAGTAAACCAAGATATCGTCTACGAACACAAGAACAAACTACCACCACCCGCCCTAATAGTCACTGAAAGTCCCTCACAATCTACCACCACCCCATATCTTTGGAGCCAATCGACTCCTAAAATAATGCCAAACCCAGTAAAGCCCAAAACAAAGCAATCACAAGCAAATATACATCCATGACTCGATAAGACCACATTACGACAAATCATACTAAGACTAGTCGGACCACCAATCGGATTCATCACCGCTAAAGGTCTATCGACTATCTCGGGTTACAATCCCAACCTATCTTCCAGGTCACTAGATATGAAGGAACAGGAAGCCCCGGCATCAAACAGTACTCGAACAGGAACATCATAAGCAGAAAGCATACCTTGAATGGCGACATTCTTTCCTTTCTCCGCCGCAGTTGGGGCATTCGACGAAGAAGGAACAACATTAATAGCATATGCTTTCACAATCTGCTTCTCTTTAGGGGGTTGCAGGAATTTATCCTTGTGATGTCCCACTTGGCCGTTGTTGAAGCACTTCCTGTCCGCTGGCCTTGCTCGACATTCTTTAGTATAATGGCCCTTCTTGCCATGGCTAAAACACTCAATATCTTTCTTGCTCTTCTTCTGACCATCCTTGGTCTAATTCTGTTTCCTTTTGTTCTGAGAATTATTCTTGCCTCCACCACCTGCCTGCGGTTTTGGCCCTTCAGCATATGCAACAACGACTTCAACCTTGGGCTTAGGATAAAGGCTCTCTAATCTGAATGCTCTTCCAAAAATTGATTCAAAAGTCTCATCAATATGGTTGATAAGACTTTCCCCCAATTACTGATATAAGCCTGTTATGAATTTATCATTCTTCTTCTCGGGAGTGTCAATAAGGGATAATCCATACTTTGATAAAGTATCGAACTCAGCAATATAATCCGAGACTGCCCTACCATTCTGTTCAAGCTCCAAGAACTTCCTAAACAACTCTGACTTTTGGGCAGCTGGGATAAACTTATCGCAGAATCAGACCTTAAACTGATCCCCAGTAACATAATCCTCAGGGGTAGCTGTCTTAATAGCATTCCACCAATTCATAGCCCATCCTTGCAGTTGACGGGATGCTAGCTTCCTCTTCATCGCGTCTTCGATTCCCAGATCCTCGAAGATACGCTCACAACTATCAAGCTAATCCTGAACTTCTGTAGCCGATTCCGTTCCATGGAACGGATTCCCACCAAGACTAGTGTAGTCCTTACAGAGCTTGGTGAAATCGGCCCTAGGCGTCTGCACCACTGCACCACCACCATTTGCAGCGTTAGAAACTGCCCTCTGAAAATCCCTAAGCATTTCTCTCATGAAGTCAGTGAACATCGTCCTCATATCATGAACATTCCTATTATTTTCTCCTGGACCAGTATCCCTCGTATGTCGGCTCATCGTTCAATCTGTAAGGAGAAAACGATTAACCATCTCTTCAGTGGTGCCAGTGCAGTGCGACTCCATCCTTAGATATACTAATAGTGTATATATATATCTTTTGAAAACCAAAATACCACTAATACGCACTCTCATACACATACTATCTCTCCCTGTGTCTTTCCCAAGGTTAACTATGCAACCTAGAGCTCTGATACCAAGTGTGACGGCCCGCCTCGCATCAGCCGACATTTCCAATGAAAGTGTGTTGTGCCAATGCCCGACTAGCATGTGACGGTCGCCAAAGAAAGGAAAAGAAAGGAATTTGAACTAACAAGGAACCTGTAGAATGTCTCACAACGCATGGGATAAAATGTAATAATAACATAACTTTGACATAAAACAGGCGAGATAGTGCATAAGCTGAAAACTAAACCATCATAGCAGCGGAAATCCAAAATACAGCTTATCATTCAAACCAACATTATTACAACTTTGAAATACTATCTCTAAAGCAAAAGAAAGAGGTACACTACTAATGCCCAAAGTAGTGACCAGCAACAACACAGGGAGATTATATATGTATATATATCATACGTGGAAGCCTCCTGCTCGTCTCCGGTATAGCTGTTCGTGCATAATCACCTGACCTGTCTCTAGTCTGCCCATTTAAGAACACCCAGAGTAATAAGAAGAGACATAAAACTCTGGGTCAGACAAAAGTCTGGTATAAGCGATAAGCAACAAAACAGAACATTAACAGGTATACATAACCATACCTGAACCATGACCTGCAACCAAAGAGTTAGCACAACAAGATGTACAGTACTCTAAGGCGGCACTAACACATGGTGTGAAAATAATGGGGAGGGGTAAGCATGTCATGGTGATAGCAAACATCAAACATAGCAATCATCCTCACATCTCTCGCTCAGTGTGTAAAGCATACGATCTCTACCACTTTGATCACCCTGTCCTTTGCTACGATCACTCTGCCCCATCGAGTCACAGAGACTCCACTGCATTGATCCATAGCCACTAATCCTTTGCTATGTCCACTCTGCCCCATGGAGTCATGACAACTCCACTGCACTGACTCATATCCTTGCTATGATCACTCTGCCCCATGTAGTCATGACAACTTCACTGCACTGATCCATAGCCAATAATTCGTTCCCCAGTGGTGAGTCAAAGCTATAGATGTCAATAACCCCTTTGCACACGCCCTGCAGCAAAGTCCAATCATGAAGTTAACTCGTTGGTTCCCATTTGGATCCTGAGTTCTACTTCCATCGGTTCGGTTCGGGTCGGGTCGATATCGGGTGGTACATCAAACATAGCAATAACCCCTTTGCACATGTCATCGTATCGGGTGGTAAACTCCGGGTTGGGTCGAGCTCCTCCACTGGTTCGGGTCGTGATATCCTTCCTCCAGCGGTTCGTATCATGAGATCCATGGTCCTGGTCAGTTCAGGTCGCGATTCCTCTTTGGTTTGGTTTGGAGCTGGCTTCCCAGTTCGTGGAGAACATTCGGGTCGTGATCTTCATGTGCGAGCAGTCCGGTTCGGTTCGTGATGGTGATCCACGACCCATAGGGCCATCCGATCCGATCCCCTTTTTCCTGCACTGTTTCCTGCAACTTTTCCAGCAACTATTTACGCAACACAACGGCATTTTCGACCATTCTAACTATTCTAAGAAATCATAAATCATACCAAACAGTCATAGCAACATACAACATCAACTATAAACACCAAAATGATAAATAACTATGTCAAAATGGATCAAACATACCCAAAACCCATATTTTCCCCTTAATCATGCTTAACCCTAACTAGTGATAGGATTAGCATAACATATCCAAATTAATCCAAATTTCTAACAGAGGCTTAAATTAATATTTAAGAATTTCTAAATATTTTTCCAGAATTTAATCATGTATAATTTTGTTAATTAACACTAATCACCCCTAATTTGCCGTAATTATGCAGAAACAATGCTAATCACTCACCTTAGCCACAAATAAAACTTTAGATATGAAACTCTACTGTTTTGGGGCGTTTTCCTATGCAACACAATAGCTCCAACTCGGATTTGGTGTTGATTTGCCTCGATTTGATGTAGATCTTCTTAATTAGTGATTAAAAGGTGATTTGGGATGATTTTAGAAGGTGGAGGCCATTTTTAGTGTTAGAGAAATGTTTTAGGCGGCTGAGAAAATGAAATAAAATCGTTTCCTAACTGATTTCACCCTACCCATAACCCTAATCCCGAAATGAGTTATGGGCCTAGCTGTTAATCACCCTAATTAGGCCCGGTTAAGCAGTTTTTCACCTTCCAAACCTTATTTCAGCCATATCTCCCAAACAGTATGTCCGTTTGATCAATGTGACACTCTACGGAAAGGTAAATCATCATCCGAATCTAATGGAAGTGGTTTCAAGTCAAAACTCCTTACCAATCAAAAGTTATAGGCGAAACAAGATTCGCTAGGGGCAAAACAGTCATTTAAAAATCGGAAAAAATCGTGAACATGGAAAATGACCCCAATAGTCGTTCCCCAAAGTTACACGACCATACGACCTCATATGAAAAGAAATAAATATTCTGCGATCCTTCGATACATAGAATGCTGGTCGTTACATTTTTGATCTATATAAAGCTCAAACTTATCTCCTAAGTGATGATGACTCCACATACTGCAAGCTCCAAATCATGAATAAGGCATCTCTTCTCGTGATCCTTTAGTTGTCAACTTGTGTACGCAACTATTCTACCTTCTTGCATAAGCACTGCTTCTAGTTTTGTACCACAAGTGTCTGTTATAACAATAAATATCTTAGTCTTGTTAGGTATGGTAAGGACTGGCGCATTAGGAAGAGACTCCTTCAACTTCTCAAAAGAAGTACTACATCTATCACTCCAAGAAAACTCGAAATTCTTCTTTAGTCAAATGGTTTAGAGGGGGTGCGATTCTTGCAAAGTTTTTTATGAACTTCCTATAATAGTCTACTAATCCTAAGAAACTCCTAATCTCCAATGCATTACGAGGAGTCTTCCATCCTTGGACAACTTCAACTTTTGCGGGGTCAATAACCAAATCTTTCCCATTAACTATATATCCAAGAAACTTAAATTCCTTTCTCCAAAAATGGCACTTGACGAACTTGTCCTTGTGCAGATTCTTCTTTAATATCCCTAAGACCTCCCTTAGTTAATTTTTATTCTCTTTATAATCCTTAGAGAATATAATTATGTCGTCAACAAACGCCATGGCTATCTTATTAAGAATGCCTCTAAACTATCTACTCATCGAATCCACAAAGACGACGGGTGTAACAACCCACCTGAAATAGACCTAAATTCAAACCTAAAAAAGGCCCAACGGAACTTATAATCATTCCAAACAAATCGTTGGTTCCTATAAGGAAATAATAAAAACAAATATAACAGAGTAATCAAAACGTAATCAGAGTCTCACACAACGAAACGGATAAAATATATTATCTCAAAATGGATGTACCATAAATAAAACCATCAACAATGACAGATACAAACGAGTCTCACAAGATAAAAGGGTACATCAACAATTATCCCAAATGCATAATGATAACAATAACAATAATGATACTACCATAAATAACTAAGCCTCCATTTTAGGGCTTCACCTCCAAGAAATCACTAATCGTCACTGATCCAAACTTCCTTACCTAATAACCTGTTTTTGTTAAGAGGAGGGAGTTCAGAACATAAAGTTCTGGTGAATGAAAAACATACAAGTTTAGGAATGACTATTTCCCATATTTGCCAGTGTAAAATCTTCATGTTATGTTGACGCAAAACAAAATTACACAATTAAACGTATGAGGCGGACATCCATACCGTCACTTAAGGTCTATATGTTAATCAAAGTGAAGGCATCCTTGTAGCCACTTAATAGCTCACATGTTAATTTAAAGGCGTATATCCTTACAGTCACTTAGTACCCTTACGAGGCAGGCTATACCTAGTCACTTAAGGCCATTACCTAATTTATTAAGGGTAGACATCCTTACAGACACTTAATACCTTATGGAGGACCACTAGCCACTTAAAACCTCATCCACGATGTCAATGTCATAAAATATATATGAACTTTCCTTGTTGGTCGAGAAATAGCAACGTAAACTTAATACCCGGTTAAGGTAGGAACACAACCCTTCTTAAGACTCTCTTAGTGAATCATCTTGTTACTATCTAGCCGCCCTACGAGTGAAATCCTAGCCACTTAATACTTCCTTTAGATGGTGGTTCCTTTAGGCCTTTCATACAAACCATCCCTAGGTCAGCCCTCACTAAGCCTCTAGATAAGAAGAAGACATTACTTAGAGAACTACCCTACTCATACACTATAGTATATTATGACCATTTAATACCTTATAAGATTAAGGCGGACCCAATGACCACTTAAAACCAAGAAGGGAGGGTCCCAAGAATTTGGTCCAGAACCAAGGAGTGAACCGTAAGATAGGTCCTAGTCCTAACCACTTAACTAACAAGTGGAAAGTAAGCCACTTAATACCTTTCCCAAGGAAGGCTAGATTCCAGGTGGTTCCAGGCAAGATTCCACTAAAAGTTAGAATAAACCTCGTATCTTAGTGTACTAATTATAATGGTCCATGACACCTACACGTCTTAGATAAACCAACCTTACTTATAGATGTTGGATATGTCGATCGGTTCTGGGCAGGTATCTACTGCAAGTAATGGTTAACCTCGTGTCTATGTGTCATTGATTATAATTAAAGCCATTAACTCACACACATGCATACAAATTCCTTTGGAGACATTCAAATTCTATTTTTTGATTCAAACGTATTTAGTATGCACTTAATATGGATTAATATTACGTTTATTTAGGCTATATATATAAATAAATAAGCATGAATTAAGTGCACGAGAATAACGACCTAATACGTTTGAAATGTCAATCCAAAAAATCATAATTAAGATATACAAGTTAATTTCCCTATCAATTAAAATGGTCCAACATGCATATTCTCGTATAATGATAAAAAGGAAAATAACAACATACGTATGAATAAAACTTGCAACCTAGGCTTGAATAATTATTTAAATAATATAAATATAGACAAGATGAAATAAATCCAATTACGTATGCAAAAACCCTGCTTTTGGTACTGCTTCACTTTATATTTATATTGCATATAAAAACTTAAGATAATATATTGTAAATAATACGTTCAAATCAATTTATTTAAAATAGACGTTTAAACCTATTAATTTACAATATACAAATCTCATGTTTTTAGCACATAGACATATATGAACATTAAAATAAGAATCAAGTGGATCAGAACTAAAAACAATGAATTTCACAACACCCTAAGCCTAAATTTTCATTATCCAAATAACACAAACCCAAATATATCACTTTTGATGGACCATTTTAGCAATATATAAAATATAGGATCTGGAGAGTTTATAGCATTTTATTTTCATTTAATCCAAATCCCATACAGGCACAGTATTACAAATCTAAACTATAAAAGATAAGAAATAGAAACTTATAGGGTTTCCACTCACAGTGATTTGAGAATGAAGAATAACAAGATATTTAAAGAGTCAGATTTGGATCTAGCCTCCGAAATTGTGCTACAATCTTCTATTAATATATATATATATAAGAATCAAGTGAATTGGAATCTTATATATAAATTAAATTCCAGAATTTGAATACATATTAATCTACAATAGAGAGGATAGAGTTGGGGTTATAGTAACAGAAGAAAATCCTAACCATATCTCTGGAATTAGCAATGGTAGAAGGGTAGTATGGAGGCTAGAGAGGAATGAGAATAGGGTTTAGAGTGAGGCTAGGGAGTCATATTTATGGTTTCAAGTGTAAGTATAAACCATTGGGTTATTTAGATTTAATCTGGATGGTCCAACTGATGCAAATTATATAAATCTCCCTAACGAAACACATATCCACCACCACTCCACCCAGAAGGGTGGTCGACCCCCCTCCGTTGGTGGGTCGTCGACCCCCTTCCGTAGGTGGGCGGTCGACCCCCCTTTTGTGGTTGAGCCAGGATATTTAATCTCCTGTAACGTTGTTTTCTTATTAATTTTGAATTGATTGGTTTCCTTATATTGATTGTCTTTGTCCCTTTTGCATATGAATATATACACACAATTTCAAATTCACTTGGAATATTCTTTCATGCCAATCTATAATTAATATATTTCAGATTTATATATAATCTATTTGAATTTCAAACCTTGTGTGTTAATATCAACGCATAACTTTTTTTGTTAATATCGTTTTCATAAGAACTCTATTTTCAGTAAATAAAACATAAAAACGGATCAGAATCTTGCCACGAACACAGTAACAATGCTTTCGTTGCCTAATTCACAATTATTCAAAATTACGTTTTCAATCCACTAATTTATTTCTAATTATTGTTATTTATTTTAAATTAAATTACCTCATGTCTATTTAGGTTTATTTTATGGGATGTTACAGCGGGGGCATTCGTCAATCTAAAAGGCATCACTACTCACTTAAACAAACCATTAGGTGTTCTGAATGATGTATTTTGTTTTCTTTCCTTAGAAATTCTTAACCAGTGAAGTCGTGTTTCTAGGTCCAAATGCGCCTCCCAAATTATCAAACAGGCCATCTATCCTAGATAAATAATATATTTTCTCTTTGGTTATCTTATTAAGAACTTTATAGTTTACACATAGCCTTAGCAATCCATTAGCCTTAGTAGCAAGAACCATAGTGCTCCCCACTCTGAGGTACTTCATCGGATGAATCCTTTATATGACGACTCTGAAATATGCATATCCAATTCCCTTTCCTTTGGTATCCATACATTTCAATGAAAATGCAACTGGTCTAACATCCTTTTAGAGATCTATCCCATATGAGATATCTCTATGTGGAGGAAGTTCCAACGCTTCCTCAAAGATGTCGAGGAGCTTACAAACAACGGGCACTGCATATGGCCAATCCAAATCAAAAGATTGGTAGTATATTAAGGTCGCATTCCTTATATTTTAACTATATAAGGGATTTCTAAGTAACGACTTCTACAAATCCTCAAGCAAACGACTTCGCTATCACAATCAAAGATGGCTCTATAATATGATAGCTAATCTATCCCTAGAATAAGCCGATACCCCTGAAAATTTAGAACATATCAATGCATGAGAAATAGACATCGGCATCGTTGATGTCTAACACTAGGTCTTTCCAAATCAACAGAGGTTTTTTAGCTCCTCCGATAGGATTAAAAACCACTATCACACTACTATTTAAAGAAGCCGGAAGTTTCACAAAATATACTACGCCCCTATCTACGAAGGAAAGAGATGCCCCAGAATAAAATAGGACATGGATAGAAGTCCCTGAAATAGAAATTATACCTTTAAGGGTTGCCTATCCTTCATCGCTAGGTAATTGAATTTGTATGGGTGCTACCTCTAAAGCATAGCTATGTACACTTGATCCTCCATTAAGCTTTGGGTAGTTCCTTGTAAGATGTTCTTCCTTATGGTAATGACGACATTTTTATTTAAACTCTTGCATCATTAGGTTAACTCTGTAGTCATTGGCCTCATGGCCTCTCCTATGACACCTCCTACATTCCTTAGCTTCCTTCTTGAACTCTCACATCTTTCTCTTCTTCGATCAATAATTACTTTTCTTATTCTTCCAATAATCTGAGGCATCCTCATTCTTTTAATCCTAAACCTCCTTCTCTTCTTCCACAGAATTCAAAACATCATTTCAAGAAGAACTTCAAATGTTTCTCCAAATGGTACTTAATCCAACAATGCCTCTATGAAAGGGGAACTGAGTCCCTTCACAAAACTCAACACCTTACTCATGGGTGTATCCTCAAGATCTCTCCCAAACTACAATAAGTTTGTGAACTTAGCGATATGCTCCCTCAAATTAGACTCTACTTGCTCAAGTTGTATGAAATTCTCCAGTTGCAAACTTAATTCGACATTGGGTAAAAACTTAATCTCAAGTCGGGCTTTGGCTTCGTTCCAAGTGAATATTCTATCAACGTTCTCCTATGAGACATATTCCACCATTCCAATGTTTTTCCTTTTAGATGCCATGCTTTATCCTTCTTTTCAACTATTCCTCTCAACCAATAGCCTCAAAGATATAGTCGCATTCTGAGAGCCATGACTTGGCTCTAAGAAATCCTTCAGTTTAGAGAAAGGCTTTTCCTTCAAGATTAACGAAATCCTTATAAATATGAGGGAAATTAAGAGACACTTCAACGGGTCGAGCCGTTGGTTCAGCTAGGGCTACAGGGGAAGAAAGAACTTATTACATAGCCCTTAAATACCGTTGGAACCATTTAGGTAAGTACTAAGGTCTTACTGGATTCCCAAGCTCAAGTTTAGTTTCAACCATTTCTACCATCTGTAAGAAGAAATTATTTACTAGAAGCTCCTAAGATAGTATTTAAGCCAAAGGAAAAATATGAAAAATATATTGCCAAATATGATCATGTATTTCTTTGGTTATAATATATATATAATTGAAAAATTCTTTTTCAAATAACAAGTATGTCTCTCATACGTATATTTTCCCATAATCGGGTAACTAGGCTCTGATACCAAAAGTAGCAACCTATCCGAAATGGGCCTAACAGTAATAACCCAATTTTTTGCAATAGTTAATTTAGTAATTTAGTTATAATCCAAAAATATAATTTTTGCAAACAATGGAATTTGACCACAAAATTCCCACCGTTGCGTTCGTGATCAAATTCTGGTTAACTTTCAGGTTTGGAACTTCGCAAATGGAGTTCGTATGAAAAAAGTTACAAACAAAATACGAAAACAGATGGAAAAAATAAAATAAAATAAAATAATATATATAAAGGGTAATAAATACACTATCCCTCACCATTGTAAGGTCAACCTAGGCAGTTGACTGGGCAGTTGACCGCTGGATCGACCCTTGGTTTATTCTGACAGTGGCAACTAAGGTTTTATGTTGTATAATTTATATATCGATGGATTTTTCTGAAATTCAATCTGATGGTTCAGTGTCATTTCTACGCCTATAAATAAAGGGCTGGACCACCACTCTTTTCCCATATTTTCTATAGGCAGTAGGTAAGCTCTACCATTCCCATTCCTCTGACCTCTTCTAACATTCTACATATGTTTCCTATACAAATTTAATTAACAAGAATTGGAGGTATTGGATTCGGATTTATGAAAAAGGATTGGTTCTTCGAGTAGGCAATTCTTCTTATTTAAATTTTCTTCTTCTTTTCCAATTTTTCTTTCAGATCTACCAATCTAAATAGGTATATGTATATCCTATTTGTATACAGATTATAGATCTGTGAGGTTTGGTAATTGTAGGCTAAAAATTTGTGTTTATATTTAGATTTGGACTGCTTTCAGCTGAGTAGGAAATATATCCATTGTTTATAATATCTTATATAATTCATTTGTGCTAAATCTCAATTGTATTCCTAGAATTTAAAATATTTGTTTTATTTTTAACAAATCTAAAATAGTATGTATGAAATTTGAATATGGATTTGTAGGCCTCTTAGTATAATATTCATATATTGCCTACAATTTATCTTTGAATTGTTTGTGGCTATTGTTAAAACCCAAAATCTTGAAACCAGTCTTAAAATATTGCCAGACGTGTAGTGTTGTTATTCCAGATTCATAGAATTTGGATGTAAATATAGGATTTGTGTAGTATTGATCCTATAATTGTAAAATTGGTTGTGTTTAATGTTGTTTGGGGTTTTTCTATTGGATTATTGTAATTTTATCCTTTTTGCTCTTTTTATATAAAAAGGCGTTATTTGGAATCCACAGGGAACATAAACAAACCAAATAAGCAGAGATGTGTGCAAACTCACGTATTTTTTACGTAGTTTGCAACATCTATTTTCAATAAATTATTAACCTATTTCCTTGTGATTTGAAATATCTAATTTTTCTCTTTTAAGTAGTTTGGGCAAAATTTACAATAATCACAGTAAATAATCTTTTTATGAGATTTTGAATCTTAAACAAGATTAGACACAAAAATGATTTTTTTTTTCCGGTCATTAGTTTTGACTGGAATATAAAAGAATAAATATAATAAAACATAATTAGTAATTACATTAACATTACACTTAAAAATATAAAAATATAATTATTATAATTTTATCCGTCCAAACCTACACTAATAATGCTCTTATAATGAAAAAATGTTTGACATTTGAATTTGAAATATTTCTGTTTCATATGAATAAATACATGGTAATAATTCTCATCATAAATGGAAACAAATATTTGTGACTATTGTAGCAAAGAACATGGTATCGATTGCTATAATTAAAAGAGTCATGAATGAGGTAATAATATTGTAACCATGTACATTTTTGAGGAACTAATTAAATATGGAATAAATGTCAAATTGCTTACAATTTAAATTATGACTAGCGTAGGAGTTGTAACTCCAACTAGGGAAATAAATAAATAATAAATTTATATATATTCAAATAAGAATTGAATGAAATTAATTAATGTAGAAATGTTTGGAAGTTACAACAATTAGATTATAATCTAAATAGGATAAATACAAATGGCATTTAAAAAGTTTTCCATTGCATTAGGAAACATGACTACTAGGGACATTAATGGCACAAGACAATTAGGGAATTAAATTGATTTAGTGTCCATCGCCTTATGAAATATGACCGTTAAGGTAATTAATGGCATGATACCGTTATAATGATAAATGGATTTAAAGGGGATTTAATGGGAACTAATTGCCGTAGTAAATACTAAGTCCAATAAGGAAATAAATAATTAATTGTCCTAGGATGGGAAGTTATCCTTATTTGATAGAAGTATGCATTTTCTAGAAGTCATATATATATATATATATGTATGTATGTATAATTGATGTGGGATATCACTAGTCATAGAAACCCATGGCGATAGTGATTGCGTAGCGAGAATTACTCCTAATAAGGTGTTTACTTCAAGTGTGAGGTATTAAGTGGCTACAGGACCCGCCTCCCTTCTAAAAGAAGAACCAAAAAGGAAATAATTCATAGCGCAGCGTACTTAGATAATTACTAGAATGGCTGATTGGGTGTGAGATCGATAATCTCCATGATGGTTAAATTCCACTAGGTAGTAAATGACTAGGGTCAGAGGCCGCCTTGGGATAAGGTATTAAATGACCACTATTGAGGTACCATAGGTCTGCCTATCCTTTAAGAAGAATTGAGTGACTTTGGGATTATTTAATAAGGCCAGTTAGATAGTAACACAGGGGTCCACCAAGGGAAAGTCATAAATGATATTAGTCGTCTACCTATCCTGTAGGTCATAAGTGATTGCTTACTATCTCTCACCATATGTGGGGTTTAGCAATATGCGTGAATGAGACGGAAACCTTAAATTAGTAGAAGTTAGTAGCTAGTGTCCTATAATTTATATTAGGATTTAGTAAACCACCCAATGAGGTATTAAGTGATTAATGGATCCGCCTTGGGCCTTAAGTGATCGTAGGAATCCACCCTTATATCATATTATGAGTGAGGCCATAAGTGGCTATATAAAATAACCCACCTCTTTTATAAGATATTAGGTAGTTGGAAAGCCCGCCTCTTAGTCTTGAAAATTGTTTGAGTGGTGGTTTAAAGGCTTCATACATATGCGTAAAGGTTCTATCTCGGTATTGCGATAATGTTATCTTTGGGATGTGCTACCATGGGTATGTTAGTTAGCCATCGTGCGTAAATCTTTTCATGATTAGGTTAGAATTACTAGCCTTATTAGATACATGGTTTTGGGTGAAACCAAATGGGATACACTTGTGTATTATGGACAGTGTTATACCTTTCCTACTCACCGGGACTTGTTCCGACACCCCCTCCTCATAGAAACTCTAAGGTTTATCTCGTAGAAGTCAAGTCCCAGCAAGTGTTCAAGTTTGGTTTTCTATTCATGTTCTTTCATGCTTGGTATTGATGTGGTGATTTGTTTTTAAGGTAGTTTCGTAAGTCGATTCTTGTTGTCCTATCTTGTTTTCGCTGTGAGTTAGTTATTGTACTCTAATTATCCTCATTCTCATTGTTTATAGGTAACAGATTTATACTTTCTATTCTTGGATGGGTTTGAGTTTCGATTTGATCAAAATTCGGGTTTAGAAAAGTGTATGTTGTTACATTTGGTATCAGAGCTTTGGTTTAGAGGATCAGAGGAATTAATAAATTTGGATTAGTGAGAGAATGTATTCGAATTTCTTTTCTATTTTCTTTGGTCTTTCTTAGCTGATGCTATACTATTTCGGCGACGAGGTATTCATCAACCTACTTATTTAAGATGAGTTTAAAATGACTAAGAGTTAGAAGTATTTTGAGTTCGAGTTTCTAGTTGACTCCGGCTTACCCGACGGTGTGTTTGCCAATTTGTCTTGAAGAGCATAAGGACGACATATGGTGAATCCCACGAGTTTGAGTTTGGTGACTGGACAAAAAGCTAGCTCCCGCTAAAATAGTCGCAATTTCTTTTTTTCATTTTTGGTTTCGTTTGGGTGTTCTGATCGATGATCTTTTATTGGTCTTGAAACGAGAGATTCATGTTAATGTGTCGCTATAGTCCGTAAATATAATTACAAGGTATATCCATTAAATACTTTATTTTGGAAATCCCAATATCTTATTGTTTCAAAGATTTTAACTTTTGATTTTCAAGAAATTGTTTAATAAATAAAGATTCATGAAAATAAATAAATTTTAAAAATTTAAGTTTAACCATGTTTAGGATTGTTTGATTTTGTGTAATTTTAATAAATAATCCATTTTGGTAAAAAGAAGGAATTTGGAAATGACAAGGAACAAACCTAAAAAAAATTTAGAAACTATAATTACACATTCCTTCTGATTTTTAATATTCCTCTTTTCGGATATTTCATATAATTTAGTGAAATTGTCACAAATTACCTTTTGAGATTTAAAAATCAAGATAATTCAAAACACCAAAAAGTTGCTCTAGACAGTAATTTGAATTGGAATATGAATACTAAATTTATAGTATGGGACCCTCAGTTAATAAATAAAGTTGAATTCCAAAATGTTTTCAAATATTTTTGACTCGAGGTGGACAAAGAAAATTTTCTATTTAGCGTTGGGTATTTTGATTCCTTAAATCGTTCGATTTGTTTATCAGCTAGGGAGGGGAAATCCATTTTGAATTTATTTCAGATTTCTAGCTAAGTTTTCTATTTGAGAATTCATTCGTACATTTGATGGTCACAACTGTTCTGAGACGAATGAGTAGTCTTGGGAAAATTATTTCTCGACTCGACAGATGGTGGAAGTCAGCACGAGATTACCGGAGGAGTTGGAAAGGTGATGTGGTTTTATTGTAAATTTATTTTATTTTTTCGAAGTCAAACCAGCTCGTTTGGGTACAGGTTCAGGTCGCGCACCGAAAGGAGAAGGCGGTCGACCCCTAGCTGTCGACGGGCGGTCGACCCCTAGCTGTTGACCGTGCGGTCGACCGCCCTCCTACCCAAGGTAAACTACTACCTTATTATGGGTACGGTTGAACCTGGGAAGCAACATATAATATCGCTTCCAGGTCGAGCTGCTTATTTTCCTCTGTTTCCCCCAATTCCAACCGTCAAAACCCAACTCCACCACCTCGCCAAGTTCCAAACTCGAGCCTCCAACCTCCATTTCACCTTTAATTATCATCAAAATTCCTGCGTTGTAGATCTGTCCCTTCCTATACTTCAGATCTGCATTCTCCTTCTCTAATTTCGTCGATTTCTCATGGCATCACCACGAGCTTCCAATATCCTCGTTCAACACCCCCGTCTCATGCCTTAAGAGGACGCATGGCTTGATCGCAACCCGAGGTTGGTAGACCCCTATTTGGAAATGGTGAATTACGAATTTCACCGGTGACATTCGGTGAAATTTCCTGATTTCACTCCTTTCCAGCTTGAGGAGCTATTTGTCGTCGTAAGCCGGCACTGATCCTGCACCATGACACTTTTGAGCATGAGTGTTATCCATGCTGCATTTGTCTTTTCGACGCCTAGATGGCTGTCAATTTTGATGAGGTAATTAGTCTGATTCGGTCCGAGGTGTAAGGGTCCCACATCGAGTACACTGACCAAGATCTGTCTGAGATTGTGGGGATTCCCATGGCCGGAGCGGATTCGGATGATATAAAGATGATAGACCCTCAGACCCTTTCTCACATATTTCTTAGAGTTGCCCGTGTTTGGGATACCGGTAATCTGTTACCTATCGCCCGTCTTTTGTGTGCATCATTCGGCACATAATTACTCCACAGACAGGAACCCTCTAGCAGATTTATCCTTCGCTGCGCCAATCCACATACGCTATCATTGGTGGCCTAGCCATCAATTGGACGTGCACACTGATGATCTGCTTCTTCAAGCACTAAGCTGGTACTACAAGGGCTCATTTCCCGCAGCTTCTCACCTCTGTCTTTTGACACTTTTAGGCGAACCTTCGAATGGAATCTGTGATCAAGAAGACCCCTCCTACCATTGATCGTGCGTCTCTCAAGAGGATGGGCATTCAACTTTACGCAGCTTCCGCCCCAGCTCCTGCACCTCCCATTCCAGTCTAGCAACTGCAGGGTAGGTGAGCCCTGAGCTTGCCACTCTCCGCCTGATTCAGGCTGAGCTCTGCGAGGTTCACAGGGAGCAGCATCGACATGGGCACGAGATTGAATGCATCTCCTCCTTACTACATTCCTGGCGCGAACATGGCAATGGATTGGGATCTAATCACGGTGCTCGACCTTCTCGTAGCTTATAGCCGATGTATTGTGTGTTGCGTGTATCCTTCTATTTCCAGTATTATATCTTTGTTGTTTGTAGTAGTGTGTCTGTAACTGTTTGTGTAACTGTTTCTAAAAATCACGCAATGATGTAACATGATTTAAATTGTTTGTTTGTCATTTCAATTAGAAATGAATTATCATTTTCTTTATCTAATTGACAGCTTTTTTAAAGCTGAAAAGAATAGAATTCTATGTTAGAGAAATTTTAGTGAAGGACAAGTTTTGCATTGTTTCGTCACAGGTATTTTTCTTATTTGTTAACTACTCATTTTAAGCTAAAATTTATTTTGAGCATTGTGTGCGGTTTCGGTTTTCGCATTTTTCTTCGTAACCGACTTCCGTCTATGCTAAAATGTGACCTGAGTCGTTTAAGTTTCCACAAGATATATTATAAAACTTTTTGCAAATGTCGTTTAATTTTTTTTAATATTTGGTCTGATTTATTTTCTTTCTGTTTTATTCAATTTATGAAAAAAACAAAGACTTGGGTATTGTAACCTACACATGTTTAAACATCTGTTTTGCATAAAATATATGGCTTAAATGTGGTAAAACACATGCTACCAAAATCTTAGTTTTTGTGCAAATCTCATATGAAGAAATAAAGCAGTACCAAAATGAAATTCTGAAATTTACAAGAAATTTCAAGAAAAATAAACTTATTTCTAGTAAAATTGCAATTTAATCACATGTAAAGCATAAGCAAAATCTTGTATGATTTGTTTGCACGTCTTAGCGGTGCATTCGGGACGACGACGCATAAAAAAGTTAATGATAATTAGTGAAAGGCTGTTCTAGCGATAGAATCATTGATTCCATACCTTGTCAACAATGCACATGAGATTTTATTTAACTTATTTTACGTTTTAGAGCTTATTATAAATCTCTTTTGCAGTCTACAAATGGAAATTTTTGGAGTATTATAGGTAATTGAGGCAGAATTTCACTATAGGACGGGAATTGAAAATTTTGTAAGTGGTAAGAACGTTGAAGTTCTCCACTTTAATTTAATCTTTCCGACGCAGGAGAAATTAATAGGAAATGATTTATATACATTGGCGATTTGGATGTTAAGGTTGGGATGCAAAATTGTTTACTCCACAATTCTATTTGTAGTCGTGTGAGGGTTTTGGATGAAAAATATTTTCAAAAGTTGCATTCATATCGAATTACAAGTATATTTTAGGACGTTTGCATCATGCTTTCAAAATGTATTTTCAAAATGAAATGCAACGCATAGGAGGATCTGTTTTAGAATTATTATACATGCATATTTTGTGGTTGTAATTCATGATGTACACTATGCACATACGAAGGTTTGATTGGAAAATTGGATGTACACTAAATAGTTGTGTAGTTTAGAACAATTAGGTGCCTACACCGTGACTTAGTCATTGGTAAAATTTCGGGATGAAATGTCTTTTAAGAAGGGAAGAATGTAACAAATCAAAATTTTGGCAAATATTAATTTATTAATTGATTATAACCAAAAAAGGAATTTTCACAAATGATGGAATTTGACCACGAACTTGGGTTGTTACATTCGTGATGGAATTATGGTCAACTTTCATGTTTGGAACTTCGCGAACGGAGTCTATATGAAAAAATTATGGACGGAGTACGAAAACGGATGGAAAATAAATAAAATAGAATAATGTACATAAAGGGTAATAAATATCTTATCCCCTACCACTTTCAGGTCAACGAAGGTGGTCGAGTGGGCGTTCGACCACAAAATTGGCCTCTTGTCGATTCTGCTAGTGGTGGCTAGGGTTTTATGTTTAATAATTTATATATCGATGGACGGATTTTGTGAAATTCAATCTAACGGTTCAGGGTCATTTCTGCGCCTATAAATAAAGGGCTAGACCCCCACTCTTTTCTCGTGATTTCTGGAGGCAGCAGCGAAGCTCTGCCATTCCCAATCCTCCAACCTCTTCTAAAATTCAATATATAAACCAATATAAATCTAATTAACAAGAATTAGAGAGACTGGATTCAGCTTTATGAGAAAGGGTTGGTTCTCCGAATAGGTAAATCTTTTTGTTTAAATTTACTTCTTATTTCCCATTTATCTTTCAGATCTACAAATCTAAATTAGTATATGTATATCCCCTTTGTATACAAATTTTAGATCTATGAGGTTTGGAAATTGTATTCCGAAAAGCTGTATTCAGATTCAGATTTGGATTGCTTTCAGGTGAATGGGAAATATATCCATTATTTATAATATCTTATATAATTCGTTTTTATTAAATTTGAATTGTATGCTTAGAATTTATCAGATTTGTATTATTTTTGACAAATATGAAATAATTAGTATGATATTTGAATATGGATCTGTAGGCCTCTTAGTTTAGTATTCTTATATTGCCTACATTTATCTTGGATTTCTTTGTGGTTTTTGTACACAACTTGAATCTGGAAATTAGTCCCAAAATATTGTCAGTTGTGTAGTGTAGTCATTCCAGATTTATAGGATTTGGGTGTAAATATCAGATTTGTGTGGTATTGATCCTAGAATTGTAAACCAGGTTGTGTTTAAGGTTATTTCGGGTTTTTTTTATTGGATTATTGTAATTTTGTCCTTTTTGCTCTTTTTATACAAAACGCGTTATTTGCAATCAAGAAGGAACACAAACAAACTAAATTCTAAGAGACGTGCAAATTCATGCATTTTTGTACGTAATTTCCAACATTTATTCTAAATAAAATGTTAAACTATTTCCTTGTGATTTGAAATATGCTAATTTTCCTCTTTTAAATAGTTTAGGCAAAATTTGCATTAATTACACCGAATAACCTTTTTATGAGATTTTGAATCTTAAATATGACTAAACACAAAAAGGGATTTTTTTCTAGTCGTTAGTTTAGATTGAAATATAAAAGAATAACTATAATAAAACATAATTAGTAACTATGTTAACACTGCACTTAAAAATATAAATAAATAATTATTATAATCTTATCCGTCCAAGCCTACGCTAATAACGCTCTTATATTAAATAAATGTTTGTTGTTGTATGTTGGAATTTGAAATGTTTCCGTTTTATGGGAATAATACATGATAGTAATTCCCATAAAAAATGGAAATAGATATTTTTTACCGTTGTAGCAATAAACATGGTAATGATTGCTATAATTAAATGGGTCATGGATAAGGTAATGAACATTGTAACCATGTAAGTTATCGGGGAATTAATTGAATAGGGAATAAATGTCAAATTGGTTACAGTTTAAATTATGACTAGGAATAGGAGTTGTGACTTCAACCAGGGAAATAAATAAATAATAAACTTATATTTCAAATAAGAATTTAATGGAATAGATTAATATAGAAATGTTTGGGGGTTACAACAATTAAATTAGAATCTTATAAGACTATTACAAAAGACATTTAAAAAATTATTTGTTGCATTAGGAAACATGGCTATTAGGGTCATTAATAACACGCGACAATTAGGGAATTAAATTTATTTAGTGTCCATTGCTTTAGGAAGTATGATCATTAGCATCATTAATGAC
Organism: Allium sativum; assembly: GCA_030737875.1. Taxonomy (NCBI): domain Eukaryota; kingdom Viridiplantae; phylum Streptophyta; class Magnoliopsida; order Asparagales; family Amaryllidaceae; genus Allium; species Allium sativum. Next base: position 784,383,322 of record CM060922.1, read on the forward strand.
ATGATATAGTTATAATAATAAATGGAATTAAAGGGGGTTTTGTGGGAATTAACTGCCGCACTAAATAATAAATTAATGGGAATTAATTGTCGTAGTAAATACTAAGTTCAATAAGGAAATAAATAGTTAAATATCCTAGGATATGAAGTTATAAAGAATTATCCTTATCTTATTCTAGTTTAATTTACGAATTAAAATCTTTAATTAGAATTAAGAATTGGACTTAGTAGGTTAATGAAGCGAGGTTAGTTGCCTTACTTGACATAAGTCTATACTTTCTAGCAATCAGATATGTGTCCAACTGATGTTATATATCACTAACCATAGAAATCTACAACGATAGTAATTGCATAAAAAGAATTATTCCTACCTAAAAATATGAGGAGCAGGGTATTTTTACGAAAAAGGGTTTACTTCAAGTGTGAGGTATTAAGTGGTTGTAGGGCCTACGTCCCTTTTGAAAGAAGAAACAAAATAGAAATAATTCATTGCATAGCTAACTTAGAGAAATATTAGAATGGCTAATTGGGTGTGAGATTGGTAATCTCCATGATGGTCTGCTTCCTCTAAGTAGTAAGTGACTCGGGTTAGTCGTCTACCTATCCTGTACGTCATAAGTGACTGCTTACTATCTCTCACATTATGCGGAGTTTGGAAATATGCGTGAATGGCGGAAGCCTTAAATTAGTAGGTCTTAGTAGCTAGTGTCCTTTTATTTATATTAGGATTACGCAAACTACCTAGCAAGGTATTAAGTGACCAATGGATCAGCCTTGGGCCTCAAGCGGTTGTAGGGATCCACCCTTATTTTATATTATCACTACACCATAATTGGTATTTATCTACGGCTAAAACTCGTATCTAAGCCAATTAAATACGGCTTCGAGCCATAGTTAATATTGCATCGTTAACAATTAGATATGGCTCCTAACCATATCTAACTGACGACATTAGACACGGTATATGGCTGTTTCTAATGAACTCGTTAGATACGACTGATGGTTGTATCTAATGAGTTAATTAGATACGGCGCAAAGCCGTAACTAGTTGACCAATAAGGTGCTACTATTAGGTCCTCTAGATTCATCTATTGGCCGTACCAAATGTAATAAGATATGACTTATGTCCATGACTAAATGATCAGTTAGATACGACTCAACGCCATAACAAATTGACAAATAAGACGTTGCTATTTGGTCCACTAGATACGGCTCTTAACCGTACATAATATATCAATTAACCTTGACCTAATTAGTTAATTATATACTACAATTACACATATACAATCAAATTATATAATTATAGACATAAAAATAGCAGTTTATATACCATATATATAAGCATTCTAAGACATCAAAACAAGTAATATAATCAATTTATATAATCATAGACATACAAACGATAAACTCAAGTATCTGCGGAATGACTGCTTAATACGTTGTTTCTGCTTCCTTGTAATTTTTATCCTAACCACTTGCTATAAATTTTGTAATTGCTTTCATGCATACACCGCTATTTTGTGTTACCGTACGGTCTTTGTAACAACCCGAATTTTAACAACATGTTAAAATCATAAATCAAGGCAGAATTAAATTTTAAAATAAGAACCAAGCGAAACGGGTTGCGCCATTGCGTTCGTCTCGGAATTCTACATAAAATAGAGTCTGAGTTTTCGAAAATCGGAGTCCATATGACCAAGTTATGGCTCCCTAAAGTTTCAGAAATATTCAGAGTTCAAAACAGCTCGAATTCGAATTCAAAATTTGAATTTCAAACGCAGAACAGACTGGGCGGAAAATTTCCCGCCCAGACCCTGGTCGACTGGGGAGTCGACTGGGCAGTCGACACCCCCAGGACCAGGTCGACTGCGCAGTCGACTTGGGTGTCGACCTGGTCCCCGAGCCCATTTTTGGGCCAGTGTTCGTTCTGATGTATCTAGTCCGATTTCTGTCCAGATTCATCTGCCTAAACCTATTTAAACAGCCCCAAACCTAGCCTTCTCTACACACAATTCTATTCTGCTTCTACTCTGCCTCTGTTCTAAATAAAAATAAAAATGGCATCGCTACTCTGCTGGAATCAAAACTAGAAGCTAATCAGCATCAACCTAAGCAACTCAATTCAAACTAGAGATTAAAGCTTCTACAACTTTCTACGACAAATTCACTTCTTAATTCACTAGCCATGCTCTGTAAGTTCTAGTTATTTTCCGATTCAAATATTTGATTATAATATGGCATTGAATTAAAGTGAAATTGGATCTAAGTATGTTTATCGATCCAGATCTATTTCTGATGTTTCTTGAATCTTGAGTTTTTGACTTGTCTATCTTTATTCTCATGACAAGTTCATAATCTATTCAGCCTGTTGTAAATTAGTTTTCTCGATTCATGTTAATATTATTATCAAATTGTAATCTTCATGCCTGTGATGATGTTTTTCCCTCTGATCTTGCTTTTACTACGCATTCTACCTTTCCCATATTTATTTTCTTTTGATGAACCTTGGTTAATTTCGGACCTTGGCCTAAAATCGCGATTTGCATACGAGATGTATATGGGGGAATTATGGGATTATTGCCTATATGAATATGTTGGAATTATTGGCAACATGAAATTGGAAATTATCACTGTATCTGTAAGTTGGGGCTTGATCTGTAAATTTTGGTATAATCTTGTTATGGGGAAATTTGCATAAATAATATATACATGGAATTTGGCATTAATAGGATCTATGTAAAAAGGCATGAAACTTGGTATATATCTAAATTGGCTAGGATTGGACACATATAAATTGATATATGTAATTTTGACGTGGATAGTGACATATGTAAAAAGCTAGAACTTGTTATAGGTAAATTGGTGTAAACGTGGAATACATGTAGTTTGATGTGGAACTTGAACATATGTAAATCTGGTATGAATTGGGCATATGTAAAAACTGACATGTAACCTAGGACTTGGGCATATGTTAATTATGTAAAATTTGGAGTAGAAACATATATGATAATTTACGACTTGGAGAAAGTTTAATATGAACGCGCCTAAGTTGGGTTCTGGGTAGTTGGTATGTATTGGACATCTAGAAGGCACGTAAACATGCTTATGAACTTGAAACATGAATTGGTTATGAATATGAATCATTAACTTGATAATAGGCATAAGTGAAAACATGAAACTTGACATGAAACTCGCCATGAAACTAGACACGAACTTGACATGAAACTTGAACATGGACATGACATTTAGAATGAACTAAAAAATGGCCAACTCGAGGTTGGGTTGAGTTTGCAGTGTCATTCTGCCCGGAACCGCCCGACAAATCCAGTTACTGCAAACAATAGGATCCAATGTGGGTAGTTGGTCATATCGCACTTGAAAACCCGAGGTCAGACTGAGTTGTGGTGTAATTCTGCCAGTAACCGCCCGACATATCCAGTGACCACAACAACAGGTCTGATGTGAGAGGTTGGGGTGCATAAATGAATTAATGACTTGATAGGGTTAAGTCACGGACCGCTTGAATATACTTAACCAATTTGACACGATGACTTGATAAGGTTAAGTCACGAATCACTTGAATATACTTAACCAATTTGACACGATGGTTTGGTAGGGTTAAGTCACGAACCGCTTGAACATACTTAACCAACTTGACACATGATTCGTAGGGCTAAGTCATGAACTTGAACGACAACACTTAGCCAATTTGACATGACTCGTAGACGGGTTAAGTCAAGAACTTGAATGACCACACTTAACCAACTTGACATGCTAGACTGATGGGGTTAAGTCTCGAATTTAAATGACAACACTTAACCTACTGGACGGAAAACCTAGTTACGCGGTCCTTTTCAGCAGTAACCCACTAGATGTATCATGGTACCCTGGAACTAGGTAGGGTGGGGCACGATTACTGGGCTGATTGTAAGCGACCAGAACGACGGCTGAGTTGGTGCGCCATTGTAGGTTCAGGCGGACTATGGTCGTGCACGTAGTCCGGAGTTGAAAAAGCAGGCATTGGGCACCAGTAGGTTTACACTGTGCGTGCTTGATTTGTGTCGGTGGTTGGCACCCTAGGGCTCGATACACACTATGGTGGACCTCGCACAGGTGAGTACATTCGTGATAGGGCCGTATGACACAGACACGTGAACGAGATAGGACTTGTAGGGAGCCGATCGATTAATAGATCGTTTCGTGAGACCAAGTAATGGATCATTTCATGACATTGGGCAAGGGATCATTTTGTAGTCACCACATGACACGGGTTGGGATACTAGTACGGTTGGTGCAGAGCAAATAGATATCATAGAAATATTTTAATGGTAAAGCAGAGAAATCTTGCGATCCTTGATAGAAATCTTGCGAAACTATACTTAGTTTATCTTGAATGGAAACCTGGCGATGTTATACTTGACAAAAACCATATGAGGTTATTCTTAGTTATCTTTCCTGTAGCTTATCTTGTCATCATGCTTATGTTTACTTTCAGTTTATTCATACCATGTTATCTTTACCTGTTTTTATGCTGAAAGTCACTAGGACTTACTCAGTCTTTATGACTGACCCGTTTTGTTTCGCCTCTTTTTCTTCCGTTCCCCCCCCCAGGTTCGCAGGGTGGGAATACAGCCTAGTTCGGATCTTACCAAGCTCCAAAGCTCTTTCATGTATGGCTTGGATTTCTCTTGGCTATGGCTTGCTTTGATTTATTGGGGAATGATTTATAACTATGGTTTTATCATTCTTTACTACTGCAAGACAGATTTCGATGTAATTGACTTAATAGCATTTTGATGTAAAAGGCTTTAGATCTTACTAGATTTTAAAGAAATGAAATTTGGGTTTTCCTTCCACTGTTTTATTTATGTTCTGTCTTGTAATATTTCTGTGTATGTTTACCTAGATAATACTCCACCAAAGCTAGTGCATTCCCTTTGTGAGTGACCCTAGCGGAGGTGGGGTGTTACAGTCTTCATACTTTTTCATGCAAAATGAAAACCTATTCACTTAGTACTTCATATAACTACACGTCATGCACCTCGACCCGTGCGCTAGTCGCCACAGAGTTGGATCAACATCGATGGTCTTTAACAACTACATAAAACAAAAAAGTAAAAAATCAAGGTCACGAAATTGTATTTCCCACCTATAAACATGTGAAATACTTAAGACGATGTAATACCTCATTACGTAACCATAAAGTAAAATTTGAACGACTTCCACAGTTGTAACTCTGCCTTGAGGTTGAAATCTAGTACTTTTTACGTAGAAGTTTTACCTTCTACAGAAAACACTTATAAAAACATATATGTATATATTTGTGTGTATATATATATATATTGAATTAAAAAAATGGAAATTCGGGATAATTTCGTGAACTTAGTTCTTCCGTTCATCCAATCCATCGTACTTATTAAGGACACATCTACGCACTTGTTCAAACCGCACCAGGGTTAACTTTATTTCTTTACTATTATCTAGAGACGTCTCACCAGCAAACTCAATGTCCTCATCTAAAAATGCTTCGCAGGTATGTTTATGATTATCTTCACCTCCGTTTGGCATATATTCCATGTAGAAAAGATTAGCTTCTTGTACGATATATACTTCTACAATGCACCCTTCAATGTATCTTTCGTTGTGCACATATCCTTTATATGTATTCATTAACCTATTAATGAGATCAATTATATACTGTTGACGATAGCTATTTATATTGAATAATGATGTACATAACTGAAATTATAAATTTATTGTTCAATGGGATACATCCATCTACATTTACAAGGCCATAAATCAATGCTTCATTGGCTAAATGAACCATAAGGTGGATAATGATACCAAAAAATGTAGGTGGAAAATGTTTTCAAACACGCATCGCTTCTACCAAGTTAGCCCTTACTTTTAAAAGATCATCTCTATTGACCACCTTTGAGGAAAAAATGTTAAAGAATCAACTAATACGATGAACAACATTTCGTAGATCCTTATATAGTGGATAAAATGTTGAAGCAATACTGGAAGCAAATATTGCATTATGACATGGTAATCATGTGGCTTCGTATTTCTTAGTTCAGGAGGATTGATTCTCACATTATCGTGGAAGTTGAAAAGAATTTGTTAGGCACTTTCAAAATTGTGCAAAACTGTATCTTTTCTTCTTTGCTCAAAGTGAAAGTTGCCTTTGGTATGATTATTTTATTTGTTTCAGGATCTTCCATCACCCACAATTTTTGTTCTATACCCATATTTTATAAATCCTTGCGTGCATTAATGTCGTCGTTTGACGTATGTTTAAAGTCCATAATGGTGCTGATAAGATGCTCTGTGACATTTTTCTCTATGTGCATAACATAAATATTATGTCGAATCAAGTTTGCTTCCCAATATGGTAAATCAAAAAAGATAGAGCTCATACGCCATCTAGTAACATTGTCAACTTCTTCATTGTTTGACTTTTTCCTTTCGTCCAACATCTTCTTTTTGTTTACCAACTTTCATTTTGATATTTGCTACTTTCTTTTCAACTTGGAAAAACAATTAATGTCCATTTAGGAAGACGAAGTTCTTGTTTGTTGCTGAAATTTGTCTTATCGTATTGAAGCTTGTGTTCGTTAGGAAGAAATATTCGATGTCCTATGTAACACATCTTCTTACTCTTAGGAAGATGATAGGAATTTTTTTCCCATAAATAGGACACGCAAAGTAACCATGAGTTGAACATTCCGATAAAGTCCCAAGAGCAGCGTGATCATGGGTTGCCCACAACACTCTAGCTCTCATTGTGAACTCATATTTATTTAACAAGTCAACTGTAATGTTTCCTTCTCAAAATTGCTTTAAATCATCTGTAAACGGCTGTAAATAAACATCAATATCCGTCTATGGTTGTTTTGGCCCAGGAATCAACAATGTTAACATTGCGAACTTGCTTTTCATGCACATAGATGGAGGAAGAATATATAGTACTACAATTACTAGTCAACAACTGTAAAGGTTAGATGGAGAAGTGTAACACCCAGAAATTTTAACGACGCTAAAGATGATGAATTAAAGAATAATCAATGTGAAATACACTATTAACAATGAATTAAGGAAAACTTAATGTAATATTCAGAATTAAGTAAAATGGACTACGCCATTGCGTCCATCTCGAAATTCTAGTCAAAATAGACACCTGGTTTGGGTAAATCGGACATCGTATGAAGAAGTTATTAAGGTTTGAAGTTTATATATGCACAGGAAGAATATATATATATATATATACTAGGTTCTAAAGTTCAAAAATGGGTCCATAAATTCAAAATTCAGTTCAAAATTCGAAATTTGGGAAGGCGATAGATTTTCCGCCCAGGTGATTCTACCCGCTCAAACGGGGGTCGACCCATAGGTTGACCTACCCAAAGGGGGGTCGACCCACCCACCCCTGACAGATTTGGGCGAAATACTTCGTTTTGTATCTGGACACCTTTCTAAGCAAGATTAATTGAACCCTAGGATTTATAAAGGACCCTAGACCTAGGTTTTATTCATCTAAAAATAATGCTGATGGCGAAGCTCGGATGCAACGAAAAATAAAATGGCCTTTCTTCTTTTAGATCAATTCAAAGAAGATTATACATATTCGAAAAATTGCTACAACAAATTCAGCGATGGCTACAACAACTTATTCAACATGTTCTTCGCAGTAATTTGGATCCATTTCCTTAGATCTATTCACTGTGAGTTCATGTTATTTTTAGATCTGAATATTTAAATAGTAATCTTGATATGTATATAAAAATTGGATCTTGAATCGGTGCCTAATCAGTTCTATTATGACATAATTATTAGATCTGCTTTTATATGTTTATACTGCCATCATGTTAAATCTTGTCATAATATGCCTACTCAGTTTATGCATGTTTCTACTAGTTTTTTATTGATTCGTTACTATGCCTATTCTTGATTCTCTTCTCTCCCTCTTTTTCCCTTTTTATTTTTATATAGCCAGGCTACCTTCGAGCCTAGGCCTAACGCTGAAAAATGCGAACATGCGAAATTGGGAACGATTGGGAAAGACATAATTTGAGGCATAATTGGTATTGGAAAATATGGATCTAAATTTGGGCATAAAATTAGACTATGAATTTGGGGGCATAATTGGTATTGGAAAATATGGATCTAAATTTGGGCATAAAATTTGGAAATAAACGAATATGAATTTGGGAGCATATATTGTGTTGGATGATATGAATATGAATTTAGGCATATGTTGGAAAATATAATTTGAACATAAATTGGGAAAATATGTAGATTTGGGTTTGTGCGTAACATATGTATATGTATATGCCTTGACTTATAACTTGGGAAAAAGAGCATATGGTGCATAATTAAAAGGTGAACTGAAAAGGGGTGTAAAAGTCTATGATTTGAATAGCGTATTGGGCATATAATTAAATATAGGGAAAAAGAGAAATAATCACCTATAATGACATAGTAGATTTGGATAAAAATGGAATGTCTAGTGATTTACAATTAGGAATTTTAATTGCTTATGGCACAAGGTTAGGTTGCATTAGTGGTGGAAGTCTGCCCGGACCCGACCGACATATCCAGCAGCCACTAATGTTGAACCTAACGTGAGAGGTCTAAGTGTGCAAATACGAATCGGGCTAAGACACGAGGTTAGACCCAACTGTGGAATAAGACTGCCCGGACTCGACCGATATATCCAGCATCCACACGTTGTAGGCCTAATGTTGGAGGTCTAGCCCATTATAACCATAATTGGACATGGTAATGAATTGGACTACTTAAGCTAATTTAATCCTTAAGGATTGTATGATTATGAACTTAAGTTAGGGTTAAGTAAAATTGGATGGGTAGTGGGTGGGTTAGGTAAAATAGAGCGAGGTGGGTAATATTTACATATATGCCCATGAACTTAACCCGATAAGGTTGTGTAATTAAAGACACCTAGTGGTATACATAACCGGTGGAAAATATAATAAAGTTATGTAACTAAAGACACCCTTGTAGGGTAAGCATAACTTATAGAAATGATAACTTGTAGAAATGATAGAATTAGATATGCGTAATAATTTGTTAAGTAAACAACGATAAGCTGTAGTGACGGTGTAAATTGAATTTATGATTAAATGAGAAAGAATGAGGAAAACTTGTAAAATAAATAAGTTATATTTAATCATAAATGGTAAGCGATTAGGAAACATGTGAATTGAGATATACTTAACACCGTATTAAGGAGAACATGTTATTTTAATGATGTAACCAAGCAAGAATATAAAGTAGATTGTGGATTACAGACCTCAGGCCACAATCTAGAAAATAACATGTTGTGTGCTTATTAATAAACTTAAATGGATTAAGTTATATGAATGAAATTAATAAGCAAGAGAAACTTGGAAATTTGAATAAGAATTCAATATGAATGGGAATAACCAAGTTAAATGCAAACCCGGTAAGGTAAGGCAAGCGCGTAAAAGAATGTTTAGACATAGGGTCTAACAACATATTAAAGAAAGGCGCTAGGACCAGTCTGTACGTTTGAGGGTGAATAACCCAATAGGGTAGATCATCGAGGCGTTATAAGATACAAGGGGAGCGCACATTCATCTGATTGTTATGACGGCTCCAAAGGACTGGAAGGGGAAGCACGCAGCTTCCTGAAGTACGTAAGGTGCTCCCCGTATTCCTCTGTGCGGTGACAGATGTCTTAGGCTGTACTCGCAGATGTTGAGTCTGCCCGTAACTACTAAGTGGGTGGGCCTTGACTGCAGATGTAGCTTTGCAGTCAGAATGCTGTGACGATGTGACACCAGGGTGATTCGAAGGTTGCCTCACGAGGAGGTAGAGAGGGTCACGATCAACAAGGATAGTAGACAATCGGATATCCGTCATCGAGAGCCAGCAGGATGCGAAAGACTAGAGCTAAACCCAGATACCATTTCACCTTTCACCATCGAGGTACGAGGTTGAGGGTAGACGCCACATGGATGTTTAGATTGGTTGTTATTAGGGGCGGTCGCTTAGCTCTTATAGTCTTTACTAGTTGAGGGAGGGGCCGAGGTAGGACCATAGCCACCACGAAAACATATTCTAGGTACATTTGTATATAGAGTCTCTTTTACGACGGGCCTGTACATATATGGAAATGCTCCCGACCGAGTTCCGTGTTTCTTGTATCGCTCTACCGCGGAACTCGGTGCACATTAGAGGACGTGCGATTGAGGCATCGAGCTACAATTACAGTACAAACATGAGACAGTCTAGATACATGCATATCTGCTCTGGGTGGTGTATCGTAGACTAGAGGGCATTATTCCGATAAGGAATCTGATTCGATCGATGGTGGAAGTCCATATGCTTACGTAGCATAGTAATGATAGATATATGCGGAATGTAACATTTTATATAGAGATCCGTACGTCACTCCGGCGTATGATGAGCGTAGGATGAGGGATTGCGTTCATTACGGTGGAGACAATGCGAGTGGGGTACCATGGGGTGTATCTCAATATTGAGAGATAGCTACATATATTGTATTAGGTGAATCCATGGGAAAGTAAATGGGTATGATGCGCATATAAGCCTTGAGTGCTATTAACCCAAGTAACCTAATAATCAGGAAAATGTAATGGAACGGTACTAGTAGGGATCATTCTACTTCTGATATACTAGTTTCTGCGCGGTGCAGAGAAAGGTATTTAAGAAGTGCAATATATCATGTTCATCTTATCTTGCTCAGTTCACACTTGTTATTGTTACAGTTATCTTGTTCTTCCAGTTTTATTTATACCTACCATGATACTTTTATTTATTTATACTTAAAAGTAACTGGACTCGCCAGACTTTATTTCTGACCCCTTTTGTTTCCTCTTCTCTCTCTTCTGTTTCTCCCCCTCCCCCCTCTAGGTTCTCAGGGTGGAAGAGCTTAGAGTTGATTTGGATTCTTTCAGCTTAGCTTGGATTTTGGATATAGATGTATCGCTTTGACTTCTAGTCAACTCTCTTATGGCTTCATAGGGAAATATGGTTTTATGCTTTTGTACTCTGATATTTTTGGCAAGGCAGATTACTAATGTAAATAGTTACTTATGATGTAAACTCAGTATTTGGGACCATGATGTTTTGATTTTTTTTAATTTTTTTTTAAAGTTTTTAATTCCGCTGCTATTTTACATGTCCGTCTTGTGCTATTATGTTCTTATTTACCTATAACGCTTCACGAAACTTAATGCATTCCCTTAGTGAGTGACAATAACGGACGTAGGGTGTCACAAGAAGCATGCGGATAGAATCTTTCTTTTGCTATTCCAAGTGTGACATTTCGTGGCTTGGCAGCGAATGTTTGATCAAAAGAATCTACAGTTTTCCATTGACAAGTGTTGTATGGATGACGCATTATGGTTGGATTAGACTTGGCACGACCATGCCATGTCATCACATATGTTATCCATGGTGCAGTATATAGTTTCTTCAATTTAGAAAATAAAGGGAAATGTATTAACGTCTTTCAAGTTACTTTGGTGCCTTTCCTCTCTTCATTGAACAATGTCATATATCTTATTTTATTGCGATTTGTACAAGAAACTTTGTTTGCGTCATCTTTCCGGTACAATATGCAATCATTGATGCATGCATCATATGTTTTGTAATTCATCCCAACTTGCTTAGTAATCTTCTTCACGTCGGAGTACTTGTCGGCAACGTGTTACTTCGTGGAGTAACTCCTTTATTAGTTTGAGGAGTGTAGTCGTACCATTATCTAAAAAGCCGTATTGGGTCTTCAAGCTATTTAGTTTCACAATGTCATCAAGCTTCGTCATCCCTTTTGAACATGAAGGATACGCTCTTTTATTCTACCAAAAAATGACTTATACTTCTTACTTTCATTGGCCTACCAATCGCCATAATCCGTTCACTACTCTCCAACACTAGCATGATCAGGCAATGAGTTTTTAGGTTGAAAATTATGAAATTTATCTACATCATTGACCAAATCTTCCATCCTAATATGTTCAGATTTGTTAGTAATTATGGCATAATTAACTGGTTGATGTTTTCCATCTCCTCCCTTTTTCCCATGAAAATACCAGTGTATGACTGAATTATACCACCATCTAAGAAATGAGAATGAATGTCATCTAATTTGACCGTCCTCATATTATTGCACCGGGTGCAAGCTAGGGCATAAATACACTCATTTCTTCCAAACTTTTTCTACAACGATGCTAATGAACTTCTGCACCCTGTCTATATAGTATGTAGATCTTAGATCTGATACACATTTGTCTATACTGGAAGACATACTGCCCTCCAACATCATATATAAAGAACATGAAACGTGAATATAATATAATTGCAATGTAATCAACTAAAATATGATAATGAAATCATACATTTAACATATATTTAAGGCATATATTTACCTGTAGAATACATATGTTCGTGTAAAGCCTTTTGGGACTAAAGCTTCACACGTCACACTTCTATCAAACTTCGACAGCGCTTTGCTACACTTCTCTTATATGCATTAGTTGCATCCAAGAGATATTTTTGTCCTATTCCAAAAAAATAAAGTAAAAAACTTCTGGGACTAAAGGTATTACCCAACACACTGCCATATCTCGACGGTAATTCACTTCACTTCTCTTATACACACCACCTTCTGTATAATCAGTGCAATATTATCTATTGTTAAAATATTTCAGTACAGTATTTATCGTTGTTAAATTCATTTCTATTTTTAATGAAAATCGTTTTAAGTATGATATTTCTTTTTGTACATTTATGTAGTCAAGACACTAATCAACAAGTAACACATAATTAAACAAGTTCTTTAATTAAATAATATCATTCATTGATCAAAATCGATACGAACACGACACAACTAAGATAAAACAACTTCTAATTTAAACAACTACGAAGGCGGTAATTTGCATGCGTATAATCATTGAGTTGAGTGCAAAGCCTCCTTATCTCTTCTTCTAATTCCAATGCATAAGTAATGACCCTAGTTGGGAAACGTTTATCTATGTAGTGTTGCTCTTCTATTTCAATGTACCATGAAGTCGGTTCTTTGGATGAAAACGAGTTAGGATTTGATGGTCTAGACAAAATGTCTGTGTATTCATATGAGCTTGGATATTCAGTCGGCATTTATTATCATGTTGAAAAATGTATCTTGGTTACTAACAAGTACATCAAGAATATACTCTAAGCGTGAATGTATCTTGTTTTTCAGTTTTACTTTATGCATACATTTTAGAAAATCTCCAATAATCATAGAACTGTAGCAACTTTTCAGATTTAAATATGTTATAAGTTGTATGTTATTCTCATCATAGTAATATCTTTATTGGGGAAGAAGAAGACATTTCACAATAATCAGTGCCTCGCCATCATTCTTGTGCACAACTTCATTGCTGCTTCATCGTGCACAAGAAAGTGATTGCATCTAATCAATAGTGCATGTTACCTATTTTTCGAATTAAGAAATCAGACTGTGCATTCCTTGTATTGCATTTCGGTTAAGTGAGATGCATTCCCTAGAATGCATACATCCCTAGATTCCTTGGAATGCATTTCGATTAAGTGATATGGATTTATTCTAATGCATTTAGGTTCAGAGTGATGCATTACTTTATGCATATAAGTTATCCTATTGCATTCCAGAAAATGCATTTCTGTTAGGTAAGATGCATTTCTTCAATGCATATAGATCTGTGTATGTCTTATGTCATTGTCCGGGGAATTTATTGTATGCCTTTTGGCATGCTAAGCAACTAATTGATGGTTTTGTGATTTCAACAAGTTCAAGACCTAAAAAGGTGACCTGTTGAGCCACTTTATTATTAGTTGATTCAATTTTTAAATAAATCAATAAGCCAAGACAAGATTGTAAAATAAATTCAATAAGTGACACTTTTAGTTGTGCTAAATTCTTGTCAATCTACCTACCCAATAGTTCATTATGTGCTATTCGTGCTTGTAGTAACAAACTAGAAATGTTTTAGATCCTCCTTTGAACATCCTTTAAAACATGTTTTCTCATACTAAAGTCTTCCAGACTGATATTAAAGCCTTCCAATGATAGAAAGCGGTTGATTCAAAAAGTGAACTATTGGGAAAGAAAATTGACAACAATTTAGCAAACCTTAAAAAAAATCTGGAATGCATTTCAGTTAAGTGAGATGCATCCTTTTAATTCATATAAATCTAGAAAAAGATACAACAAAATCAAAATAACAATTTGAATATTATGATCAAACTTCCATTATACTAGCGCACTTCCCATACTTCTACATATAAATCATTTTTATCTCTTTAAAATAATAAGTATTTCCCAAGCTCATGCAAATGCACATGATAATACATGCATATAATCTTATGTTGCATAATACAAGAAATATATAAACCATGGTGTCTGCAATTATGATTATGGATGTAGATATAACTCATAGAAATGAATCTGGACAACTCTAGTGAAGAGAATGACAAACATGTGCAGATAATGTGTGTGCCTGTAGCTCTGTACAATAACATAAAAGGATGATAGGAAGCTTTACTTTTCACTTGTATATGCAGATACAATAAAGTAATTATTCGATCAATTATTATATTAAGTAGAATTGTAGCTCTATCTTATGCATGGAAAATTACAATGAACATTCACATTAACAAAAAAAATCAGTAAATGGTGCTAAGCAATACTGAATAACAAGACACATTAAAAAAACACCTCCATGCCAAGATATGGGTTGCACTTAGTGTAACTAGGTCGGTTAACAATCTTATTGTAAGCCTATTTGATAGGACTACTAGAACATCTTTGCTTAACCCAACTAAACTGAAATGTAAAGAGCTTAGAAAATCTAGGAAGGCTCTGGGTCAAATAAATGATCAAATACACATGGCAGAATCCAACATCACAAGTATTTAGCGTTAAACTTAAATGACCAGCAATGATGACTATAAGGAAAATCAGGCCTACCAGGTGGTCAAGTTCATCCCAACAAATCAAACCATCCATTAGAAAACCAGTGTAAGCAAAGGCAGGTGTAACTCAAAAATTTAAGTATGTGCAACCCAACTAGTACAAGGTGAACTAAATGATGGCACACAAGTCAAGCAGTGTAAATGGGCAGTTTAGATTGCCATATCGATACAAATAGACAAGGACAATTGACCTAATTTTGTAAATTTCAAGTGATATTGAGATTAAATTGTACATATATACACATACATATACAATCGAGTTCTCAGAAGAAATTTTCTGGATACAAATACGTAGTCAGAATATCATAGACACACAATCTGACCCTAACATGTAATAGGAAAAAAAATTGAAAGCAACAGCAGTGTTAACACACTGGCCACATCCAACATAACTATTCTATTCTAGTAACTCAACTAGATAAATAAACATGAATCAAAAGCAAATTGCGAGTGGAAACACAGAAAGAGCTTATAAAATCAATCCAACTATCCAAGTAGAAATTAAAATCTCAAAGCAACACTCGTGTACCAAAAGTAGGCCGTTATAGCCAATGCAAACTAAACTAAAATTGCAAAGCAAAGTAGTTAGAATTCAAAGTCACCCACAGAGGCGCCTAGGAGTCTACGATGATGATTTGCAGTGGAGGGCAATTTGCAGTTTAGGGTTTTTGGTGCGATTCTAAGCAAGTCATGTGTTTCTACAAAATCAAAATAACAAAATCAGACTAAAACGAAATCAGATTCTCACAGCGGAATAGACAAAATATAAAAATGAAAATAGATGTACCCTACCATAAAAACCTCATAAATGCCGAATACATCAAAACAAATCCCAATGTCATAATAAAGGTACATCGTAAATATTTCAAAGATACAATCCATTACAATATATGATAATAAACTAGATATTGATCTCAATCGCCAAGCTCCCTTCTCCATGTCATCATCAAACATGCGTCACCAACATAACCACCCTATGCTATTAATAGGAGGGGTTCAGAACAATAGTTCTAGTGAATAAAAATTCTTTAATTTTAAAAGAAAACTTGTTTCCTATAGTTGACAGTATAACCTATCAGGTTTATGCCGAGGTGAACATAACGCACATATATACTACACATATATGCATTATATTTGATGGACAGAGGCGAACTCTTCTGGTCATTAAGGCCATCATATTTATGGGTGGGTTCCTACGATGACTCAATACCATATGGGCAGATTCCTATGATCACTCGATACCCTTCGGCGGACCCCAGTCACTTAAGACCTCGTTTCCTTATAGACTACATTATATAAATATTCTGTCAACGTAGTGTGAGAGATATTAATCAACCATTTAATACCAGGTTTAGGTAGATACTCATTGCCATTTATGACCCTCCTAGCGGATCCGCACGTTACTATCTAACTGTCATTCAGGTGAGCTCCTAGTGAATTAATACTTCATTTAGATAGGTGGTTTTTCTCATATGTTCGGTGAAACTTTTAGTAGCTCATCCCTAGGTGTGCCCTCGCATAGCCTATAGATAAGAAACAAACTACTTCTAGAGAACTACCTCACTCAATCGTACATTGGTTAATATTTTATTCAAGACCATTTAATACCTTATAATTATTAGAGAAAGGAAGATGCATAGACCACTTTATCCCTAATAAGGGCGGGTCCCATAACTTTAGCCCAAACCCAAGGGATGGAGCCTTATGAATGGACTAGGTCCTAAGTTCGTTATATCCAATTAAGGCGGATCAGTCACTTAATACCTTCTAAAGGCAGGTCTACTACACACAAATGGCAAATGGCTCACACTGACCCAACTTCTTATAGCTATTGGATTTGCGGAGTAGTTCTGGGCAGACTTCGATTACAAGTAGGGGTTAACTTCGCGTCTATATGTCATTTAATAATTTAAAAAGGCCATTAATACACAAACAACATACAAAATTTTCAAACAGGGACATTTAATATGAATTTCCTAATGTAAATCATTTTATATATATTTATGATACGTGAATTACACTATTTAATATATATATATATAAAGGTGTGATTAGTGGAGAATGAAAAGAAAAAGCACTAAATGCTGAGATGTTGGACCTAACTCCTAATTAAGGTATACAAGTAATATTTCCCAATTCCATAACATAACATAAAATTCTTCATTTCAAATTTGAAGCAATAGCATAGAAATAAACATAACAAAATAAAAGATAACTTGTAACCTAGGTTTTTAGGATTATTTCAATAATTAAAAAGGACAGGGTGAATAAACAATATTATATGTATATTCCTTCTAGTACCTTTTTACTTCCACCTATGAGATTTGCACAAAAACAAGGACTTTGGTTTGTGTTTTATTATGACTAAACCATCTATTTTATATAAAAATAAGGGGTTTAAACATACATAAATTACATTACCCGCATCCACACTTTTGTATTAATTTGATTTACAATAAATATAAAAGAAAGTAAAATAGACTAGATGGTAAATTTACACACACACCCCAAAATAACAAAAATCCCTCTTTATTTGCATGGATAATCAAACCCAAATAAACAACTAGATTGACCATTTTCGATTTATTACAGATTGGGGGATCTATATATGTTTTGTTTTCATGAATATCCTAAATCTCTATAGGCATAACTAATCCATATTCATAATTACAATTATAAAAAATAGGTAAACTTGAAATAATTCCCACTCACAATACAAAAAGAAGAAGAAAACTGTGAATAAGTCTAATTTTGATTGCAGCCTCGAATTCATGTATAGGAATCAATATAAAACCATGTACATATATACATCTAGTTCTTGAAATTCTAAAAAGAATAGAATTTAGAAAGTAGAAATAGATAGGAATAAAAGAAGAAGTATAACTAACCAGACCTAATCTAGAGCTAAACAAATAGAGAAGGGAAAGAATGAAGGTAGAGTCTAGAGAAGATGTGAGGTTTAGAGAGGAGGCTAAGGCTATGTTTATAGTTTCTGAAGTGTGTGTGAACCATTAGATTTAAATTATTAAATCTAAATTGTTTAAATTGGAAAATTATATAGAAAACCTAATGTATACCTCCTCACTGAGTAGTCGACACCCTCCATAGGAGGGAGGTCGACCCCTAGGGCAATCCACTTAAGGGGAGGCAGTCAATCCCCTTAAGCAGAGGCGATCAACCTTCCTTAAAACGCAGGGTGCAGAGAATTTATTTCACATGTTCATTTGGTTCATTATTAATTACTTATTAATTGCGTTCAATTGTTTTTTTATTTTCAAACGTTGTCCCCTCTTGTATGTATATATACGCACACGCACATAACTTAGAACTTGAAATGGAATTTTCTCCTATGCCGTTGGTATCTATTTTATTCTCGGTTTATGCTTATAATTTCAATTTCAAATCTTGTATATATTATTTTATTATTCAACCTTGTTACATACGTATCTTTTTCAAAAGAACTTCGTTTTTTCAATAAATAACATACAAAAACGGGCTAGAATCTTGTTACAAATACAGTGATAATATTTTCATGGTCGAATTACTAAATATTCATATTTTAGGTCTATTATTATTTTATTAATTATTCTTAATTATTATTAACTTAAATACCTATGTCTATTTACTGTTATTTTACGGGGTGTTACAGAAAGTATCAATTCTTATATACCTAACCTTTACCATTTCTCGCATTCCATTTCACGTCTTTGTTTCACAAAATCAAGACACAACTAGAGGCCTTCCATTCTAGGAGGAGAAGAGAGAAAATTTTAAGGAGGAGAAAAACAAGATTAAGAACCAAAGACACATTAATCTCTAGTTTCTTTTTCTTTATTCAAGTTGAATAATAGTATTAACTTATTTGATTTGCTAGTTTGGTTAGGATCCATTCCAGATCTGAATTCAAATGTGTTCATATGCGTTGTTATGTGTGTTTACAGGATAAGAGATCATTTTTATATGCATATTGATGATCAGTTGCATTTTCATGAACTTTCATGTTAAATTTGAATTAAAACACTTTCATATGACACCCAAATGCCTTGATACTGTAAGATAGGATGAGGAAAATATATTGGATATGGTATTCAAAATTTTAATTTTCTAAATAAGTATGAATATATTATGAATTCCCTAACCTAAGAAATTCATTTAATTCAGGTTTAATTATTTAAAGCTATTAAATAATTAATTTGCTTTTGAAACTTAGATATATTGAGATTATATATATATATATATATATGTGTGTGTGTGTGTGTGTGTGTGTGTGTGTGTATGTGTAGGAAAGTCTATTTAGACACAAAATTTTGATATAATTGGTACCATTGTATCTCCTCTTGAATTCCATCTCTCCATATAAGGACAAAAAGATCCAATGGTTATGGCTGTGTCTCTTAATTTGTGTCCAGTTTTGTGTTCAAATAATCATCCCTTATATATATATATATATATATATGTATGTATGTATGTATGCATGTTTGTATGTATGTACGTATGTATGTATGTACGTATGTATGTATGTACGTATGTATGTATGTATGTATGTACGTATGTATGAAAAGGGATATACTTTGATTTTTGGGGATTTTTCCTAGTGATTTATGATTCAATATGAATTTTATACGTTAGAAAAGTCTAAGGAGTTAGTTAAAAAGTGATTAAATATTGGTTTCAAATTAAAGGGGTTAACTATATTTTATTATTTAAATTTTCAGATATATGACATTTGACCGAAAGTAAAAGTTTTCAAGTCAGTAAGATTTTACCAAATAATATGGGGTTGTGAAAATTATTTATTAATATAGTAGTTGTGCAATTTTTATTGTATACAAGGTCCCACCACTTGGACGGTTGTTTTGCTTCAACTCTAGAGCTTCGAACAGATCCGCTTTTTGCTTTGGCCCACAAGAAGCGTAGGATGCTAAGGCCACTCAACAAGTAGTGTTTTGAAGCTAGAAAGAAGTGGATGTATGCTTCAAGACCAGTAGATTCAATCCAAAGTATTGATTCGCTTTAAAAGGAGGAATTGTGTTTTATAAATGGTTTCGAATCAAGCCAACTCCCTTACTCAAATTGGTTTCAAAGCTAATTGCTTTGAACCTTAATTTATAAATTGATTTCAAATGATTTATGTAACAACTCGAATTTCTAAGAATCAATAATTAGTTAACGAATTAATTAATAAAATAATTTTTAAATTTTCAGAATTTGGTATAAGTTGCACCTTTGGATCTGTGTTAATTTTTTTGGGTCAATTTGCATATTTGGTTTGTTAAAAATGGAGTTAAAACGTAGCACTTATGGTGAAAACAAAACTGAGAAAATAAGAAAGAGAAGGAAAAAAATAATGGTGTGGGTCGACCCAAGTAGGACTGGGGTCAACCCACCCGTGTACTTGGGCACAAATCATGCCTAGGTGAGAACAGTGACAAAGCCGAACATGTTTTATATCCTGTGAGCTGACATGGCTTACTTCTATTTGTGGATTTTGAAATCTATGCTGGCATGGAAAATTCCTATTGGTCGCGTGATGTGGCTGGTCTAGATTTAATTTAAAAATCCAGTGGCCTATGATCCCTACCCAAACATGTAAATTGACCCTTTTATCTAGCTCATTCTCCACAACTCAATCTCTTCCCTGTTAGGTTCTCTCATTTTAAGATGGATCCTAACCTAAAAATTTTAAGAGAAAAGATTTATAAAAATGAATATTTATATATACATATATTCATACCCTTTTAGAGGCAGGATCTACAGGGGCCACCGAGGAACTCTTTGGATAATGGGTGAGTTTGTAATTATTTAGACTATGAAATTTTTGGAAAATAGGGTTTTGATAGTTGTAGAGTTTTATGCAGTTTTTCTTTACTGTTTTCTTATATTTTTTTCTTACAGTTTTTGTTAGTTTTCCGTAAACTAGTATTTTCTATAAGTCTTCTTTTATGAGTTACTTTCTGTAGTTTCTTCAGCTTTTTCTTTTAGTTTTATTTTATTTAAGTACTGTAAGATAATCTCTCAGTCTTCTTCCCTCTTTTTTTATGTTCATTAGTTATTTTGCAGTTTCTATACCCATTTTTGCTTTTGCTTAAAGCATGCCAATATATGTAAATGTTAGTACTTTGACGACAGATATAACCCTTTTTATTTTGCATGCGGAAATAATATAATAAAATAATAACTGTGAAATATATGCATTAAACATATGAGACATAATCTATAGAAAAATGTTCATAAAATATAAATTTGCAATTAAAAAGGGATAAGATTGAAATAGACAAATTAATATAGATTTACAAATAAATTATGACATAGGTAGTAACTGGAAAATACTGAACGTTTTTTCAAAAGTAATATTGTGATAAAATGTATAGACACACAAAGAAATAAAAATGAAAAGTTTTGTGTTATTTGAAAATATAATTATAAAATGTAGGTTACAGTTTAATGAAATAATGGAAAAGCTTATTATTGATATAAACTTAAAATTGAGGTTAAGGTTAATAAACATGTACTGGTTATGGTCCATTCTAGTGGCACAAGGCTAATTTGGGAAAATAAGCGACATAAGTTAATAAGCATACTTTTTATGGTGCGTTTCAGCCGCACAGAGGCTGACTGGGAAAAATAAGCGACCAAAAGATAAGGCCTGACTAAAGAGGGTTTTGTGTTGAGGTGCTAATTAGAATATTTGTTTGTTAGGATCTGTACCGGCACTGTTCCCTTTCAGCTTTGTCACTGATTGTTTCAAAATTGATGATGGTGGAATCTAGGCGTTTATGCCAATTATGATGAATAAGGGATCAACCGAATAGGGGAATGTGTAGGTGCATTATGACGTTGCAATGAGCGTGCATATGCATCAATAAGGGAAAATAAGTCATTATTGCATCCAAAAGCATTTATGTTATGGCTTTGCTGATGGGTCTGGTTGAATAAAACCAGAGATCCATCATGACATAAGCAACAGTGTAAGACAATAGACTTGAAGCTGATCAATGGATCGTATTAGGAATATATCCCAAACATATTTATCAAGTTCAGAAATTGAGAAAGTGAAAACAATCGAACAAATCTATACTCGTATAGTTCAAGTATATTTTTATGTACATCATTCACGTTGATCACTCTTTTATGGTTGTACACGGACACTTACCCTATCTGACACTAGGACTATTATTGAGTCTATCTTTTGTTTCTTACTCAACCATGCTAGTAATTACATCACTCACTAGGATTTGGTCTGACCCACTCCTATTTCTTCCTTTTTCTTCCTCACCTGGCTCATAGATGGAGGCGATTAGTTTTGTTTTTCTTGGAGGATTTTTCTTGTAGATTCATTCTTGCTGCTGATGTATTCACCTTTTTGTTTTACCTTATTTCACGGAGTTGGCTGTATTATTGGCTATTTTGAGGGATATTCATATTGTACTCTGATTTGTGATTGAGATCTAGTTTTCATGAGACATGTGGTTTGAAACTAAAATAATTTGTGTTTTTTGAAATAAATGTTATGCTTCAGTTCTAAAAATGATTTAATCTGTATTTATTATTTTATGCCTTGTGACTCGTAGTCTATATGTTGTATATCTTTATACCTATAACACTTCACATTTCTTGGCATGACCTTACTTTGGGGATTGTTAAGAAGCGTGCGGTGTTTCATTTGGTATCAAAGCCTAAGTTTACAAGATTCCTAAAAATTAGTTTTTCGAAAG
This sequence comes from Allium sativum, assembly GCA_030737875.1. NCBI lineage: Eukaryota > Viridiplantae > Streptophyta > Magnoliopsida > Asparagales > Amaryllidaceae > Allium > Allium sativum. The sequence continues at coordinate 784,406,042 of CM060922.1, forward strand.
AAAATAATTTTTTGAAAATAATTTTTTTTTGAAAATAAAAGTTTATCCCTTCGAAATATTCCTTTGATTCCTTCAAAATCTTAAATCTCTATCTTTTCTCTTGTGTAGTATGTCTGGGGCCTCAAATCTTCCTGAAGGTATCCCTGTTCTAGGTTGGTTTCGTTGACATCTTGAGGCTATGGCACTAGCCGAAGAGCAAGAGCATGCACAAAAATCCAGCATTCATTGTTGTGGTTCCTCCTAATCCACCAGTAGCTATTAGCTTAGGATTTCTCGAATCTTGGCGATAGATTTTTCTTGAGAACTGAGACTTCTATAGAGGATTGTACTTGGCTGAGGATTATGAAGTGCATTATTGGGTTATTGGAGCTTGGGGATAGTCAGGGAGTTCATTTGGCCACTTGACAAGTGAAAGAGGAGGCATCTTATTGGTGGGATATAGTCGAGGTGGAGGGTAAGGATACTGATTGGACCGGATTAAAAGACCGATTCGAAAGGAAATTATTGTCACAGGCCGAGGAAGGGATGCAGCTAGAGCGATTCCTTGGATTGATGCAAGGTGATTTTACTGTAAAGAATAAATCAATCACTTCATTAAGATGTCGAGGTTTGGGATGGATCTAGTCAATATAGCTCATAAGAAATATGTCAGATTCGCGAGAGGATTGAACCAACCTCTCCAAAGGTTGATGATTACACATTTACTGATGGACATCATTCAAGCCATTAGTGGGGATGGCTCTTATGCATGAGGACACAAAGGAAGAGGTTAAGGATTGTAAAGAGGAAGTTTCCAAGTTTGCAAGCTCGAAGAAAAAGTGGTGGAAAGATAAGAAAGGCAACAAGAAGAATATTGGATGATCTCAGAAGAGACAATCAAGAAGGACGTCAAGTATCATGGATATGGAATGATGCATCATTACATCAAGGACTGTAGGAACTCCATCATAAAGGAAAGTGCTATAATTGTAGCACGAACATATTTCTAGATCCCATTCCCCGAAGATAGGGCAGGAGGCTAGTACATCAATGGCTCTGGTATAGGTCTTAGAGGCAGCTCCATCTAGTGATGGACTAGACAAAGGTAGGACACTCATAATGGAAGGTTTGATTTTTATTTGTGGCTTTTCCATTCATATTCTCTTTTCCTCGGAAGCATCTCATTCTTGTATCTCTAGTGCTTTAGCTGATTGCTTACACTTGGACATATCTTTAATTACTGATCCTATTATGGTTCTGAACCCTATAGGTAGTCCTACACATTTATATATGATTTATAGGGGTTTGGAGGTTTTGATATTAGGCGTTGAATTTGATTGTGACACCTATGTTTTGAAAATTTTGGGATATGGGATGATCTTAGGGATGGATTGGCTCTCCATGTATGAGGCTGTGTTGGACTATGATAGGAGGGTCATTTGGTTTGTGACATGTAGTGGCTGGACCCTCGAATTTTTTTGTGACCCACCGGGGTCAGTCATGCTATTTTTTTCTTTATTCCCTAGATTCTTCTATCGACGATATTGATTTTGTACTCATAGTGCATGAATTTTCAGATGTGTTTGAGGATGTGAGAGGGATACCTCCTAAGAGAGAGACTGATTACCGTATTTATCAATGACAATGTGAAGCTCGTACATTACCGTACAACATATGGCTCTGAGGGAACGGAGAGAGCTGAGTGAGCCTGTGGGTTAGCTATTGAAGAATGAATTCATCAGGCTGAGTATCTTCGATGGGGAGCACTAACCATCTTTGCTACAAAGCAACATGGTTGCCTTCGAATTTGTGTGGACTATGGGATGTTAAACAAGCTCACGAAGAAAAGTCGCTACCCACTCACTTGGATCGATGATTTATTTGACCATTTGGTTGGTGCATCAGTGTTCTCTCAGTTAGATTTAGCTAATAGTTCTCATCAGCTCAGGGTGGCAAAGGATAGTATCGTTAAGACGACCTTTCAGAATCCTAATGGAATTTTCAATTATGCATTTTGAGCTAACTTATGCACCTACTATTTTTTGGATTTGATGAGTAGAGTTTCCAGGAATGTTCTCAATATGTTTGTAGTTGCTTTTTGTGGATGTTATTTTGGTATTCTCTAGGAGCATGATGAACATGTCTTACATTTGGGAGAGGTTCTTTGTACTCTTTGAGCACACAATGTGAAATTTCTGAAGTGCCATTTTTGGTGAGAGCGTCTTCATTTGGGCTCATGGTCTGTAGAGATAGGTTAGTTGTGGATCTCGCCAAGTTAGTCGTAGTAAATGATTAGAAGGCCCTTAAGAATGCCACTTCAATGAGGTGCTTTCTAGATCTTATGGGGTATTATAGAAAGTTTATCAAAGACTTTGTACGAATTTCGGCATAGCTTACCCACCTCATGAAGAAGAATTTGGTATTCGTGTAGGACATGGAATGTAAGGATTCCTTCATGAGACTCAAGAAGGCTCTTACTAGTGCATCAGTGTCAGCACTTCCTGATGGTTCTAAGATGTTACGATACATGTGGAACAGGCTTGGGTGCGGTGTTGATGCAGGAGAATAGGGTTGTATGCTACGGGAACAGGCACCTTAGGACTCATAAGAAGAATTACCCTACCCATAATTTGGAATTAGCTGCGATTGTCGTCGCATTCAAGTTATGGATACATTATCTACTTAGCGATATATTTGAGGTCTATAAAGATCATAAGTCTCTGAAGTATTTATTCTCGCATAGGGGTCTGAATCTGAGACAAAAAAATTGGATGGAATTCTTGACATTATATGATTTTGTGATAGCTTATACCATGGTAAGGGGAATGTTGCTGCAGACGCCTTAAGTAGGAAGATGGCATCTTTGTGTCCTCTAATCGTAGAGTGGGAGAGCTTGGAGTACATATCTACTTCTGATTTTAGACCCTCTATGGACTATTCCTCTTAATTGTTGGCATCTTTGGAGGTACATCCTATATTATTGGAGTAGATCGGATCAACATAGCGACAGGATCTCGTTCTTGTGGATATTTTTGATAGACTTAATAGAGGAGCGGTCTCTAAGCATCTCTAGCGATATTTTGTGGATTATAGAGGATGGCTGGATTGAGATGGAAGGCTTTGTGTCCCTCCGCACTATTGATTTAGTGAGTGCGGTATTAGCCGAGGCACACCATTCCAGGTTGACCATCCATCCTGGTGGCGATAAAATGTATAGGGGCACGAAGAGAGTTTTCTACTGGATTGACAAGAAAATGGATGTGGTCATTTTGTGGCAAAGTGCATGGTCTATCAGAGAGTAAAGGCGCAGCTTGCTTCGGCCCTTAGATTTGCCATTATGGAAGTGGAAGAGTATATCCATGGACTTCATCGATGGCTTTCCTAGATCTAGAAAAGGCAATATTAGTAACTGGGTGATAATAGACTGATTGACGAAGAGCGCCCACTTCATTCCAGTCAAGAGTAAGAGGATGGCTTCTGGGTTTGCCTCACCATATATTAAAGAGATCGTTCGACTCCATGGCATTCCTACCTGCATTGTTAGGGACAGATATCCTATATTTACTAGTGAGTTTTGAAGGAATCTGGAAGAGGCACTAGAAACACATCTTAAGATGAGTACATATTATCACCCACAGACTGATGGACAGACTGGGTAGGTGAACATGATTCTAAAGGATTTGTCGAGGCTGTGTATCCTAGATTTCAGAGGGATATGGGAGGAACGTTTGGCTTTGGCAATTTGCGTATAATAACAGTTTCCAGATGAGCATTTGGATAGCCCCCTTAGAGGCATTTTATGGACGACTTTATAGATATCCCTTACATTGGCGAGAAAGGATTGATAGATTGTTGGTTGGGATATATATAGTGAGAAAGACTTCTGAGAAGATCGACATGATAATGGTAAGCATAAAGGCGACCCAAGACTGGCAGAAATCCTATGTTTATAGGAGGAGGATGGATTTGGAGTTTGAGGTCGAGGATCTATTTTTTGTGAAGGTGTCGCCACTTAGGAATATTGTGAGGTTTGGTTTGGTTGATAAGCTGGATCCCAAATTCGTAGGATCATTCCCTATCGTGGATATGTTAAGGCAGTTGGCATATAGAGTTAGACTACTCGAGATATTTTCTGAAGTTCACAACATATTTCATGTTCTGCACTTGCAAAAGTTCTTGCATGATTCAACTGTGGTAGTCAAGCCAACCAACTAGAGGATGTGGAGATTAAGAGACAAGCTTCTATTCATCGCATGCTTACATGGATTCTAGACCATGAAGTGAAGAAGCTCAGAAACAAGGAAGTATGACTTGTAAAAGTTCAGTGGGGAGACAATGCGACTAAGGCTCATGGGATACCAAAGAGAAAATATGCATTTCCTATCCATCTTTTTACGGTTTTCCACCATTAGGTTTGAATAGGTTCTATCCTCCTTGTCTTTTGAATCAATAAATCTTAGGGTATAACCAATAGATGATAGGATTTGATTAAATAATGTTGATAGAACATGTTGTGTATGATGTACATAAGCAGGTGCAAGTGTTTGCAGGTGCATGAAGTGGATGCATACACACACACTAGGCATTATTATCTATCGCAAAATAGGACACTAAGCATATACATACAGATATGTGGGAATTTTTACTTTATTTCAATGGTTGATATAATGTATGATTATTAAATGATTCTTACACATGAATGGTGTATGAAGCATGCATGTAGAACTACCTGTTATCATTAGGATTTTTTCATACATTTGGATGCACTGCACAAACATAATAGCATAAAAAGGAGATCAACTGAATTAGTAGACTGCCTATTCCTTTACATTAGTTAGGGACATACACACTACACTATTTCATAACTACACAAATTACATTAGAAAACTTAAGGACAATGGATGCAATGGATGATGTTTGATTATATGGTTGTAGGTATTTGGATGAAAATACTTATCTCATTCTTCTGTCCTTGGAGATTTCGGGGATAAAATCCTTTAAGGAGGAGAGAATGTAACAACCCAAAATTTTAAGATAAAGTAATTAATTAATGAATAAATTAATAATTAAGTTATAAATTTTTCAAAATTTGGCTATAGAAGTTCCACCATTGGGTCCATGACAATTTTCTAGTCAATTCGCTTATTCTGTTTTGCAGCAACGGAGTTAAAACAAAGATGTTTTGGCCAAAAAGTTAGAGAAAATAAGAAAGAAATGGAATAAAAGGCGTGGGTCGACCCACGAGTCGATTCCGGTGGGGGTAGGTTTGACCCACCCGCGTGCTTGGGTGGAAATTGCGCCCAGACAAGAACAGTGTGAGGTTGAATGTGTTTTATTTCCTTAAAGTTGACGTGGGTTATTTCTACTTATTGATTTTGAAATTTATGCTAATGTGGCAAGTTCCTGTTGGTGGCGTGACTAACCAAGATTTAATCTAAAAATCCAACGAATTAAGATCCCCTAGCCTAACCTATAAATAAACCCCTAGACCTGACTCATTCATCACAACACAATTTATTCAACGTTTGGTTCTCTCTTTATGATATGGACACAACCTAATTTTTTTAGGGGAAAAGATTTATAATTTTTTTTATTTATATCTACATATATTTATAGCCTTTTAGATGTGGGACCTAATGCGACAACGAAGTAACGTTTTCTACCATAGGTGAGTTTATAATTATTTTGATTATCGATACTTTTGGAAAGTAGGGTTTCTAATTGTTATAGAGTTCTATTTAGTTTTTCTTTACAGTTTTTATTAGTTTTATGTAAGTTAGTATTTCTATAAGTCTTCTTCTGTAAGTTACTTTTTATTGTTTTTTAGACCTTTTCTTGCAGTTTTATTTTTTTAAGTACCGTAAGATATTCACTTTGTCTTCTTCCCTCTTATCGTGTTTATCAGTTATTTTATATTATTTGTACCTATTCGTGATTTATGCCTATAACATGCCTATATTTGTAAATGTTGATATTTTGATGACCGATATAATCCATTTTATTTTGCGAGCGGAAATTATAGAATTAAAGAATAATTGTGCAAATATGAATTAAACATATGAGATTAAATTTACAAAAAAAAAACATGAATAAACAATAGACCTATAATCAAAAATGGATTGGACTAAAATAGGGAAATTAATATATATTTGGAATTAAATTATGACATAGGTTATTTAAAAAAAAGCTTCGTTTGCGTGTAAACCCTGTTAATGGCAACAAGGAAGCCGCCCTTTCTTTCTTTCACTTTATCTCTCCTCAGATCTCTCACCTCTCCTTCAAATCCACAGATCCACTTCTCTATAACCCCTCTGAACCTCTTCCCTTCTTTTGCTACCCATGGGGTTTACACATTTACTATCCCAATTTTAGACCTCAAGCTACTACACGAAATCGATTTGAACTTATCTCCTCCCCTATTTCCTCAACCTCATTTTAGCAACTTCCTCTAGCTTTAAACTCGATTCGGTAAAACTCCTTTCCACTATGAAATCACTACTTCAGGCAACTATGAGCTTTCTCATTCTTCAAATGGTGGTCTTTGCTTTGGAAGTGGAATCAACACTGACGCGGAGGTCTTGGCAAGCAGCAACTCCTTGATGGTGTGAATAGTTTTTATGTCTCGACTGTGGGTTAGTGATGGTACTTTTCGACTATCTAGGTAGGTATTCAGTGTAAGCCATGATTCGTCTTGTCTGTTGCTTCCACTATTACAAAAGTGGGGATATTTGTAACAACCCGAATTTTTACAACACGTTAAATCAAGAATCAAGGCAGAATTTAATTTTAAATTCTGAGTCAAGTAAAACGGGCTATGCCATTGCGTTCGTCTCGGAAAAATACGCGAAATAGAGTCCGAGTTTTCGAGAATCGGAGTCCGTATGACCCGTTTAAGGCCCAAAGAAGATTTCTGAAAATTTGAATTTCGGAAACAGTTTTGGAAATCAGAAATGGGGCCAGGCGGGAATTTTCCCGCCAAAGCCCATGTCGACAGGGGAGTCGACAGGGCTGTCGACACCCCTGGACCCCAAGTCGACAGGGCTGTCGACTTGGGTGTCGACTGGGCCCAAAAACACAACGCCGTGTTTTGGTGGCCTGGTGCACCCGGATGCAGTCTTGGTCTGGTCTGATGGGCCTGTGACGATTTCTGTGGTCTAGATTAACCCTAGATCTAATCCTATGGCCTAAAACTATCTTAATCTCTATAAAAAGACCCTAAACCTAATCTAAATCACTAAAAATAAAACCTAGCAACTAAGTGCTGCCAAAATCAACATTGATCATGGCCTCCATCTCAAATCCCTAGAGCCTATGCACTCAAATCAAGTTCAAATCAAAGGATGCAAGCTTGCTACACCAAATAGAGGCCAAATCAACATTTCTATGCGAGTTTCGTGATGGTTCTTCGTCAAAGGAGCCACCTTTCTTCGTCATATGATGCATGATCCCTTTCCTAAGCCTTGCCTAAGTAAGTTCTAGCTACTTTTGGGTCAAAACGGTATTTTAATGTTGACATGGGATAAAATGAGGCTAAACATGATTATGCGAACCTATATGAACCTTATCTTGCCTCTTTTGTTCATGTTTATGATTTTAGGCCATGTGAGTGACTTAATCATGCCTCTCATGCTATGCATAACCTAGTTTAACTTGCAAGTTTGGACCTTTATGCATGAAATGCTAGCATGAACCTTTAGGAACCATTTTACTTGTGAAACATTGGCTAAGACTAGATTTTGGGGCTTATGCATGTTTATGAACCCAAACCCTTTTATGCTATCATGCATGTTTGTGGCCAAATTACCTTATGACACTATGCATGTTTATGGTCAATTTCTTTATGATGTTATGCATGTGGAAGCCAAGCCCTTTTTGGCATCATGCATGTTTTGAGACCAATATGTGGCATAGCATCCTTACTATGTTGACTCGCTTTGCTTGCGTTGGGAAAACACGATTTTGGGTAGTTAGATAAACATGAACGGGTCGCAAAATCTTAACTTGAATATGACATGTGTTTATACTTGAAAATATGACTTGAAAGATAACATGGAAGATGACATGTAAGTATGCATAAAACATGAGCTTGGGAATTTACCTATTAAGTTAGGTCTACCCTTTGGGAATTTACCTATTAAGTTAGGTCTACCCAAATGCTCGGAAAACTTGTAACATGTTTTGGAAACATGATGAACTTAGATAATATGAGTGTGGCCAACTCGAGGTTGGGTTGAGTTTGCAACGTAAAACTACCCGGAACCGACCGGCCTAACTAGTAGTTGCAAACAATAGGACTCAATGTGAGAAGTTGGTCATGTTGTGCTTGAACCCGAGGTTAGACCAAGTTGTGGTGTAAATCTACCCGGACCCGCCCGGCTTAACTAGTAACCACAACAAAGTCTAATGTGAGAGGTTGGGGTGCATTAAATAATTAATGCCACATAATAGGGTTAAGTTAATTTGATTAATGAGGCTTAACCAAATATGACATGGACAAACGGGTTAAGTAATTTGATTAGGCTAATGATACTTAACAAAACATGATAAGCTTGGGTAGGTCAAGTAACTTGATTTGCCTAATGACACTTGACCATTTTTATACGACTAGTGGACGGGATTAAGTTAACCAACACTTAATCAATCCAATACGATAACGTGATAAGGTTAAGTAAATTTTCTTAATGACACTTAACCGTATAATACAGTTAAGGGATGGGGTTAAGATTAGACTTAACTAATCTAAACATGGTAATCGGATGGGGGTTAAGTTAGCCTAGACTTAATTAATCCAACTTGGTAATTTAATGGGGTTAAGTTAAACACTTAACTAATTTAACACGATGATTTGATGAGGTTAAGTGACCTATACTTAACCAATCTAACTCGTTAATTTGATGAGGTTAAGTTAACCTACACTTAACCAATCTAACGTGAAAACATGATAAGGCTAAGTCACGAATCACTTGAATACGCTTGACCGATTTGACTCGGTAATTTGACAAGGTCAAGTTAATTTATATAATTAACCAATCTAAAATGATAATTAGACGAGGTTAAGTTATGGATTGCTTAATATACTTAGCCAACTTGACACATGGTTTGTAGGGTTAAGTTTTAGACTTGGATACTTAGCCAATTTTGACATGGTTTGTAGACGGGCTAAGTTATGGACTTAAGTGATACTTAACCCATTAGATAAACCCTAATTCGTAGGATTAGGTAAATAACTATAGTTAACAAGGATTATGGAAATAAAGCTAAGTGGTAAACCTTAGTTAAAAGAAACTAAGTAATAATTCTTAGCCAAGGAAATTTGGACCACCTATTAGATAAATGAGTAACCCGATACGGTAGGTCATCGTTTAAGTATACGTGTAGGAGCAGGCTATCTGATTCAGATAAATGCTCCAGCGAACTGGGTAACGAAGCAGCGGCTTCGGGGAACGTGAGGATATTCTTGGGATCCCTCTGTGAGCTGCCAGGTCATTATACTAGGCCCATGAGAGGTTGAGGTCTGCGGTAGAAGAACCAAGAATATGCCTTGGTTGCTATGCGAGCGACCTAAAGACTGGGGTGGATAGCAGTGAGTCGGCGAATACATCAGGTGCCCGAGATAGCAAGTTCGTCGATCATCTACCATCTTGAGTCAAGCGTGTACGTACGGAAAGGCAGGGAACACCCAACAGACCATGATTGCTATCTAATCATGGGTGAGGTAGGCCGTAGGATGTGGGCTGGCCGGAGTGTAGTTCTCATGCAAGATTTTCTCTTGTGTTGCCTTTCACTAGTTGAGGGAGGGGTCTCGTGGGACCATAGCCACGTGTAGAAAAGCAGACCTTAGTATCTGCATCGGCAGATAAATCTAAAGCTCCCGACCGAGTCCTGTATTTCTTGTTTTGCCCTGGGACAGGACTCGGATGGCACGATGTGATACATGTGCATACAGTTGTAGAAAAACGATTCACGATGATTGCGTGGGAAAAAAAGGCGCGGTTGAGGGTTAGCGTAATCCCTAGTGGCCTAGGTGGTTTAACCCAAACCGAAATACGAAAGCGTGCGATAGGTAAGCGTAATCCCTAGTGGTGCTAGGTGGCATAAGTCCTAGTAGTTCAAACGATGATTCATATGGAAGAGTCTAGCTAGGACAAGGGTGACAGTCCAAACGATTTCTAAGATATTACGACACGAGGAAGCCCGTACGAGGTACGGCAAAGGACTGAACTTATATACAAGGAAAGAAACATATGATTTGAGTAACCCATATATATACGATATATTGGGTTGACATGGACCATTACACGACTTTGAGAAAGGGACATTCATGGTTAACTCCTAACAAGGTTGGGATACTAGTACGAAGGGTGCAGAGCAAATATACATGTTAGAACTAGGAAGAATATACATAATAGATTCCTTGGGATGTTAGACGGGGTAGATACCTTGGGGTAAGGTACTCGATAGAAACCTGACGATGTGATACCTTGACTTATCATAACACCATAGTTTATCATGATACCTTAGTTTACCTTGCCGCAGCAGTTCAACCGGCTACCCTGGTTTATCTATATTGTAGTTATCCTTATGTTTACTTTCAGTTTATGCATGTCATGTTACCTTTACCTGTTTTTATACTGGAAGTAGATAGGACTTACTCAGTCTTTTTGACTGACCCGTTTTGTTTCGCCTCTTTTCTTCCGTTTCCCCCCCCCCCAGGTTTCAGGGAGGAAACAATGCTGTTAGTTCGGGCTTCTTCTGCTTGAAGGTCATCATGGATGGCTTGGACTTCTCTTGGCTATGGCTACTTTACTGTTTTTACTTGGGGAATAATTTATTAAAAAGTCTTTATGCTTCTTTACTATTGCAAGAACAGGTTTTGTTGTACTCTGATGTAAAAGGCTTTAGACCTTATTTATTCATGTTGTGAAAGTTTGATTTTACTTCCGCTATTTATATATGTTCTGTCTTGTGATATTTCTGTGCATGTTTACCAATAATGCCCCTCTAAAGCTAGTGCATTCCTTTGCGAGTGACCCTAGCGGAGGTGGGGTGTTACATTTGGTATCAGAGCAGAAGGTTACCAGACTGGGCAAAAGTTTTTAAAGACCTTCTGAAAACTACTTGAAAATCGTTTATAAAGAAGCATTTTTCACGAAAATTTTCTTTTAAAAGAAAAAGGCTATTCCCCAAAGGCCATTAGCATTATCCTTGTTTCCTTGATTGAATCTCTTTTCCTTTCTTTCCTCCATCTGTAGTCACAGTGGTTTTAACTGCGACTAGTCTTTCTAGCTGCGTAAGTGTTTCCCGTACGATGGAGGTGGTTCTCGAGAGACCGTTGCAGAGTTATGCATGAAAGGATAGTAAGAACAAGGATAAAGGATACGCGCTCAGGGATAAGCAACATGTTGGTATGGCTGAGTCCTAAAAAGTAGGAAGAAAGATGAACAATGAAACCCATGACGAGAGGGTACCTTTGGCATGGTGAAAGGGGATGGATAGTTGAGTGTCATGGAGCAGGGACAAGATCATTCGGAGGGCAATAATATGCTCTCATTTCTAGGGTACCTCAGAAGGAGGGTGACGATCTTGTTAAAGGTTTAGCTTTTCTTCTCTATCATCCCGTTAGGACTTTGTTTTGATCATCGTATCAGTTAAGTCTGCTTCGATAGTTGAGTCTCTGCACCTTAGTACTAGCGTAGCAAAGGATCCCGTTTTTGTCTCAAGTCCTATTGGAAGATCGGTCCATTTACTCATGGCTTGTTTGGATTTGGGAATGTCTATGCCAAGTGTTGAGTTTGGAAATAATGCTTATGTTTTTAAGCTATGGATGGATTCTAGGGATGAAGTGGTTATCCAGTAAGGGGTGCCACTCTCGGTTTTAGAGGGAGGGTAGTTAGACTCTTGGCTTGCTTTGGTAATACCCTCGAAGTCTCGTGTAACCTTTTGGGTTCGGTCATGGTTAGTTACTTAGAATCCCTTGATGCCTTTATGGGAAATTGGAAGCCCAATCGAGTGGTGTCCGCCGATAAGACGGAGGATTTATTTCACTTATGCATGGGTTATAGAAATCACCTTAGTAAGTGCGCTTGATAACCTGGTTGGCATCTGTTTACTTTCAAGAGAAAGTTCTTCTATGTGGAATACCTTGTGGTACGAGGTCCGAGATTCATTAGTGAATTTTGGAAAGCTTGCATGAGATCATGAATACGCAGTCATGTTTGCGTCAAGTATTTTAGGAAAAGGATAAGTGCAAGTGGAACGAGAGGCGACGAAGAAATGAGTTTCCGCTCATGTTATGGAAACAAGAAGCTACTAAATCGCGAAGTTAAAGGACGGCCAAGGCACAATGGAATTAAGCTCAAGGAAATACGACTTTGATGGCCAAAGACTAGATACGCGCATGATATCTCTTTTGGGAGTATATCCTTGATCCCTGTTTTCTGTAGAGCTTACTTGTAGGCTATCTTTTGTGGACATCCTCTCGGTCCTATTTTCTGTTACAAACCCCATAAGGAGTTTGTCTTGTTTACCTTCTCGACCCTGTTTCAGGGAATCCTAGGAAGAACCCTATGGATGTAAACATATATTTGAAACATGTTATGGTTGATATGGTTGCAAATGGTTGCAAGTGGTTGCTCGTGGATGTGCGAATTTATATTAAATATTAGCTCGACTCGGTCACATTTCACATTGCATATGCACGAGTATTTATACTTGTTTATGGATGAAATTGAAGGTGTTATCATGCGGATGTTGCATATGGTTGAATGTTTGTGCACGCATATAGTGTATATGACTAGGACTATTTGCATACATGATGGATTCATAGCACCAAACATATTTTTGCATTCAAAAGATTTTTCAGGCCTGATCATTAGCATTAACTAAGGAACATGTACACACACGTTTTGCATATATTCATATGGCATTAGAAATCATCTAAGGACAATGGTTGCTTGTGGATGATGTTTTGAGTAGATGGATGATGGATGGTAGGATATGTTCTTCCTAACTTGGAGATTTCGGGGACGAAATCCTAAAAGGTGGGGAGAATGTAACAACCCGAATTTTTACAACACGTTAAATCAAGAATCAAGGCAGAATTTAATTTTAAATTCTGAGTCAAGTAAAACGGGCTATGCCATTGCGTTCGTCTCGGAAAAATACGCGAAATAGAGTCCGAGTTTTCGAGAATCGGAGTCCGTATGACCCGTTTAAGGCCCAAAGAAGATTTCTGAAAATTTGAATTTCGGAAACAGTTTTGGAAATCAGAAATGGGGCCAGGCGGGAATTTTCCCGCCAAAGCCCATGTCGACAGGGGAGTCGACAGGGCTGTCGACACCCCTGGACCCCAAGTCGACAGGGCTGTCGACTTGGGTGTCGACTGGGCCCAAAAACACAACGCCGTGTTTTGGTGGCCTGGTGCACCCGGATGCAGTCTTGGTCTGGTCTGATGGGCCTGTGACGATTTCTGTGGTCTAGATTAACCCTAGATCTAATCCTATGGCCTAAAACTATCTTAATCTCTATAAAAAGACCCTAAACCTAATCTAAATCACTAAAAATAAAACCTAGCAACTAAGTGCTGCCAAAATCAACATTGATCATGGCCTCCATCTCAAATCCCTAGAGCCTATGCACTCAAATCAAGTTCAAATCAAAGGATGCAAGCTTGCTACACCAAATAGAGGCCAAATCAACATTTCTATGCGAGTTTCGTGATGGTTCTTCGTCAAAGGAGCCACCTTTCTTCGTCATAATGATGCATGATCCCTTTCCTAAGCCTTGCCTAAGTAAGTTCTAGCTACTTTTGGGTCAAAACGGTATTTTAATGTTGACATGGGATAAAATGAGGCTAAACATGATTATGCGAACCTATATGAACCTTATCTTGCCTCTTTTGTTCATGTTTATGATTTTAGGCCATGTGAGTGACTTAATCATGCCTCTCATGCTATGCATAACCTAGTTTAACTTGCAAGTTTGGACCTTTATGCATGAAATGCTAGCATGAACCTTTAGGAACCATTTTACTTGTGAAACATTGGCTAAGACTAGATTTTGGGGCTTATGCATGTTTATGAACCCAAACCCTTTTATGCTATCATGCATGTTTGTGGCCAAATTACCTTATGACACTATGCATGTTTATGGTCAATTTCTTTATGATGTTATGCATGTGGAAGCCAAGCCCTTTTTGGCATCATGCATGTTTTGAGACCAATATGTGGCATAACATCCTTACTATGTTGACTCGCTTTGCTTGCGTTGGGAAAACACGATTTTGGGTAGTTAGATAAACATGAACGGGTCGCAAAATCTTAACTTGAATATGACATGTGTTTATACTTGAAAATATGACTTGAAAGATAACATGGAAGATGACATGTAAGTATGCATAAAACATGAGCTTGGGAATTTACCTATTAAGTTAGGTCTACCCTTTGGGAATTTACCTATTAAGTTAGGTCTACCCAAATGCTCGGAAAACTTGTAACATGTTTTGGAAACATGATGAACTTAGATAATATGAGTGTGGCCAACTCGAGGTTGGGTTGAGTTTGCAACGTAAAACTACCCGGAACCGACCGGCCTAACTAGTAGTTGCAAACAATAGGACTCAATGTGAGAAGTTGGTCATGTTGTGCTTGAACCCGAGGTTAGACCAAGTTGTGGTGTAAATCTACCCGGACCCGCCCGGCTTAACTAGTAACCACAACAAAGTCTAATGTGAGAGGTTGGGGTGCATTAAATAATTAATGCCACATAATAGGGTTAAGTTAATTTGATTAATGAGGCTTAACCAAATATGACATGGACAAACGGGTTAAGTAATTTGATTAGGCTAATGATACTTAACAAAACATGATAAGCTTGGGTAGGTCAAGTAACTTGATTTGCCTAATGACACTTGACCATTTTTATACGACTAGTGGACGGGATTAAGTTAACCAACACTTAATCAATCCAATACGATAACGTGATAAGGTTAAGTAAATTTTCTTAATGACACTTAACCGTATAATACAGTTAAGGGATGGGGTTAAGATTAGACTTAACTAATCTAAACATGGTAATCGGATGGGGGTTAAGTTAGCCTAGACTTAATTAATCCAACTTGGTAATTTAATGGGGTTAAGTTAAACACTTAACTAATTTAACACGATGATTTGATGAGGTTAAGTGACCTATACTTAACCAATCTAACTCGTTAATTTGATGAGGTTAAGTTAACCTACACTTAACCAATCTAACGTGAAAACATGATAAGGCTAAGTCACGAATCACTTGAATACGCTTGACCGATTTGACTCGGTAATTTGACAAGGTCAAGTTAATTTATATAATTAACCAATCTAAAATGATAATTAGACGAGGTTAAGTTATGGATTGCTTAATATACTTAGCCAACTTGACACATGGTTTGTAGGGTTAAGTTTTAGACTTGGATACTTAGCCAATTTTGACATGGTTTGTAGACGGGCTAAGTTATGGACTTAAGTGATACTTAACCCATTAGATAAACCCTAATTCGGAGGATTAGGTAAATAACTATAGTTAACAAGGATTATGGAAATAAAGCTAAGTGGTAAACCTTAGTTAAAAGAAACTAAGTAATAATTCTTAGCCAAGGAAATTTGGACCACCTATTAGATAAATGAGTAACCCGATACGGTAGGTCATCGTTTAAGTATACGTGTAGGAGCAGGCTATCTGATTCAGATAAATGCTCCAGCGAACTGGGTAACGAAGCAGCGGCTTCGGGGAACGTGAGGATATTCTTGGGATCCCTCTGTGAGCTGCCAGGTCATTATACTAGGCCCATGAGAGGTTGAGGTCTGCGGTAGAAGAACCAAGAATATGCCTTGGTTGCTATGCGAGCGACCTAAAGACTGGGGTGGATAGCAGTGAGTCGGCGAATACATCAGGTGCCCGAGATAGCAAGTTCGTCGATCATCTACCATCTTGAGTCAAGCGTGTACGTACGGAAAGGCAGGGAACACCCAACAGACCATGATTGCTATCTAATCATGGGTGAGGTAGGCCGTAGGATGTGGGCTGGCCGGAGTGTAGTTCTCATGCAAGATTTTCTCTTGTGTTGCCTTTCACTAGTTGAGGGAGGGGTCTCGTGGGACCATAGCCACGTGTAGAAAAGCAGACCTTAGTATCTGCATCGGCAGATAAATCTAAAGCTCCCGACCGAGTCCTGTATTTCTTGTTTTGCCCTGGGACAGGACTCGGATGGCACGATGTGATACATGTGCATACAGTTGTAGAAAAACGATTCACGATGATTGCGTGGGAAAAAAAGGCGCGGTTGAGGGTTAGCGTAATCCCTAGTGGCCTAGGTGGTTTAACCCAAACCGAAATACGAAAGCGTGCGATAGGTAAGCGTAATCCCTAGTGGTGCTAGGTGGCATAAGTCCTAGTAGTTCAAACGATGATTCATATGGAAGAGTCTAGCTAGGACAAGGGTGACAGTCCAAACGATTTCTAAGATATTACGACACGAGGAAGCCCGTACGAGGTACGGCAAAGGACTGAACTTATATACAAGGAAAGAAACATATGATTTGAGTAACCCATATATATACGATATATTGGGTTGACATGGACCATTACACGACTTTGAGAAAGGGACATTCATGGTTAACTCCTAACAAGGTTGGGATACTAGTACGAAGGGTGCAGAGCAAATATACATGTTAGAACTAGGAAGAATATACATAATAGATTCCTTGGGATGTTAGACGGGGTAGATACCTTGGGGTAAGGTACTCGATAGAAACCTGACGATGTGATACCTTGACTTATCATAACACCATAGTTTATCATGATACCTTAGTTTACCTTGCCGCAGCAGTTCAACCGGCTACCCTGGTTTATCTATATTGTAGTTATCCTTATGTTTACTTTCAGTTTATGCATGTCATGTTACCTTTACCTGTTTTTATACTGGAAGTAGATAGGACTTACTCAGTCTTTTTGACTGACCCGTTTTGTTTCGCCTCTTTTCTTCCGTTTCCCCCCCAGGTTTCAGGGAGGAAACAATGCTGTTAGTTCGGGCTTCTTCTGCTTGAAGGTCATCATGGATGGCTTGGACTTCTCTTGGCTATGGCTACTTTACTGTTTTTACTTGGGGAATAATTTATTAAAAAGTCTTTATGCTTCTTTACTATTGCAAGAACAGGTTTTGTTGTACTCTGATGTAAAAGGCTTTAGACCTTATTTATTCATGTTGTGAAAGTTTGATTTTACTTCCGCTATTTATATATGTTCTGTCTTGTGATATTTCTGTGCATGTTTACCAATAATGCCCCTCTAAAGCTAGTGCATTCCTTTGCGAGTGACCCTAGCGGAGGTGGGGTGTTACAATATTCGACACTAATTTGTGTGCGTTGCATAAAAAGTGTGGCAAAAGCTATGGTTTCTTTGAACTTCTGCAACAATATTCATATGTTGTTGCATTATACGTGAATGCACTGTTGCGGTGGGAATTCTAGTGTTTTGACGTGCAACACCAGTTAAAAGCAAAACATTACTTATATATAATCCAGCTCAGCGATCCGCATTATCAATATATAAAAACCCCAACCGTAGATGCAAGATTAATACAACGGTTCAAACCATCTATGGGTCTGATGATTCTAAACGTTAGCCATCATCCAATCATTGACAGCCACGTCATTGCATCCTTTTGATAAAATTTTGGCGTGATCTTCTCCCTTCACGAAACAACGTAAAAACAATCTGGTAACAAATCGTTTTCTTCTCTATCATCTAATCGTTTTCCCCCTTTTTACTATTGACAAAAATTTAAACCTAAATTTACATCAGTATTGCTCCTCTCCTCGACAGCAAATTTTATTCCGAAAAGGATGAAGCTTTGAAATGCTTTCTAGCTTTGATTGCTCAAGGCGTTGACATCGCCAGTTTTTTCCCTCAGGTTCAGTTTGTATAGCACTGTGAATTAGTTGTGCTTATTATAGATTGGATTATGAGTAATTAGTAATTAGTTCGTTTGTTACATTTTAGAAAACCCATTCGCTTATGAGTAATTAGTTGCTTGGACATCCCAAACTTAGGAAAACCCGATCGCTTATGGGTGATTAGTCGGTGAAAGATTAGATTATGAGTAATTAGTTGCGCTTTGACCATTTGGGATTATGCTGAGGTTTATTCGAAAATTATACCCAGCAATAAACCAAAAAAAGGAGATGGTGCCGGTGGGTTTTCCACCAGGATTTAGGTTTCACCTAACTGAGTGGTACCTTTTTGGGCCATGAGAACCGGGCTATTGGCATGAAAAAGACATTGATTTATTATTGAGGTCAAGCTAGTTAAGGAAAGAGGTCTTTACCATCGAATTGATTTGCACTTTATGTTCATTTATTCATTGTATGCTTGAGGTTTTGTGATACAGATACATGTGTAACACTGTGGTGTGTTTGCATTGCGGTGTGCTTCTGGCTACCAATTTCCCAATCCGGACAAGTCGTTCACCCGTATCTAACACGCACAGGTATTTTCCATTTGATTTTGGAAACTACGAATTTCAATGTTTCGATTTTGGAAATGTGTGCTCAGTTTTGCATCCATATTATGCCGTACTATGTATCATAAAGCAATAAGGCAGCAAAAGTATCATAAGGCAGCATTAGTTCATACCATACACATCCAAAAAATGACATACAATTGTATGCTTGAGGTTTTGTGATACAAATACATGTGTAGCACTGCGGTGTGTTTATACCATAAAGTTCATACAAATACATGTGTAGCACTGCGGTGTGTTTGCACTGCGGTGTGTTTGCAATGTGATGTGTATGCACTGCGGTGTATTCGCACTGTGGTGTGTATGCACTATGTGTGTTTGTACCATAAAGCTCATACAAATACATGTGTACCACTGCGGTGTGTTTGCAATGCGGTGTGTATGCACTGCGGTGTGTATGCACCGCGGTGTGTTTGCACTGAGGTTTTGTGATACAAATACCCGTATCTAACACGCACGCACAAGTATCATACACACACAAGTATACACGCACAAATTTACACGCACGCACAAGTATACACGCACACACAAGTATCATAAGGCAGCATCAGTCGATACAATACACATCTTTTCATACCATACACGCACAAGTATCATAAGGCAACATCGATCAGTTCATACCATACACATCCAATAAATAGCATACACATCCACATCCAAAAGTATCATAAAGTTAACTTAATACATACACATCCAAAAAATAACATCATAGTAGCATCAATTCATACTAGATCACGGCTTTGCGGGGTTGTGGAACTTCCAACTGATTCGTTAGGGCTTTGCGGCTATGGGAGAGCCAGTCCGAAGTGAGCAGCCGCATGTGATGGACCCGCAGCATCGTGACAAGGGGTGAGGTAGTTTGGCCAGTCAAATTCCTGATCAACTTCTATATCTACCCACTGATCATTCATCTGGTTCATTGGGGCTTGGTTATCAACATATATGTCATGGGTGGCTTCCGGATATAAGCTTGGCAAGGGAGGTAGCACAACAGCTTCTTGTATCATTGCGTCAAATCTTTCATCTGAATCCAAGTCCCATTCCCATTCGTAATGATGCAAACATGGAACCACATGTTCCTCCCTATTGCTCACAAAAAAAAGTTCAGGCCTTGTTCCAGGATGGGCATGGGTACAACACTGAACCTTAATGAGGTAAACCTTGTTATTGAATTGAGCAGCAAAAGTATTGATATTGCCAATCCCTTCATAAAATTGCATTTTCAGGTAGAAAGATGTATGATCATACTGAGACCAGTTGCAGTCGTCAATTGCAAGCACACGTCCCATTGGCTTCATTATTTCTTCAACAGCAGGGACATTACTCTTTAGGAACTCGGGAAATCCATCAACTTTAGCTCATGATTCCACTTCTAACGCTGGTTCAGGCTCAAATTCTTCATCAGACCATGCTTGAAGGTAAATAGCACCACTAGGTTTTGTAAAAACTTTCAACATTAGCGCATGATCACGCTTACTGTACGATGGGTATGATACTAGAAAAGAGTTATTGGGTATTACCCGTATAGGCCACGAATTATGATTGAGAGTCACCTTAAGAACGTTATGCACAGCTTCGAAATTCCAATGTCCCTTAAGATCAGTGGCAGTGATGTATAGAGACTGTTGAGACACGAGAATTTCGATTGATAACAACAAAATAAAGATCAATGGGAATCATGACATGGAGCTAAGATTATGGATATATAGATGTTTAAAGGGAGACAGAGCTTATATACAGGGGGAGATAGCAATAAAGATTAAAATATCAAGCTATATTGTCATCAATCAAAAAGGGGGAGAATGTTGAGTCAACGGTTTCAATGCTTATTTTGATTAATGACAAGAAGGAGCTTCATGATCGACAAAAAGAAGATTCAATGGTTTCATAGGTTAGAAGTTGGTTATTTAGAATATTTTATGTTAAAATCTATCCTCAAATAATCATACTTCTAATTGATTTCAAAATTATGCATGAAAACTCGTTTTTATTGTATATTGACAAAAACAGGTCAACCTGTTAAAAATAACAGGTCAACCTATTTTTAAATATAACAGGTCAACCTGTTAAAATTAACAGGTCAACAGCTTTTTGAAATAACGGTCAAAAACCTGTCAACCTATTAATTTTTCCTGTCAACCTATTTTTGAATTTCATGAAGAGTCGTCTTCTTTCTTGAATAGTTGCATCCATTTCTCTTCATTTAAAATCATTTCTTTTGATTGCAACTTTTCACCAACAATTGCAACTTCTCAATTACTATAAATACATCAGTTTTCAATCAATCAAATAACTGAAATTTCTCTCCATTCTCTGATCTATATTGTATTATTCTTAGCATTCTAAAAGCACTCAAAAGCATTCAATTATCGTTTGAATCTCCAAGCATATTTAACACACTTGTGATTCAACTCGATAATCCACTTCCAAATCTTTGCAAACATCAATATATATCTGAGGATAAGATTATAGGAAGGTTGTACTCAATCATTGACTAATCAGTGTTGAAGAAAGAACACATTCAAGGTCAAACTCTTGTAATCGTCTTGTGGGTAAGCTTGTAGCCCGTGAAATCAAGTGGGTAAGCTTGTAGCCCGTGAAATCAAGTGGGTAAGCTTGTGGCCCGTGAAATCAAGTGGGTAAACTTGTAGCCCGTAAATCAAGTAGTTGTGAACCTGTTCCTCCGGGTGAAGCGAGGGTGTTGTTTAGTGAAAAGCCGAAGAGGAGCTTCGGGACTGGACGTAGGATTGGAGGTCCGAACCAGTATAAAAATCCTGGTGTCGTTACTCTACTTTACTTTACTTTACTGCATTTAAAATTATTTGTGATATATATATTGTTTGCGAATATTTATTAGCATAACTATTGAATAGCTTAAGTTATCACATACATTCCGCATAGCCATATTATAGATCCTGCACAAGTCGTACACACCCCGACTTTTCAATTGGTATCAGAGCAAGGTCATCATATAACCGTAACACAGTTATTTGATATATTCTAGTAATATGGCAAATAACGCAAGTACAAGTAACACCACTTACACTGAAGGTCAATAGACACAAAGACCTCCTTTCTTTAATGGCCTAAACTATAGCTATTGGGCAACACGTATGGCTTTTTATATGCAATCAACAAGTTATGACGCATGGAATGCTACTCAGAAAGAAATAGTTAATCCAACAACTGAGTATGCAGAATGGACTCCTGCTGAGAAAACAACAGCAGCTGTAAATGCAAAAGCAATAAATATGTTGTTTTGTGCATTAGACCAAAATGAGTATTACCGTGTTAGTATCTGTACCACTACTTATCAAATTTGGCAAACACTAAAGACCACTCATGAAGGTACTAACAAGGTTAAACAAGCAAAAATAGCTTTGTTGAGAAGTCAATTTCAAAATTTTAAAATGAAGCCAAATGAAACAATCAATGAGATGTATTCAAGGTTTCAAACTATTCATCATGCTCTTATCGGGTTAGGGCAAAAATATTCTGACTTTGATGTAGTTTCAACAGTCCTACATTCACTGACTAATGAATGGGAAGGAAAAGTATTAGCCATAGAAGAAGCTAATGATCTTTCCACCATGAAGCCAGATGAATTGATAGGAAATCTTATGTCCTATGAAGCTAACTTGCAGGCTCGAAAAGAACAAAAAGAAGAAAAGAAAAATATAGCTTTTCATGCTGATGAAGACATCTCAGATTCCGAAGATGAGGATCTAGCATTCATTGCAAAAGGATTCAAAAAATTCTTAAAGCAACGAAAAGCTAGTCGATACAAAAGAAAGAAGTTCGGATCAAACAGACCATCATCATCGAATGTAGAATGCTTTAACTGTCATAAGAAGGGACATATGCAAAATGATTGTCCAGAACAAAAGAAGAAGACAGAAAATGACAAGTTCAAACACAAAAAGGACAAGTCAAAGAAACGGGCATTCTCAGTAACTTGGGATGATTCAGATTCATCTTCATCCGAAAGTGAAAGCGACTCAGATAATGAACAAGTAAATATATGCTTTATGGCTAAAGAAGATGAGGTACAAATTCCTTCTTTTGAAGAAGTTCTTGATATAAATGCTGAGTTGATATATAAATTTAAAGATATGAAACGACAATGCAAACAAGCTCAAGCTGATTTAAGTAGAGTAGAATTTGAACGAGAGATGTTAAAAGATGAAAAGAAAATATTAGAAGAGGAACTTGAAAAGGCTCAAGAATCATCATCTAATATTGACTCTCAACTATCTCTTTTGAATCAAGAAATTGAAGTTCAAAAAGAGAAAAATGATACTCTCACTACTGAAAATCATGAGCTTAAAGCAACGATCAAAATTATGGACCTAGAAAAAGTTAGTTTACAAAATAAGTTAGAAAATATTACTCAAAATGTTTCTAACTTTAACAAAGGTCGAGAAAATTTGACAAAGATCATTGAGAATTCACAATCTACTTCAAATAAGCAAGGTTTGGGATATAAAAACCAAGAAATTAAGAAGCATCTTGGTTATGGAAAGAAGAAAATAGTGCAAAAGAACAAAGCTAAGAAAAATCTTAGTTTATCTTTCAAACCAAAATCGGTTGTGAAATCTCAAAAGAAAAATGTCAATAGCGACTTTGGAAATAAATTTAATAATACTAATCTTAGAAATAGTACTAGATATGCTTTCATGTACAATAAGAATATCCCTGCTAGTACTAATACACATCCAAGACCCAATTATTATAGAAATTCGAATACTTCTATGACTAGAAAATTTTATAATAAATCTAGAAGTACAAAAAGGAATATCAATAAAGATTGCATAAGTATTTGGGTTCCTATAAGTTGGAAGAACAGAGAAAAATATATCAATGATTATTTTGATTCAGTAGTTAATAATGAAAATTATATTTTTAAAGGTTCCATTAGACCCTCTTGGGTATGGTTACCTTTCATCTAACCTCTGGACCCTAATGAAGTAAGTGGGTACCAAAAGTATACATGTCATATAATTTTTGCAGGTACACCACAACAAAGAGAAGGCTATTCGGTATCTCTAAATATCTTTGAAAATTTAGCTTATCAAAAAGCACATGTTTCAATATTTCATCGTCATCGAGGATACAAAATTCATGGGATAAGAATTACAACAAAAATGAAGGTGGAAGCGGAAAATATTCTCCATGGGAACCAAGGAAATAATGATTATATTGGGTCTAAGGAGATTTGTTTTCCGTTTAATAATGTTTTATTTCCTTTTTCATGTGTTTACTTCGTTTTATTATAATAAAAATTATTTACGTATTGATTTCATTCAAAATTTTGCTAAAAAAAAAAGTTTGATTCAAATCCTGTCGACCTAAATAGGTGAATTTCAAGTCAGAGAGTTTTTAGGTCGACCTGTCCAATAATTTATGTCGACCGGTTCTGTTTTTCATAATTCAGACAAGTTTTCGGTCGACCGGTCACAAAATTTATGTCGACCGGTTCTTGTTTTTCACTATCTAGAAAAGAATTAGGTCGACCGGTAACGAAAATTATGTCGACCGGTTTTGTTATTCACAATCCAGAGAAGAATTCGGTCGACCGGATATAAAATTTATGTCGACCGGTTTCACATCTTTTTCACACAGAGATATTTTCGGTCGACCGGTATACTTTCTTAGGTTGACCGGTTCTATTTCAGCAAGAAAAGGGTTGACCGGTAGAACATTTCGGTCGACCGGTTTAAACAATTTCTACCTCCTTCTCCAACCCGAAACTTTTTAGGTCGACCGCTTAGTTTTTATAGGTCGACCGGTCTCTCTGAAAACTATTTTTTTTATATAAAGACACGTCGTTTCAAATTCCAAACTCAAACACCATTTCTTATGCTATTTTAAAATTATACTACTCTCGATTATTGAGGTTATTATGATATTTATTCTTTTTAATTGATGACAAGGGGGGAGAAATATTTTACATATACTATTTAAAATATATGTGCTAAATATGGTAAAAGTATATGTGTGCTAACATTTGTTAATGCAGGAATCAAAAGGTAAGATTATTTACTAACAAATGTTGCAGAAATTCAGGGGGAGCTTTATATTCAAAGGGAGAAAATCCAAGGTGTTGTCATCAATCAAAAAGGGGGAGAATGTTGAGACACGAGAATTTCGATTGAAAACAACAAAATAAAGATCAATGGGAATCATGACATGGAGCTAAGATTATGGATATATAGATGTTTAAAGGGAGACAGAGCTTATATACAGGGGGAGATAGCAATAAAGATTAAAATATCAAGCTATATTGTCATCAATCAAAAAGGGGGAGAATGTTGAGTCAACGGTTTCAATGCTTATTTTGATTAATGACAAGAAGGAGCTTCATGATCGACAAAAAGAAGATTCAATGGTTTCATAGGTTAGAAGTTGGTTATTTAGAATATTTTATGTTAAAATCTATCCTCAAATAATCATACTTCTCATTGATTTCAAAATTATGCATGAAAACTCGTTTTTATTGTATATTGACAAAAACAGGTCAACCTGTTAAAAATAACAGGTCAACCTATTTTTAAATATAACAGGTCAACCTATTAAAATTAACAGGTCAACAGCTTTTTGAAATAACGGTCAAAAACCTGTCAACCTATTAATTTTTCCTGTCAACCTATTTTTGAATTTCATGAAGAGTCGTCTTCTTTCTTGAATAGTTGCATCCATTTCTCTTCATTTAAAATCATTTCTTTTGATTGCAACTTTTCACCAACAATTGCAACTTCTCAATTACTATAAATACATCAGTTTTCAATCAATCAAATAACTGAAATTTCTCTCCATTCTCTGATCTATATTGTATTATTCTTAGCATTCTAAAAGCACTCAAAAGCATTCAATTATCGTTTGAATCTCCAAGCATATTTAACACACTTGTGATTCAACTCGATAATCCACTTCCAAATCTTTGCAAACATCAATATATATCTGAGGATAAGATTATAGGAAGGTTATACTCAATCATTGACTAATCAGTGTTGAAGAAAGAACACATTCAAGGTCAAACTCTTGTAATCGTCTTGTGGGTAAGCTTGTAGCCCGTGAAATCAAGTGGGTAAGCTTGTAGCCCGTGAAATCAAGTGGGTAAGCTTGTGGCCCGTGAAATCAAGTGGGTAAACTATTGAATAGCTTAAGTTACTTTACTGCATTTATAATTATTTGTGATATATATATTGTTTGCGAATATTTATTCGCATAACTATTGAATAGCTTAAGTTATCACATACATTCCGCATAGCCATATTATAGATCCTGCACAATTCATACACACCCTGACTTTTCAGAGATGAGTCCTCCATTGATTTTTTTTTAACTTTCGAAGATTGGGGTTTTGGGGATATGGAGATGATGATGTTCTGAAGCTTGAAAGGATGTGCGAGGGACCCGATGGATGGTGTCAGGTAAATATGTGAACGGGAAATGCCTATAGAGAAGACGAAGCATACTCAATTCTGAGGTGGCACGATTGACCAATGGTGAATGGTCAACTGTTATAATTGTATGCGTAACTCACAAAGATTTATAAGTTAATTAGATGGCCAAACGCACAGATGCACACAACACATATGCACTTATCAAACAACTTGTAAATTCAAATTGTAGGATCTGAAATGACGAGGAGAGATACAGCCGGCAAGTGGAGGACCTGAAATGACACGGAGAGATATAGTTTCTGGTTCATGGCATTGCTACTTTGTAGAATGCGCACTGATCGTATTTTTGGCAGTTGTATTGAAGGTGGTATGTGTTGGCACTTTTGCTACTTTTAAATTATGTATTTGATCATACATGTTATATATTTAAAGTACTGAATTACGTATTTGATCGTACGTATTGAAGGTGATATGTATTGAAAGTTTGAATGTGATGATGAATGTAACGGATGTGTTATTTCTATGTACAAAACTGATATTGCAAAATTTATAATTAAAGCGTTGCATTTGCTTTTTTCCTGATGTTGTATTTCAAGATAATTGTGTTACATTCCATAATACAGCAGTGTTGCATTACATAAAATAGTAGTAAGTCCACATGGCACGTAGACGCCATAGCTGACGTGGCATGCGACACGTGTGCAACTGACGTGTCGTGTGACACATAGGCAACTGATGTGGCCGCCGCTACCGTGACCTTGTAGCCATAATCTAACTAATTTTCAAGCAACACTAAATATTGTTGCATTACGTGCAAATAGTGTTGCATTACGTCTATAATGCAACACTTTCTTTCCATGGTAGTAGATGTGCTAAAGCGTTGCCTTAGAGGGCTAAGGCAACGGCCGCGGATACCACGCCCTTCCGGTGTTGCCTATTTGAAAAAAGGGAAAATGCAACACTTTTTTGATCTAAGGCCACATAAAACTTGTGTCGAATATGCCCACTTTTGTAGTAGTGTCCTTTTTTTATCCATGTGGTTTTTCTGGTTATTTGGAAGTTGCTTGGGTGTTTGGTTTTTTTCTAACGATGAAGGTAAGGTCAAACACTATTATGGTATTAATATCCGTCTAGCTAGATCTATATGGAGTTTGAACTATTGTCATCGAATTGTCATCACCTATATATAAGATGCGAAGCACTGACCATAGGTGGTGACAGTTGTGGTGATTTTCATTCTTTGGTACATGATTTAGCATGCTATTTAGTTCATTTTTGTGATGGTGCGGCTTGTCTGGCTTTGAGTTGGCATGTTGGAATCACGATTGGCACCTTAGCAACACGTGGAAGCGATTTGCTCAATTCGTTGCTGAGCTCCTGCCAAATTTCCTTCCTCTCCTTACCGGTAGCAGGCTTGACTCATTGGGATGCTTTTTTGTCAAATCTGGTAGTTGTGATTAGAGTGTAGGTTGTACTATGCCTAGCTTGCAAGTCAAATCACTTAGCAATGTTCTCTTGTCATAAATGGATGTCAGATGGCAATGTTATTGGGTCTCCTCATGCTTCCTGTTTTCAATGTCTTGATCCCCGTCCATGGATGCCACACTGTATGGGTGAAGTATGAAGAGTTTCTTTTCAGCCTTTCCTATATGTGTTAGGCACTTTATGTATTTTTGATACCGGGTATCTTGTACTTTATTTGTGATTGTATTATGCAACATAACATGTGACTTCCTGCGTGGAGCAAAGAGTGGACGGAACACTATAAGCTCCGATGACGGTGGATGGTCTACCTTAAAAACCGATATTAGCTGACTGTCAACCTCAGTCATCTATTCATTTTTGAATTTTTATTATTAGTTATAATAAAAATGTGTTTGCGATCATCTTAAAATCCAGTCGGCTTTGCCAAAAAATAATTATGACATAGGTAGTAAGTGGAAAAGACTAAATATATTAACAAAAGTAATATTTAAAAAAAATAGACACACATAGAAACCATAATGAAATGTTTGGGGTTATTTGCTAACATAGTTATAACATAAAGGTCATAATTGAATGAAATGATGGGAATGCTTATTATTGACATAAACCTAAAAATGCGGTCAAGTTTAATAAATATGTATTGGTTATGGTCTGTTCCAACATCACGATGCTAAGTTGGGAAAATTAGCGATGTAATCTAATAAGCATAATTTTTGTAGTCCGCTAAAGCAGCATGGGCTCTAATTGGGGGAAATAAGCGACTAAAGAATAAGGCCCGAATCAAGGGGGAATTAGGTTGAGGCCCAAATTAGAATATTCATTTGCTAGAATCCATACTCGCAACGTTCCCTTTTAGGTTTATCACTGATGGTCTCACAATTTATGGTGGTGGAAGTCGGGCATGCTCATGCTAATTAGGTTAAATAAAGAATCAAAAGCGATAAGGCCATGTGTACGTGCGTTCTGGTGGTGCAATGAGGGTGCATGTGCATCGCGAGGAAAAATAGGACACTATGGCGCCTTATGTCTCTACTGGTGTGTAACAACCCGAATTTTTAACAAACTATAACTAATTATCAAATTAATTAATTAAGGAATAAGTTGAGAAAATAAGTATTAATCAGAAAAATATTAACAATTGAGCAATGCGGGTTGCGCCATTGGGTCCGTTACGAAATTCTGGTTAAGATAGACATTTGCTTTCCTGAAATCGGACTTAAAATGAAGAAGTTATAGTTGATTGAAGACTAAACTAAAATCAGAAAATTAAAAGATTAAAAATATACGTTGGAACTGGGACGACTCAGCCCCTGTAGAGTCGACTACTGGGTCAACCCAGGACCCAATGGGTTGACCCATATGTCGACTCACATAATGGGTAGGCCGACTAAGATCGTTGCCTGGAAACACTGTTTGCAAGGCATGATTTCGACTGATTGGGCTGTGTTTTGGGGTTTAGCATCCATATACTTCTTCTAACCTGATGGCCTAAAATCCAATGAGCCTGGTCACTTTAACTCTATTATAAATAGCCTACAAAAGCTAACCTAATACTCACTACTCCATTTCTCTGCCTCTCTCGAATAACTCTATTCTCAAATATAATTTTAATGGAGTATTTAGGCTTGGTTTCACAGATATTTCTGGAGGATATTTATAGATAGAGAGGATTTTTGAGGCTTACTGAATTTGCTCAAATTTTATGTGACTATTTCTATAATTACGAGAATTCTTCCTAGTTGAGGTTAAAACTGATACAATAGTTGTTATAGTGGTTTCAGATCTGAATCTTTCTGTAGTTGTACAAAGATCTAGTTTATTTGTGGTTTATTCACAGATCCGACTATCCCTATTTCTTTTCTCTGTAAATATTTCTTTTAGATCTGATTTCTGCACCTGTTCTTCTTTTTCGCCTATTTAAGTAAATCCATTACTGTAGTTTATTCCAGTTATCAATACCTTTGTTCTTCGTATAAAATTTTATTGCAGTTATGTAAATAGAACTATTATTATTTTAAATCTATTTCTGTCTATCTAAGCCTAGGCCATGCGAGAGCCTAGGCCATTTCCTGACGTTGAGTTTAGCCCTTTTTGAGCCTGAATCTTCATTTTTTCTTACTTTTCGCAAATTGGGTTAGAACATGAGATGGGTCAATAATAGCGCAATTGGATAATAATAAGTATGTATAAAAGGAATAATCAAGGCTTAGTGGAATTTTTTATAATAATAAACATAGGTATGAAAGGGGAATATTGAAATCTGATTACAAAGTTGTAATCAACAAACGAAATGTAATATAGGGAAGATGATGAAGTTGGATAAGTATTGCAATCTACAGATGAACAATAACATGGAAGATAGTGAGATTAAATAAAAATGGGATAATTGGACATGTTAGAACTAATTAAACATTATAAATAGTATTGGGTTGTAGATTAGGAACAAAACTTAATATGTAATTGGAAGGACATGCAAACATATAAATTGAAATAAGGTAACTTAGTTTGATGCCAACTAACGCAGGTGTGGGTTGTATAAAAGGATAACATTAATTAAGAATGTTTAATATAACATAGGAATATAATACGAGGTTATATTAAGCTTATTAAAAAACTTAAGCGTGGTAAGCTAAATTAAAGAAAATATTAATAAGAAAAGATTGCGGAGTCCGTTCCGACAGTGTGCGGCTGATTGGGGAAGATAAATGGCTCATAGTTTAGGTCCGTTCTGGCACCATGAGCTGACTGGGGAAGATAAGAGACGTAATAAATTAATGAAATCCTAGTTTAGCTTCATTTTGAAAGCATAGTTCTGATTGGGGAAGATATAAAGGCCTATTAAGTAACGAATTGGGGGCCAAGTCTAGGGGTGACTTTTGTCAATTGCACTTTTGGTTGCGAACCCATAACATTCAATACCCCTTTGTAATCACAAAGCCTCACACTAGGTAGATGCTAGGGAACGCTTTACTGAACTGGATAGTAAGTGATTCATTGGAGGTGAGTACGAGCTCATTCTGATGGAACAATGAGCGTGAATTGTTCCGATTAGGGAAGATAAGCCGCTGTAACGCCTGTGATTAACGTCCGTGTTCTTTTTAGTTAATGGGTTTGGGGTATAGGAGCTTATCGATGGGTAGCATTAAGAAATTCCTTCCTAATTAATTATTTTGGTTTGAAGTTGTAGAAGTGAAAAACAGTCAATTAGTTTTAGTATGATGATTACAATCATCATTATCTATTGGATAAGAATATTCAATCTTTTATGTCAACTCGTATCAATAATCGCTCACATTTTGGTGTGCACAGACACTTACACTTTTATGACACTAGTACTATTGTTTATCTATATTCCTTAACTTAATAGTCATGTTAGTAATCGTTGTAGCTCACTAGACTTTATATCTGACCCATTTCCTTTCTTCTTTCCTCTTTTCTTCCCCCTAGCTTACAGGGAGGAAGTGTATAGTTCAGATTTCTTTGTTGATTCCATTATGAAGGATGTCTACACAAGTTGGATTACTTCCTGTTTTCTTTCCAAGGTTAGGTTATATCTTTTTAACTATTTGGGGGATAATATTATTTTGTACTCTAATGTTGTTTTGACTGAGATTTTTATACATGACATTTTGTAACTATTTAGTTAATTCAAATAAAGATGGATTTTTATTTAAAATGAAATTGTCTTCTTCCACTATAAATTTTCTATTTTATGTCTTATGAAATCTTAATCTGTGTGATGTTTTATGTCTTTATACCTACAATACTCCATATATTTTTAATGAATTCCTCGTATGGGTGACATTAAGGAACGTGGGGTGTTACATTTGGTATCAGAGACTAAGGTTACAAGATCACTAAAAGTTTGTTCGTAAGGAAGTATTTTCAAAAGAAAACGCATTTTTTAGAAACCAAAAGTTACTTTTGAAGATAAAAAATATATTCCCTCTAGTCAGTTACAATCTTCCTTTGACTCTTTCGAATTCTAAATTTTTATCTTTTTTTTGTTGAGTTATAAGGCGACCTATCCAAGCTTTTCTTTATAGGTTGAAAATTTGATTGGTAGACAAACCCATTTAGCTCAGTAGTTGGGAAAGGTCAAGGTTATAAAGGAACTTGCTGCTTGAGAGATACTAAAAAATTGTTAATCATGGATGGAACAACCATATTTGTTTAGTGATAAAGGGATAGTTTGGAAGTTAATAATAACCTAGATTGATTGGTTAAAAAATGGACGTATTTCCATAAGTTTGGTTTGAAATTAACATAGAAAATGTCATTGAAAGTATGAATAGATTGGTGCGGAATAGGGGTTTAACCGTGTTGCACCCTAACCATCAACTTAAAGGTAATCATAAAGAAATATATTACAATTACGGATTTCTAGAAATTAGACTGTCTTATGCTATGGAAATAGGATTTTTTTGTACATTTTCGGTAACCAATCAATTAGGAACGAGCAGAACTTCCGAAAAGGAAAATTTAAGGATGGAAAGTGAAATATCAACATGAGTATATTAATGTCAAAAGATTATGAATAAAGGTGGATATAAAAAGTGATCGAGGATTAGTGAAATAAAGAACGTTATTTATCTTTAGTTCTTTCTGGTTTTCCTATTTGGTTTAGGAATATTTTGTCCCTTTCCCTTTGATGTATTGGTTGGGTAGCCGCGTGGGGACATAGCCACGTTGAGATGGGTTGAGACATGTAGAGCATCTATATTGTAGGCTTATCGAAGTTGTCCTTTACATATATAGTAAATCACTGAGGGTTTGATAATAGCACTAATTCACAGTTTTGCACTTCAGCCTAATAGAAGTTTCTGAACCCCGTAGGGAGATCGATTTGATTATCCATGGTGAGTCTGGGTTGAAACTAGAAATCTTGATTTAGGAGATGTTTGGGAAATTTCCGGGTATGGGTTGGTATTGGGTCTAGATAGATCAACCACATAATTGGTTATCCCAGATTTTTGCACTAGTAAGTGGTTTGCCAATTGGTGGCTATTTAGACTGCAAGAAGAAAATGGTTGGGTTAGGATGTGAAGTGGACTAATTTCTTAGACTTCTTGCAACCCGAAGGGTCAGTCATGTTGATATTCCTATTTTCCTTAGTGCATCTCTAGGCAGTATCGATTCAGTTCTCTTTGTGCTTCATATTTCGAATATCGTAAGCGATTGAAAGATTATATCTAGGAGAGGGATTGATTTTTGGATCTATATTTGTGATGATGCTAAACTTGTATCATTTTGGATAAAGTACATGGTTTTGTAGGTGAAAGTGAGAATTGAGTTTCATAGTTATGACTGGAATCTTTTCTAGCTAGGGAACTGCACCGTCGATGGATGGGTTTGGAGTTTAGACAAGTTATCCGTATAATGAGCCATCTCAAATATTGGAAGGAAAGTGGTTTTTTTGGGGGTACGCATTGTAGGCAAACCCGAGTGTTAACCTGTGAAGGTTTAGTTGGATTGGAATATTTTACACCCTAAAACCTATCTTTTGAAAAGAGTAGTACAACACTTATGTTGGATCTTTCCGCATGTATTTGGAGGTAGTCGTTGGACATCAGTTGTAGAGAAAAGATTTTAGGGAAAAAGCTAAGTAAAGAACTTTTTGAAAGTGATTAATTAGTGTAAGCATTTTTGAATTATAAGTGTCATTTTTTTTTTGTTTCAAAGACGGATAGTTCCCTTGACTTAATACTAGTCAAAAGAGGATTGTGTTGGAAGGAACATTTCTCTTAGCTCGTGTGGACGGTCTTTCTAGAATGATTGAATGCCAGATTTTCCTTATGGTTAGATTTCATTGCTTGGAATTTACGAAAAAGTTATGAGTAGTGGTAAAGGAAATATAGGAACAATGGGTGTTCGCATGACGTCCAACATATTTTCGAAATAGTTGTCGTATGTTATTGGCTAGCTCGTACATAAGTCTAGTTATTGACTTGTGTAGTAGGGTGATTGGTAAAGTCTGTGTTGGTGACATGTTAGTCTAAGACGGAATGGGAAAACCTTTTTCAAATTAATTCTTTAGTACCAATTCTATCAAGAGCAACATTGATAATAAAACCTTTGAGGGTAGTTATCTCAGATTAGCTACCATTAGTTTGTTATGAGAGAGGGACCATTACCTACTACGATATAAGTCTGAATTTCCAGTAACTACAGGTTGTTGGTTAATTGTTTCCTTACTAGGAATTGGGGATTTAAGACAAGGAAAATATATCGAATTTGAGTGTCTGATGATTTTTATGATTTCCTTAGTATGCAGTTATAATTTTTGACTTTTTGGAGGTTTAGGATTTATGTAATATCGATGGGAATATTTTGTAGGCCCAAAAGATTCAACCCAAGATTGATTCTTAAGATTTGTTAACGATTTTTTTCGTCAACACTGGAGACATGTCTATGGGAATGGACCTAAGAGGAAAATGGGTTGTCCAGCCTTTGCAAGTTTAGGCTAGGTCACCGTCCTTAGGTATCAAGGTCTAAAATCCAAAAGGATAGTTACTCTTCCCACGATGGAGTGAATATCATGCTCAAATGATTTGACAAAGTTACCTTTGGGAGAAGGATCACTAAACACAACCCTTGATAAAAGACTTAACGGGTAGTAGAAAGGAATTTTGCACCAAACTTATTGAAAAGATCTGAGCTCGTAAGGTAGGTCTAAGCTTGCAGGTAGGGTATAAACATATAGAAAGGGGAATGTTTCATCCGATCTGCTGCAAGGCTTGGGCAATGATTCACACAGGTGTAGGAAATAAACATAGAATTGTAGCAACGACAATTAAGAAATATCACAATAAGTTCATAAGATACTATAAATATAGATTTGCTCCTTATTAATTTTTGATTTGGAATACATGAACAGAATAGAAGAAATCCTCGAACTGATCTAACCCTAGCATGGTTTAGAGAGATAGAGTACAAGAATTAGAAAAATGAGAGCCCTCTTTAAATGTGACCCATGGGGTCTTTTTTATAGAGAATTCGGAGGCCCTTTCGCTATTGGGTTGTTGGGTCTGCAGGAGCTTCATGTAGACACTTTTCTCCTTGGTCTCGGATGTTTGGCTTTCGGCTGCTTTGTGGTGCAGATTATAGCTTCCGGAGGGAAAGTCCTGATCAGTTAAGGCTTCTTTGAGATTGAGATAAGCTTGTCGATGTCGTGACTTTCGGATGGTATTTAAACTTTCGGTAGTAGCTCCCGGGTGTATGCTCTCGGACATAAGCTTTCGGATGTCGGCCCCTGGATTTCTTGCGTATACTTAGAGGAGCTAGTCCTCCCAACGCATGTGAACAGCTGCCGGTTCGAAACCGTTATTAGTGTCTGTACTAAGTAGACTAGTATGGATAGCCTGTATCTCCTCTAGGGTTCCGGTTGGCCTTACAGTGGAGCTTTTGGGATGGTCCGGTCTTTCGAAAGGTAGCTCCCAGTGATATGTCATTGTCCATCAATATGACCTTTTGGTATTTATGCAGCAGATGTTTCGAAAGCTGGTTCTGGATAATATCTATATACTTCTGGTGTGATACTTCTGATGTCTTCATATATTGATGTATCTATATTAAGTGAGTTAATACCGATAGCCCTTCCGGGTTTCAATAAGCAGAGCTCTTATCTCCCTCTTTCTTGGTTTCCGATCCAGACATCCTTTCGTCAGGGGATTCCCTTCCGGACAGATCCTGTCGGATGAACCCTGTCGAATAGGCCCTGCCGGATAGACTTTGCTGGCATTTTGTAGGCTTTGAGCTCCTCTCTCCTGGGAGGGTGTCGGTTTATGCTGCTCTCAGATCATTCTTTACTTCTTTCAGCTCTTCCTATTATTCGGCTTTTTGGCTTTCGGAAGGTTCTTCTGTGTTTGTGTTCCTCTGATACCCCTTCACCATCAGCTGGTTTCGGAGTTAATTTTGGTTGTAACATTTTCCCTTCCCTAGTGAAGGGGTGTTTTCGACTTTTCAAGTCAATCTTTTGTCGTTTCCAAAGTGTCATTTATGTGCCTTTTGATCTCCCCCAATCGGGAGCGTTGATTGGTCTCTGCTGGTATGGTACGGATTGACCTTGAATTCTGAATACAAATTCTTCTTCTTTACTTTTTACCTTTGGCAAACATTTTTGCTTTCTCAGCATAAATCTCGTTCGTTAATCTGATTTTAGATGTGCGACTGAGAGGAAAAGCGGACTTTTTGCCAATAAGGAATCTTCTTTTTCTCTTTCCTCCTTTTTCCTACATAACATTTTACTCAAGCGAGATTACTGTTCATTGAAATTTGCCACACTATTTATCAGGATTTCGGATATAACTAATCATATGTTTACTTGATCAATCCTCGACCACTGATTTGGATTATGCTTTGAACTAGGGGTTTGATGGTCCTAGTGTAGATTAAATTCTCAACAATTGTTTGACATGACGATTAATGGTGACCTTTAATAAGTTGAATCCATCCCCATACATTATCGGGGTTCTGGAAAGCAACATTTGTACAAATGAATAACTCGTAATAGAGGGTAATTTAACTTGTTGGCATCGATTTTTGCAGTCAATATCGTTGCCTCATGGATTGACAAAATTCTATGTCGCTTGCCTGCCTGTGTGCAGTTGTCAAATAGAAATTAGATTAAAACACATGTTTATGTTACGATATCACCTGGCAGGACTATGTCTGAGATTCCACAATCGGGCGACTCCAGGTTGGGCTAGTCTTCTAGGTTTTGTTCAAATGTGGAGCAGCTTGGGAGAAGGAGCTTCAAGCTGTTGATGCAGTGGGTGAAGTTCCTTTTCTCTTGCTTTCAACGTTTCTTAGGGATGGTTCATATTCATCTACCACTAGCTCTACCCATCTTAGGTTTTTATCTAAGAAGGCAACAACCTTGGTTACCAGCAGTGGTTCTATCAAGAGACATAAGAGAGCAAATTCAGTCTCTCTTCTTTTTGGTGATGAGACCGTTCAGTCGTCTGGGTGTCAGTCGTTATCTAGCCCCCTCGCCCATATTCTTGGAGACTCTCCCAATATGTGTCCTTCTTCAGTGGATACCGCAGGAAGCGGTTTTGTTGCTGGCCTTCTAAGATCCAATTCTCAAGGAATTTCGGATTTGAGAGAATGTGAAACACTTTCCACTTCTTATCAACAATGTGACCTTGTAAATCCACTTTTACCGACTTCGTACTTTGATAGTGTCATCAGGTCTGTCTTACCTTCTGTTGATGGGTCTGATATTACAGGGTTCGCTTTTACAGACTGGTCTGGTTTTTGTCTTCATCTCGTTAACGACAACTCCTGGTTCATACTCTCTTTCTCCTAAATTCATTATCTGTTTACCTTATGCAAGTTTTAATACCACATCGTTTCTTTTCGGATATCCGGTGGTTGGTACATCGTCGGGGCAACGACAGCTTCGTTATCTCGTGAGACAAGAGAGTTTAAAGAAGAGAAGTCCGCATTAGAGTTTAAAATTCATGACTTAGATTAAGCGAAGAGCCATAATGAGGAAGCTTGTAGTCAACTGAGAGTGTTTCTTAAGAGGGAAAAGACTGGCAACCAAATCTTAGCCACGAGTAGTCGGATATGTTGGCAGAGCATGCAAGGGAACTGAGAGTAAAGGAGGCAACACTTTCTGATGCTAAACAGATAATTTATGAAACCCATGATAGAATTTCCTCGTTCCTGAGGGTACATCTTCCAGATATAGCGGCCAAATATTTTGAAAAGGTCCTCTCTTTGGTCTACTGTGATAATTGTGGAAAGTTTTCGGATATGGATTTTCCTTCTCTCCCTCCATATCTTCAAAGCAGGATCTTGGGGCGAATTAGGATATCCGTATTGGATGTCAAAATTTCTAAAGGGAACAAGGAGAAGGTTGAGGATCTTTTATGTGTTGAGGAGTTGCCTGATTATCTAGCACATGGAAATGGCGAGAATCCTACTTCTCTTATTGGTAGTGATGACACAGGCGGTCGCAGTAATGAATTTAACTTCCAATGCAGGCATGATAAGGATGGAAGGGAGGAAGGTATGTTCTCTGTGTTTATGGGTGAAAATGTGGGCTTCTCGAGTGCTAATTCATTTCATGTTTCAGTTTCTTCATGCGGAGATGGTGGGCTTGTTGAGGAGATTGATTTCTCAAAACCGGGTGAGAAAGATCAGACAATACGTACAGTTCCTCCTATCCCTCAGGTATGAACCTTCATCCTTGAATTTATTCTTTACTTGTAGTCCTCGACCCTTAATGACTCATTTTTATGGTGATGAAGATTCTGTTTCCAAGGATGATCTGCACTCTCTCTAGATTGTCGAGGGAATTCCTCATAAAACTTTCCTATAAATCCGGCAGAGAACATTTTTTGAGAGAGATCAAGCATATTCATATGAAGTACCCTCAACTATCTTTCAATTTCTTGGGGAATGATAGAGAGGTGATATTAAATAATCTCAGGGCCTACCATGCTAAATTAATATGTAATATGAAGGAAAGGAGTATTGAGAGAAAAATTAATTTGTTACACCCTTTGTAGTTGATGTTATTTTGGATGGATATGAATCGTGCTTGTGGTTGATTTTCTTTCTTTCGTAGGTCGTTCTGTGGTTTAAATATTGATGTTCATTATCTAAAAATAGATCCTATAAGTGGTAGCTTATTTTTTTACACAAACAGGAACGTTTGCTTGAAGACACTTCCTTCTTTATAGATGAGGGAGTTTGAATTACTCCACATCCTGAAGACTTTCTAGGGGACTTTCTTAGTTGTACTAACGACAGATTTGCCCCGTCCGGGGAACTACTTGCACAATGCTTGAAAGAGAAAATAAGTATATTGGAGGCTCAGATAAAGAAAAAGGAAAAAAACATCCTTGAAGTGAAGAGGGATATTAAGACAAATCCTTCTATCGATTTTGATGGAGAAAAGGATGAACTCCAATATCAAGCCATTGACTTAGAGTCAAGATGTGACGATGTATTGACGAAATGTAAAGAATGGGAACCTAAATTTGGACGTACTCTTGAAACTTCCACTCCTGGCGTCTTGCGTGTTTCAATGGGGTCTGAATCTTCCGGGCTTGATATAAGGGATTTTCCCTTTGGAATGGATCATTCCCTTGCCGCTAGGTGGCATAGACAGGTTAAGGCCAACATGAAAGGATTTTATGATAGGAAAAGAGTTAAGGACAACTTTCATTGTACTAGTTTTTACACTTCCAAAATTAAGCAATTACAAAAGGAGAAACAGACTTTACACATAGATTCTTTTGACTTGAAGAAGGAAAACAAAAACCTTCATGAAATGGGCAAGGCTTTCAACCGAGCTTTAAAGTGGCAGCATAAACCCTCGGATGATTCATGCATGGTCATAGAAAAGATGCAAAAGGTTGATGGACTTTTACGTACTGCGATTCATCATTCTGTAACTTCTTCCTTGTCTAATGAATTAGAAACTTTTCATCGGGAGCTAGGCTATTGTTTATACCGAAGCTTTAGTATCAGGATATGGGTGTTCTTCCCAAAGGACATGCGTTTGTCTCACAATCTTTCTTGTAAATAACTATGTAAGATATGAAGTGTCTAGTATATCAACTGTTGCATGTAATATTTTATAATGATGGTGTTTATGAATAGAGGCAAGACTTACAATGATATTACTTAACGCGTGATTACACATTTAAGCGTAATTTTTTTTTCTTTCGTCATTGTCATGATAGGGTGCATGTCTTCGGTATACTTCGTTAAGAGTTTGTCTTATAAACCTTCTAAGAGTGTCATTTGCTTTAGCAGGGTTAACAGTATAGAAATGTAGATGGTGTGAAACATCTATAGTGCTTACTTGCATGGTGTGTGCTAGTGCAAACATTTGATATACTTGGGTAATGAATCGAGGAAAGCATAAGTTAAAGACACTTCCCTGAGCAAGTGAGAAGGCCATGAGTTTACCCCTAGTGATAGCAGAAACGCGATTCCAAGCCAGATTCAAGTTTGCGTTAGGGTTGATTAACTCCTTCTTATTCAGCTTTGAAAGTCTGAAGACATCCTGATCTGGATATTTTGTAATGAGACCGGAACCCTATATCCGGTTCTGGTTTACACCTGAGTCGACCCAGATTTGGGCATTAAGATGGGAGGTCGAGAATCTACTTCTGGCTTTTGTTGAAAATTAAACCAACCTGGGTTCGGTGTTGAGATAAGACTGGTTTTTCCCATCCGGTATTTGTGAAGACCTAAACCAACCCAGATTCGGGTTATTTAAAATAGGAGACCAAAAAAATGCTTCCGGTGTTTATGAGAAACTAATCGAACCCAGATTTGGGTATTAACATAGAAGACCACTACCAACCCTTGTCCAGGCGGTTAAAGATTGAAGACCAGAAATTCCTTTGCGGTATTGATGTAAGTCTTGAACTAACATTTTATTCGGGTAATTAAAGATTGATGGCCGGGAATCTCCTTCCGGCATTAATGTTTTGGTATCCCCCTCGGATTTGATTTGTGAAGCAGAGGCTGTACATGCTTCCTGAGGCACTCTCCGGGCTTTTGATGTCAAAGAAGAGGATGTACATGCTCTGTTGGCCACTCTCTGGGATTGTGCGTCCGGTGCGCTTGGCTGCCTTATCCACAAGCAGAGCCCAAGGACTTACCTGACCTCCCTCCAGGAGGTGCCTTATCTTGACCATCGTAGGTGATGATAAGGTCTTAGAAACTTAGATGGGGCCATTGTAGACACAGAACTAAGGTTTACTCTTTTGGTGCTCTATACTGACCATTGTAGGTATTGATAGAGGCTTACACACACACGCCCCTCCGAGGGGTTCCCTATCCTGACCATCATAGGTGATGATAGGGGTTGGCGTTCCCTTCTGCGGCTAACACGAAACATAAGCAGAGGTAGGACGTACTCTTCTGCGAGAAGAGGTAGGACGTGATTAGTTCAAGCAGAGGAAGGGCGTACTCGTCTGTGAGAAGAGGCAGGGCGTGCTCATTTTAGATGCACTGTCACGACCATTTCTGGTGTGAAAAGGAGGCTTACGCTTTTGATGCTTTAACCCA
This sequence comes from Allium sativum, assembly GCA_030737875.1. Taxonomy (NCBI): domain Eukaryota; kingdom Viridiplantae; phylum Streptophyta; class Magnoliopsida; order Asparagales; family Amaryllidaceae; genus Allium; species Allium sativum. Next base: position 784,446,506 of record CM060922.1, read on the forward strand.
GCCACCTATGATTTGGGCATGGAGAATGACGAACACAAACCATCCCCCTCCGGGGGATGCCTCTTCCTAACCAATTTGGTGATAACAAGGGATTTAATCCATTTATGGTTTGACCCCTTTTGGGTTTCTTCAAGTTTTAAAAGGAGGATTTTGCGTACCCTTGGATATGTTTAATAATCCTTTTCCTAAGGATTTTTTACTGAACTTAATCTGATCTTTTAATAAATTCTCGTAATTGGTCTTGGTTGATGAATTTGATGAATGCTTCCTCAAGGGTTCTGCAATAATTAGTTTCATGTACATTCATCATGCGGTAATGGCAATAGGATCCTCCTATTTTCCTTTCGCGTTTGGGGTTTTTCTTTGTGAGTGGCCAATAGTTGAGTTCGTGTTTGCTTAGAAAGTAAATGTTTTCAATCGAAGTGGTGAGGTAGTATCCTATGGGTAATCCTGGCGTAAGTCCTTCTTCTTGCTGCTTGGGCCAAATCCTTTTATGACCCAGCCTTGTCGTACCTATATTTTTGTTCCTCCTTCCCAAAATATACTTATATTGGGATGTTACCCTTCCAGACCATTTGTTGGTGAAGCAGTCAATATCATTCATTATTTCTTGTTCAAATACCATTACTCTAACTGGCTTGTGTAGAGTTCTTCTTAGATGAGAGAAAATGTTAGTATCCTCTTGTGTAGAACCACTTGGAGGGGTTATTAAAGTTTGTCCTATGTAGGAAAGGCTATTATCCCTAGTGTCGGAAGCATATTGTACCTTTTCCCTTTTTTGCTTTATTATCTGCAAGCCTTCCACTCTCAGCCTTTGCTCTTTTGTCACTCTTGGGTTAGTGATTTCCGGTTTATCCATTCGAGATCTAGAAGGCACTTGTCGGGACCTCTTACCCAATAACTTTGCTTCTCTAAAGCTTTTAGTCCAATTCCGAGATGGAACAGCATAGGTAGTAATGTGGGAAGGTTAACCGAAGGGTCGGAGGTTCAAGCCCTCCTTCTAGCGCCAAAATGTTAACGATATTTTTTTTCAACACCGGAGATAGGTCTAAAATCCGAAAGAATAGTTACTCTTCCCTCAATGTGGTGAATATCATGCTCAAACGATTCGGAAACCAATAGTTACCTTTGGGAAAAGGATCTCTAAATACAACCCTTGATAAAAGGCTTAACGGGTGGTAGAAAGGAATCCTACACTAAATTTACTGAAAAGATCTGAGGTCGTAGGGAAAGTATAAGCTTGAAGGAAGGGTTTAAACATATAGAAAGGGGGATGTTTCATCCGATCCGCGACAAGGCTTGGGCAAGGATTCACACAGGTGTAGGAAACAAACAACAATTTATAGCAACGATAATTAAGAAATATCACAATAAATTCATAAGAAGACACTACAAATATAGATTTGCTCCTTATTAATCTTTAATTTGGAGTACATGAACAAAATAGAAGAAATCCTCGAACTGATCTAAGTATTAGGGTTATAGAAAAAGAGTACACGAATTAGAAAAATGAGACCCCCCATTAAACGTGATCCCTAGGTTCTTATTTATAGATAATTCGGGGCCCCTTCCGCAGTTGGGCTGTTGGGCTTGTAGGAGCCTCAGGCTGACGCTTTTCTCCTAGGTCTCAGATGTTTGGCTTTTCGACCGCTTTGTGGTGCGGATTATAACTTCCGGAGGGAAGGTCCCGATCAGTTGAGGCTTCTTTGAGATTGAGATGAGCTTCTCGATGTGGTGACTTTCAGATGGTATTTGAACTTCCGGTAGTAGCTCCCAGGTGTAGGCTTTCGGACGTAAGTTTTCAGATGTAGGCCCCTGGCTTTCACGCGTATACTTAGAGGAGCTAGTCCTCCCGACGTATGTGGATAGCTGCTGGTTCGAAACCGCTGTCGGTGTCTGTACTAAGTAGATTAATATCGATAACCTGTTTCTCCACTAGGGTTCCGGTTGGCCTTCCGGTAGAGCTTTTGGGATGGTCCGGTCTTCCGAAAGGTAGCTCCTGGTGATGTGTCATTGTCCATCAATGTGACCTTTCGGTATTTATGCAGCAGATGTTTCGGAAGCTGGTTCTGGATAATCTCTATATACTTCTGTTGTGATACTTTGGACGTCTTTGTCTCCTGATGTACCGGTATTAAGTGAGTTAATACCGATATCCCTTCCGGGTATCAATAAGCAGAGCTCTTATCTCCTTCTTTCTTGGTTTCCGATCTAGACAACCATTCGTCAGGGAATTCCCTGCCGGACAAATCCAGTCGGATGAACCCAGTTGGGTAGCCCCTACCGGATATATTTTGCTGGCATTTTGTAGGCTTTGAGCTCCTTTCTCCCTAGAGGGTGTCAATTTATGCTACTCTCAAATCACTCTTTACTGCTTTCAGCTCTTCCTATTATTCGGCTTTTTTGCTTTCGGAAGGTTCTTCTGTGTTTGAGTTCCTCCGATACCCCTTCACCGTCAGCTGGTTTCAAAGTTAATTTTGGTGGTAACAAGATTGGATTGGAATTCCCCATTTGCTAAGATATATTATTGACATCTAATGCTTATCATGATTTTTGTCATTCGAACAAAAGAGGTGGATTTTAGGAGTTCTGACAAAATATTTATATGACCACAGAATTGAGGCAAGAAACATGTAATGACCCGCATTCTACGCATCGGAGGATCGTAGAATATTTATTTCATTCACATATGAAGTCGTATGGTCGTGTAACTTTGGGGAACGAATATTGGGGTCATTTCCTATGTTCACAATTTTTGTCGAATTATAATGACTGTTTTGCCCCTAACGAATCTTGTTTCGCCTAAAACTTTTGATTAATAAGGAGTTTTGACCTAAAACCACTTCTATTGGTTTCGAATGATGGTTTATCTTTCCGTAGAGTGGTCATATTTGTCAAATGGACTTACTGTTTGGGAGATATGACTGAAATAAGGTTTGGATTGTGAAAAATAGCTTAACCGGGCTTAATAGGGTAATTAGCAGCTAGGCCCATAACCCATTTTGGGATTAGGGTTATTGGAGGGCTGAAACGAGTTAGAGAATGGTTCTTTTTCATTTTCTCAGCCGCCATAAACATTTCTTCAAACCTAGCAATGGCCTCCACCTTCTAAATTCATCTTTAATCACTTTCTAATCACATATTAGCCAAATCTACATCAAACTAAGGCGGATTAGCATAGAAATCGAGATAGAGCTGTTGGAATACATTGGGAACCGTGCCAAATCAGTTAGAATTTCAGATCTGAGATTTATTTGTGGCTAAGGTGAGTGACACTTTTATTCACTAATTACGGCTAATTAGGGGTGGTTAGTGATAATTAGCGAAATTATGCATCATAAAAATCTAAAACAATATGTGAAAATTCTAAAATATTACTTTATGTCACTGGTGAAAATTTGGGTTAATTTGGATTAAGTTTGCTAATCCTATTGTTAAAACATGGTTAAGGGGATTAAGGGGAAATTCATGCTTTTGGGGTATATTTGATCCTAAGTAACCCATATGCTTGATGTTCTTGATTGACTCTATATGCTATTACTGTTGTTTGGAATGTTTTATGATTGCTTGGTAAAGTTAGAATGGTTGAAAACGCCGTCGTGTGGCGAAAATGGGCGAAGATAGCTCGTTGGAAAAATTGCAGGGTTTCGGATCGGATCGGAAGAGGAAGGACCGAACCGAACCGAAGCTTGGCACATGAGAAAGCATGGCAAAAAGGAAGGCCATCTGAGTTGAATTGGGATCAGATCGGACCAAGGCTAGGGGGATTGGGGTCGGATCAGAGAGGAAGTTTTCGAACCGCACCGCGTACTTCCACACACACATGAACTGGATGGAGTCCGAACCAAACCGAACGAGGGTGACCGAACCGAACCGAATGGGGACTTGAACACTATACACCTGAACCGAACCGAGGGTGACCGAACCGAACCGGGCGTGCACTTCTATTACTACACGACGACTCTTCTGAGGATCAACTCCAATTCAACAAAACCCGAGATGCAAAGGAAGTCCATATGAGAAGTTAGAACTCAAGATCAAGATGGGAACTAACGGGCCAACTTCATGATTGGTCTTTGCTGCTGGACGTGTGCAAAGGGGTTATCAATATCTATAGCTTTAGTTCACCACTGAGAGACGGATTAGTGGTTATGGATCAGCGCAATGGGATCATTAAGACTCCCAAGAGGAAGTGATCGTAGCATGGCTATGGATCAGTGCAATGGGGCCATTAGGACTCCCAAGGGCAAGGTAATCGTAGCAAGGGATTAGTGGCTATGGACCTTAAAATAGAAGAAGAAGATACCGATAGTTAATGAAAGAAATTAGAGGGTGAGAATAGATAAGATAGAAACTTAGAATAGAAGAAGAAGAAGAACACAACATCAGAGTAACACGAATCTCACAGCGGAACGAATAACATATAATATATAACATATCTTTGAAATATAAATCTGTACTTGAATTTACATATCATTTTCAAAGTACAGCACTTACAACATAGCAGAAATAAACAATAGCCATATGATTCTGAAGCCTCCTGCTCCAGCTCTTCAAGTATCTGTAAATCCCGACTACTTGACTGCCCGTACAAAATTGGGCACCCAAGAGTTTAGGGAAAACAAAACAAAATAAACTCCGGGTCAGTCATGGGATTGGTCTGAGTAAAACAGTTTAAAACAATTCGAACAAGTAAACGATATCTCATAAGACCACGCCGTATAACGGAACGGGTTTTGCCCTTATGAGAATCCAAAATATCTTTATATCAAAAACCTCTTGATATTATAATAATGTCTACCAACCACAACTATAATAATCATCTAGCAGAAACGCTTTCATCTCACGTTCTACATATATAGTATATAATCAAAATAACAAGCACGTATTGGGTAATGGATTTCCAACTATGACAACGTATGGAACCACCTTTCACTAGTGTACCTTTAGAGAGGAATACACTGGGTTCAACAAGAACATCTTGCAACCCGGCCACACATGACCGACCACTCATTTCGCTTGAGTGTATCGAATGTATATCACCAACGGTTGGGATCAGCAACCGTTTCCCGAATGGGACAACATCAACAATAGATTTTTAGATGTAAATGAAACTCTAGATTATGTGATTATACACCCTAATAGGTGCGACCTACATAGCCATGCTGCCTGCCCGATTTCTGTCATTTACCGGTTGATGAGGCTTGAGGTTACGCTTTATCATCACATCAGATTCACTTCAAATGCCACATTGTCAGATCCATCGAAAAACACTAATTTGACGTCTACAACCATACATTACATGTCAGTTAAAAGAAGTTTCCTTCTCCGCTTCCACTCTTGGTACGGCTGAAGAAATCAATGTACGTGACCTTTCTGGAAATACTCTGTCAGACATTCATCCATACAAGTCATCCAGGAACAGGATGAACCGAAGGTACAATTCAGTATATCCATCTTAGGCACTGTCTAAGACTTATACGATAGCCCTTGCACTTTACTCTGTCTTCAGTTATCTTTGGCATATATGATTCGCAAGGCTTATGCCAATACAGAGTGGTTCTTTGGATAATAATCCAACCGGTCTCTCCATATTGACAACGTTAAAATGGTCAGAAACTTCGATAGTCGTTGAGTTAACTATCAAAGAAAAACAGGTGTGCAAACAACGATATTATTTCCAGGAGGAAATTATATCGATCAATCATCATTTAACGTTTATCTCTTTATTTCATTAATTTACTTATCTCCTATTCCATATATTCCAAATTCTTATTTTCTATTATCAGAAGACATTTCTGATTCGTTTTGGAAAACATTTCCAAAACTTCTTAATTGGGATTTAAACAGATGTTTAAAACTATATTGCGATGACGACTCAAACCACTATACTAAATTACTAAATCCACTTAACCACTTCACACTCGAGCCGTAACCATTTCTTAATTTAAAACGCAGTCAATCAAGTTGGGGTATAGCTACCTCTCAGATCTTAACTGAACCACCTTTCAAATCTCGAAATAGATAAGATTCAACTTTTTAACACTTTAACACTTCCTTACGAACCCTCAGATTCTATTTACGAACCCCCTTCTTTTACAAGTTTACGAGATTATAACAATGGTGTTATAATCTCCTGTATTCGAAATATATTATCTTTAATACGACTTTTATTTCCTAACTCGAATAATATAACGACAACTAATTTATTTACTCCTATTCGGTTAACTCTAATCTATAACTCTTATTTGAATAACTCCAACCCAATAACTCTTACTGGATTAACTGTTATTCGAATAACTTATATTCGATTTGCTTACTTTCGAATACTTATATTTGATAATCTCTTTCTTCGAATAAATCTTATTCGATTTAACTCCTGTCAAATATCTATATTCGATCAACTCACTTCGACTATTTCTGATTCGATTATCTCACTTCGAATATCTCTGATTCGATTATCTCACTTCGAATATCTCTGATTCGATTCACTTCTTCGAATAACTAAATTCGATTAACTCATTTCAACTCTATTCGAATAAACTAAATTCGATTAACTCCATTTGAATAACTCTAGTTCGATTTAAGTCTAACTGGTTAACTCTAACTGGTTTAACTCTAACTGATTAACTCTAACTGGTTTAACTCTAACTAGTTTAACCTAACTGGTTAATCCTAACTGATTAACTCTTTGTCCTTATTCAGTTGCAAACATCGATGTTGAAATCGATTCTTACTTCTTTATATAAGTCCTGACTTATATATTCTATTTATCCAAATGATAAATATTTAACTTAATTTATAAATATCGTTTATGAATCAATTCGCTCCTTTTTTCTGTTTACTTCTTCATTTATAAGTTCCGACTTATATATATCTATTTATCCAAAGATAAATATTTCCTTTATAATCTATTTGTTTCTAAACAAATATTACCTTTATAATCTATTTGTTTCCTAAACAAATATTTCCTTTATAATCTATTTGTTTCCTAAACAAATATTTCCTTTTTAAATTCTATTTGCAAATGGTTTGCAAATATCCCTTTTAAGGTTCTATTTCTAAGTACATCCTTTATTTACCTTATTTATCCTAAGTATTTCCTTTAACAATTTCTTATTCGTTTTCTAAATAAAAACGTCCTTATCTTACTCTATTTATTTAATCAAATAAATATCTCATTATCTTATCCTATTTATTTATCAAATAAATATCTCCGTTAATATCTCCTATTTATTTCTAAGTGAATAATCCCTATTTAATATTTTATTTATTTAACAAATAAATAATCCATTTTATAGTATCTTATCTATTTATTCTAAATAAATAATTCACTTTATAAATATTCCATTTATAGAGTTTTCCCTTCATTTATAATTCCACTTAAACGTATTTTCTATTTATAAATATTCTATTTATAAATATTTCTCTTTTATAAAATCCTCTGATTTTATAAATATTCTCTTTTCAATATTCCGGTATGTTATGGTGTTTAACATATCAAGTTACGATGTCCAATATCGTCCATACACATCAAATCAACAACGGATTATAAATCACGTCATATATCACAATATATGAAAACAATAAAATAACTGTTGAGAAATCCAGTCGGATTCCTCCGACCTGTTTCCCTGCATCCACAGATGTTACACAATAAAATCAACATCACTTTCAGTTCCATATGATATATTCTGTAAAACAGAATCAATATAGAAATTCAACTAACTGACTAGCAGTTCAATCAAACAGTCAACACACAGTCAATCAGCCAATATTTAACAGTTCTAAAAATACAACATGAAATTATAAACTGTTCAGAGTTAGTGAGATTTACTCACATTGGCAGTTCATCGTTAAAGAACGATAAACTGTTTGTTTGATTTCAATCAAACAATTTATTTCGCCATAAATTCAAACGAGCTCCACTCCACTCCCGGTCAGTTCCATTGTGGAGCTCCCGTCCATACGATCCCAACGGATCTGACGGTTCGAAATTCTGATATCATATGATCGAGATACAACATTAAGAAGTTAATACACATTTATATTTAAATAAAACTTCAATTATATATATCGGGCCTCACCATCCCCATTCGGCCCAATACCCTTAAGCAAAACTCGCACCACAAATACCAACTTCCCCAAATGAAAATATCCCGATGTTGCTCCTGGAATTCACCATAGCCGAACTCTCCATCCACGGGTTCTCCATCAAATACCAGTTTTTAAAATCAAACAAAAATACCGTAATTCACCTCATCCCTTCACCACCAAGCTCGACGCTTCCGTCGACAGCAGTTCCTCGACCAACCTCTGAGATAGGCGACTGTTTACATCACCGAAATCCCCAAAACTTGTCTACAAATCTCTAAACTCCAACAAAAATCACTCTGTAATACTTGAAACGTGAATCAGTGCTTCAATACGAAGAAATCTGGAACCCTACTTCCCTGGGTTAATGTCAAACTCCACAAATTACAGTTGAACCAAACAAGAGTTGTATCTATTTGATGCTGCTCCTTGCAGGATTTCAGATATGTGTATTTGGTGATTTATGGTATTTATCTATATGGATTTATTTATTTATTTGAGATTGCATTTTCTGGTTGGTGAAAAAAAATTGTGACGGCTCAAAGAATGATTTATATGGGGGCAAGATTTCAGTGTATGGTTGTATAGGTGTTGTGTGGCCGTTTCTAGGCCTTAGAAATTTGTTTGAGATATTTTATTTTATCGTTTTATATCCATTTCTGCACTCTAAAAATTCCTATGACCACATACGATATTCAAAAATTACCATACTGGACATGTAGCTAGAGCTCGACATTGCGGACCCAACGAAACTGGTTTCGTCGAATTCCGACTTCGTATGCTCACAAAGCTTATTTTTAACCGTCGAAATACAAACTGTTTCTCACTCTAAAAATCCGTACGACCACACAGTGACTCTAAAAATCACGAAACTGGAAATATAACAACTATTTGACATTGTGGATCGAACAAAATTAGTTTCGTCGAATTCCGATTTCGTTTGCAAAAGTGGCTATTTTTAAAGCCCTAAATAATCCATTTAAATATATAAATATAATTAAATATAATTAAATTTAATGTTTAAAAATAAATATTATCTTCTATATTCACAGTGGAATACCATATAGCTCTAGAATATTCCTATATGAATTTCTAACTTGATATTCACTTCAGGGTCAACCCGATATTCGATTTATATTGAAATTCCTTTTAAAAATATAAATAATTCCTTTTAAAATTATAAAGGAATTCCACAGCGACTTTTCTAAAATTTGATTTGGACGTAAATCAAAATCTACCCGACGAAATCCAGATTTTTCTCCTCCACTAGAAAGATATACTCCACCAACTCCACACGTTTCTTGTTTCACAGAAATCCGGCTTAAAACGAATCCTATACATTCAGTTGAAGTTCAAATCGCCAAATGACGAACTGCAGCACCATTTCAAGCTCGATTTTAATTATAATATAATTATATGTTCAAACTGTCGTTCTAATAATATATTCGTTATTCTAATTCAATTCTAAACTGAATTAAATATCACAGATGATCCAGTTCACACCATATCGCCATTTCAGCCAATACTGATTATTCGGAATTATATATATTATTATATTATTTATATTAATTAAATATTCAATATAATTTAATTAAAATGACCATTTAAATCAATTAATCACTTTGCAAATAAATAAATAAATAAATTATTACACCGTGAAAGTACGGGTCATTACAAAAGGATTTGGTCATCAAAGTGGTGGATATCGTATACTTTATGCACTGAGTAAGAGATGTGAGGTTGATTTCTATGTTTGATGTTTGCTATCATCATGACATGTACACTTCCACTTTACACTTTATGTTGTGTTACCTTAGAGTACTGTACATCTTGTTGTGCTAACTCATTGGTTGCAGATCCATGTTCAGGTATGATTATTTGTACCTGTTATTGTTTTGTTTTGCTACTATTTCTCAAACCAAACTTTTGTCTAACCCATAGTTTTATGCTCTTTTTATTACTCTGGGTGCTCCTAAATGAGCAGACTAGAGATAGGTTAGGTAGTTATGCACGAGTAGCTGTCCGGAGACGAGCAGGAGGCTTCCACGTACTATTTACATATATTCTCCCTGTGGTGTTGGTTGACACTACATTGGGAATTAGTAGTGTACCTTTTCTATTTTTATTTAGAGACAATATTTTTAAGTTGTAATAATGGTTTGGATCATAAGCTGTATTTTGGATTCCGCTACTATGATGATTTAATTCTCAGCTTATGCATTGTCTCGCCTGTTTTATGTCAAGTTATGTTGTTATTATATTTTATTCCATGCGCTGTGAGATATACTACAGGTTTTTTGGTGATTCATAGTTTCAAATCCCTTTCTTTAGACGACCGTCCCATGCTAGTTGGACATTGGCATGGCGCATTTCGAGGGAAATGTCAGCTGGTGCAGGGCGAGCCGTCACACTTGGTATCAGAACCTAGGTTGCGTAGTTAACCTAGGGGATGACACCAGAGAGAGATAGTATACGTACATGAGAGCACATATTTGTGATATTTTGGTTTTCAAAAGCTATATATATACTATTAGTATATCTAAGGATGAAGTCGCACTGCACTGGCACCACTATGGAGATGGTTAATCGTTTTCTCTTTACAGATTGAACGATGAGCCGATATACGAGGGGTACGGGTTCAGGGGCCAACAATGGGAATGTCTCTGATATGAGGATGATGTTTACCACCTTCATGCGAGAGATGCTTAGGGAGGAGTTCTTAATGCTACTAACGGTGGTGGTGCAGGCGCCTAGAGCCGATTTCTCCAAGCTTAACAAGGATTATACTAGTCTTGGTGGGAAGTCGTTCCATAGAACAGAATCGGCTATGGTGGTTCAAGATTAGCTGGATAGTTGTGAGCGCATCTTCGAGGATTTAGGGATCGATGATGCAATAAAGAGAAATTTAGCATCGCGTCAGCTTCAAGGACGGGCTATGAATTGGTGGAATGCCATTAAAGCAGCTACTCCCGAGGATCAAGTTACTTGGAATCAGTTTAAGACTCGCTTCAGTGTTAGATTTATCCCAACTGCTTGGAGATCGGAATTGTTTAGGAAGTTTCTGGAACTTAAGCAGAATGGTAGGGCAGTCTCGGAATATATTGCATAATTCAATACCTTATCGAAGTGTGGATTATCTCTTATCGATACTGCTGAGAAGAAGAGCGAGAAGTTCATAACTGTCTTAGATGAGTACTTGGGGGAAGACTTATAAACAACATCAATTAGACCTTCGAATTCATAGTGGGAAAGGCATTGAGATCTGGGAGCCTTTACCTAAGTCAAAGGCCGAGGTTGTTGTTGCATCTGCAGTGGAGCCAAAGCTGCAAGCAAGCGGTGGAGGCAAGAATAATTTGCAGAATAAGAGGAAACTGAACCAAGCTAAGGATGGTCAGAAGAAGAATAAGAAATATGTTGAGTGTTATAGCTGTGGCAAGAAGGACTACTATGCTAAAGATTGTCATGCAAAGCCAGCGGACAGGAAGTGCTTCAATTGTGGCTAAGTGGACATCACAAGGATATATGTCCACAACCTCCTAAAGAGAAGCAGCCTGTGAAAGCATATGCTATCAACTTTGTTCCTTCTTCGTCGAATGCCCAACCGCAACGCAGAAGGAAAAGGGCATCGTTATTCAAGTTATGCTTTCTATTTATGATGTTCCTGTTCAAGTGTTGTTTGATACCGGAGCTTCCCATTCCTTCATATCTAGTGACCTGGTAGATAGGTTGGGATTGGAACCCGAGATTGTCGATAGACCTTTAGTTGTGATGAACCCGATTTGTGGTTCGACTAGCCTTAGTATGATTTGTCGTAATTTGGTCTTATCGAGTCATGGATGTATGTTTGCTTGTGATTGCTTTGTTTTGGGCTTTACTGGATTTGGCATTATTTTGGGAGTCGATTGGATCCAAAGGTATGGAGTGGTGGTAGACTGTGAGGGGTCTTCGGTGACCATTAGTGCGGATGATTGGCGGAGGGTACTGTTTGGCTGCCTACCTAGTGATGGGGTGATGGCTAGTTTTCTAAATTCCCTCGACATCCCGCAGGATGAGTTATCAGATGTGCCTATTGCTGGAGAGTATTTGGACATCTTCAGGGAAGTGGCCGAACTTCCACCACACCGAGAGATCGAGTTTCGGGTTAATTTAGTGAAAGATGCCAGACCTATAGTAATGCCACTTCGTCGTATGGTACTAAAGGAGCAGCGAGAGCTCTGGATGCAAGTAAGCGATCTTTTGAAGAAGGGATTTATAAGAAGAAGTGTTTCCGGGTGGGGAGCATTAGTTGTATTTGCTACTAAGGCAGATGGTTCCCTTCGACTGTGTGTGGACTACTGCGAGTTGAATAAGGTGACGAGGAAGAATAAGTATCATCTTCTACGTATAGACGATTTGTTTGATCAGTTGAATGGAGCGAGATTGTTCTCCCAGTTAGATCTCGCGACAGGATTTCATCAGCTCCAGGTAGCAGCTGAGAGTATACCTAAAACGGCATTTCGAACGCCGTTTTGATTTTGTGAGTGGTTAGTCATGCCATTCGGGTTGACCAATGCACCAGCATATTTTTTGGATCTTATGAATAGGGTTTTCAGAGATCAGTTGAATAAGTTTGTTCTTGTGTTCGTGGACGATATCTTAGTTTACTCGGGGACAGAGGAAGAACACAAGGAACATTTGAGGAAAGTGATGGAGGTGTTGAGGAAACACCGGTTGAAAGCGAAATTTTCTAAATGTCACTTCCAGAGGAGGGAAGTTGTAACAACCCGTATTTTCAATAACCTGTTATAACATAAATTAAGGCAGAATTTAATTCTATAATCTGAATCAAGGGAAACGGGCTATGCCATTGCGTTCGTCTCGGAAAAATACGCGAAATAGAGTCTGAGTTTTCGAAAATCGGAGTCCGTATGAAGAAGATATGGACGAACGAAGTTTGGCAGAAAAACCCGAAAACTAGCCAGAATGCACTGGCGCACTTGTGAAGTGCGCCAACATAATAAATGCACAGGCGCACTTGTGAAGTGCACCAATACATTTTTACACTGGCGCACTTGGGAAGTGCGCCCGTGTCGAGCCAGAAAACCTGCACAGTTTCTAGAGAGTTCTGTGGTTGGGTGCACCAGTTTGGGGTTTGGGCTTGGTCTTAGGGCTGGTTTCTGGAAGGCTCCGAAATCCAAGGGTCCTAATCTAATTTAGGGTTAATCTAAGGGCCTAAAACACTAGCCTAATCTATAAATAAGACCCTAATCCTACCCTAATACCCCATTATTCATTCTAGCAACCAAACTATGTCAAATTGATTTCTCAAATGGCCTCCACTTAAAAACCCTAGCCTCCATCCTCTTCAAAAATCATTCCTATGAAGATTTTGATGTTCATACAAGCATTTCTAAGTTGTATGAATGATCATTAGCTTTCATACATCATCAAGTTGCAAGCTTTATTTGCTAAGCTAGAGTTTTTGGGATTTTTGTTAATTGGAGCTTTGTTTTGGGTTTTTATATGCTTGCATAAAGGGCTTCTCAATCTTTATTAGTAGATTTGTGTCTTCATAATATTTGTAAGCCCTCTTACCTTCATTTTAGAAACTCTAAAGTTAATATGTGATGAAAGTTGGGATTTATGCATGTTTAATAAGTTATGCATACTTATGCGAGTTCACTATGCCATGTTGTACATGTTTCATAAGTTATGCATGCTTATGCGAGTTCACTATGCCATATTACACATGTTTGATAAGTTATGCATGTTTAGGCAAGTTCACTATGCCATGATTTGCAAGTTTAACAAGTTATGCATGTTTATGCAAGTTCACTATGCCATGATTTGCAAGTTTAACAAGTTATGCATGTTTATGCAAGATCACTATGCCATGATTTGCAAGTTTGACAAGTTATGCATGTTTATGCAAGTTCACTATGCTAAGTTATGCAAGTCCAACATGTTATGCATGTTTATTATGATATGTAAGATTCATCATGTATGTTGTGCCAAGTTCCCTCTTCCTATCTTTTATGCGTTATGACGAATATGTAAGCGATGGAATGACATTGGGGGGGTTTGGGTAAAACTTAAAATACATGAAAATATAAGATTGGGAATTTACCTATTAAGTTAGGTCTACCCCTTGGGAATTTACCTATTAAGTTAGGTCTACCCAAGTATTTGTTAAACTTGTAATTATGTTTTTGAAAATAAAGTGGACATGACACTTAGAAAACATAAGTGTGGCCAACTCGAGGTTGGGTCGAGTTTGTAGCGTAATTCTACCCGGAACCTACCGGCTTAACTAGTGGCTACAAACAATAGGACCCAATGTGAGAAGTTGGTCATATGGTGCCAAAACCCGAGGTTAGACTAAGTTGTGGTGTAAACCTACCCGGACCCGCCCGGCCTAACTAGTAACCACAACAAGGTCTAATGTGAGAGGTTAAGGTGCATTAAATTAATTAATGCCTCATGATTGGGGTTAAGTCAGGGTCCACTAATACTTAACCAATTTGGGGATTCGAGGGATTGAAATGGGGTTAAGTTGTGAACTGTCGGTTACACTTAACCAATTTAATCCATGATTAGTGAAGGGTTAAATCACACTTAACCCTCTTAGAAAACCCTAGCAACGTGGTCTGTTCTAGCAGTAATCCCAGTTTGGTATCATTCACAACCCTAGAGGCTAGGCTAGGGCGGAGCACGATTACTGGACGGATGTAAGCGACCAAAAGCGATGGCTGAGTGGTACAGCGGTGCGGGTCCAGGCGGGCTACGGACGTGCACGTAGTCCGGTGTTGGACAAACTCGAGGCACGGGTACCAGTAGGTTTAGACTGTGCATTATTGCTTAAGTGTCTGGGGTTGACACCCGAGGGCTTGATACACCCAAAGGTGGACCCAGCACAGTCTGACTACAACCATATGTGGGCCGTATGGACACCAACACTTGACGTGTTAGGTTTATAGGGAGCCGATCGACTAGACCGTTGGGCTGGACCTTGTATTAAGGTCACCTCATGTTATTGGGCCAAAGTTTGGGCTGAGGGATCAATACCTGTTATGTTAGTTTGCTAGTACACTGTGGTGCAAAGCTTGATCTTCTTTATGTGATGACACCTTTATCTATTGCCAGTATGTTCATCTCAGTTTCCATCATGATGATAACTTTATTAGTTTATAGACTGATCGTAGTAGGGCTTACCAGTCTTTTTGACTGACCTGTTTTCTTTCGCTTCTTTTCTTCCGTCCCCCCCCAGGTTCTCAGGGAGGGAACAGTGGTGCTTAGCTTGGATCGCTTGCTTGTTTGCTGGATAGCTCATGTATGTCTGGACATTGAGCTCGCTATGGTTTATCATCTTTATTTTGGGGATAGCACTATGTATTTCAGTATTTCTGTTTATGATGTACTAGACATGTTAATTTTGGCAGTTGACTTTATGATGTACTAGACTTGTTTTGAGATGGTTTGAGATATTCCGCTGTTTTATTCTCATTTACTCTGTTTTATATATACATTTATGTTCTTGTTCTGCCTTGATATATCATTATGCATGCTTACCCAGTTCTAACGCCCCCCAGAAGCTAGTGCCCCCGAAAGAGTGACCCTAGCGGTGGTGGGGTGTTACAAATTTGGTATCAGAGCATATGGTTTACGAGAAGGAACAAAAAGGTTTTTTTAAAAAGACTTTTGAAAAACTATTTTCAAAACAAGTATAAAGTATTTTCCAAAGAAAAGTCTAGTATTTTAAAAGGCTATTCCCCAAAAAAAAAGCCATTAGCGTTATCCTTCGTTCCCTTGACCTAATCTTATCTTATCTTTCGTTTCAGTATGGCTGAGAATCTTGCCATCCCAGATGGAGTAAACGTACCACTCTGGTATAGGAGACTTCTAGACGCTAGGGCGGCAGCTGGCCCCGCAAACCCTACTCCCTCTCCTCCTCCTGTAGTTGAGAATCCTCCCCCTAATGTCCCTCCTCCGGTGGTTCCTGTTCCTCCTCCTCCAGTTGCTGAGGCTCCTCTTCCTCCTCCTCCCCCTCAGCATCCTCAGGTTGAGTTCACGAAGGTTTGTAAAGACTTCAAGGCGATGGGAGGCAAGAATTTCCTAGGCACGGAATCTTTTGTTGAAGCTAGGAATTGGCTGAAAGACACGGAGGACTTGTTTGCTATCTTTAGGATTGATGACGAGAGGAAGATCTTATTGACAGTGTGGCTTTTGAAGGACGAAGCAGCCTATTGGTGGGAGGTCACCAATGGGACGAGGCCCGTCGAGACTTGGGCCGATTTGAGGGCTAGATTTGTGGCCAAGTTTCTATCCTCTGCTGAGGCGAATTTACAGATGGAGAAGTTCATTGCATTAAAGCAAGATGATATGACTGTCAAGAAGTATGTGAACAAGTTTAATCAGCTGACCCGTTTTGGTTTGGATATAGTGAACACTCCTGAGAAGAAGGCTCTCCGATTTGCTAGGGGGTTGAATGAGCCGCTGCAGGGTTTAGCAATGTCGCATATTCCGCATGGAGCTACTTTTGAGAGTTTGGTCGATATGGCTCTACTTCAGGGAGAGGGAAAGAAAGAGGTCAAGTCGAGTGATACCCAAACAAAGAAGACTGATTCTCTGGGTAAAGGCAATCAAGGTGGTCAAAGCAGTCAGGGGAATCAGAGCAAAAACAAGAAGGGGAACAACAACAAAGGCAAGGGAAAGTGCAATTACTGTGGTATACCTGGACACTTCGCTAAGGATTGTAGGAAGAAGAAAAGGAAGCTTAGTGGTGGATGTTTTTCCTGTGGTGAGACTGGACACCTCAGCAAGGAATGCCCAAAAAAGAAAGGGCAGGGTCAGACTCAGCGTACAGGATCATCTGGAGGGCAAGTGCATGCTCTCAACACCACTCCAGTTCCCGAACGAGGTATTGTTTCTGTTGAGAACCTTGTTTATGTTTCCGATCTTCCAGTTCGTACCTTATTTGATTCTGGTGCATCACATAGCTTTATTTCATCTGATCTTGTTGATAGTTTGCACCTTAGTACTAGCCTAGTGGATGATCCCGTTTGTGTTTCGAATCCCATTGGGGGTTCTGCTCATCTATCTATGATATGTGAGGATCTGAGGATCTCTATACTCAGTGTAGAGTTCTTGTGTAGTGTGTATGTTCTTGGTTTCAGGGGATACGGATTGATTTTGGGCATGGATTGGCTGTCTAGACATGGAGCCATTCTTGATTGTGAGCATAGGGTTGTGAGGCTTGTGACTCGCCTTGGCAACACCTTAGAGATTTCATGCAATCCGAAGGATCCCGTCATGTTGTGCTATCTTGAATCTCTCGACTCGTCAGAGGAAACCCTTCAGTCTGTAAGGGTGGTCCGAGATTATCCAGATGTTTTTGAAGAAGTTAAGGGGTTGCCCCCTAAACGAGAGATTGATTTTCGCATTTATCTGGTGGATAATGCTAAGCCTGTTTCTTTGCCCGTTCGGCACATGGCTCCGCGTGAGAGACGGGAGCTCAGCAAGCAAGTAAAGGAGTTGCTTAAGAAGAACTTCATCAGACGAAGTATATCCGAATGGGGAGCGCCTGTGGTGTTTGCTACTAAGGCAGATGGTTCTCTTCGACTTTGTGTGGACTATACATCCAGGCGGTGATAAGATGTATAAAGATATGAAGCGTATTTTCTTTTGGCCTGGGATGAAGAAGGATGTGGCAGAGTTTGTCTCTAGATGTATCATTTGCCAGCAAGTTAAGGCCGAGTCAAGGAAGCCCGGTGGGCTATTGCATCCTCTAGATGTTCCACTTTGGAAGTGGGAGAGTATCTCCATGGACTTTATTGATGGGCTTCCAAGGTCAAGGAAAGGGAATACGAGCATTTGGGTTATTGTAGATAGACTTACGAAGAGTGCTCATTTTATTCCAGTAAAGAGCAAGAGGACCGCATCTTGGCTAGCGTCCGTATATCTTCGTGAGATTGTGAGACTTCATGGAGTCTCTTCTAGTATTGTCAGTGACCGTGACCCAATCTTTACAAGTCAATTCTGGAATAGCTTGCAAGAGGCTATGGGCACGAGGTTGAATCTGAGTACTGCTTATCACCCACAGACGGACGGCCAAACCGAAAGGGTGAATAGGGTACTCGAGGATCTATTGAGGCTTTGTATTCTGGACTTTGGTGGTACTTGGGAAGACCATCTTCCTCTTGTTGAGTTTGCATATAATAACAGTTATCAGGCAAGCATAGGGATGGCACCATTTGAAGCTTTATATGGGAGGCCGTGCAAGTCGCCTACATGTTGGTGGGAGACTACAGAGAAGCTCATACTTGGGCCTGATATGATCAGAGATACGTCCGAGAAGATCGAGTTGATTCGAAGACGAATGAAAGCGGCCCAAGACCGACAGAAATCCTATGCTGATAAGCGAAGATCCGATTTGGAGTTTGAAGTTGGGGATATGGTTTTCGTAAAGGTTTCTCCCTTGCGGAATGTGGTCCGATTTGGAGCTGTTGGGAAGTTAGCACCGAGATTTATTGGACCCTTCCCTGTCATAGAGAGAATTGGGAAGATGGCTTATAAAGTGCAATTGCCCGAGAAGCTGTCCGGAGTGCATAATGTCTTTCATGTCTCGCATCTCCGAAAGTGCCTACATGAGTCCGCTGAGGTGGTTGAACCTAGCATTCTTGAAGACGTGGAAGTAGAGAAAGAGGCAACTTTGAGGAGAGCTCCGATTCGTATCTTGGGGACGGAGACCAAGAAGCTAAGGAATCGAGAGGTCAAGTTGGTGAAGGTTCAATGGGGTGAAGCCGAAGAAGACGCAACTTGGGAAACCGAGGAGAAGATGCGTGGGCTTTATCCATTCCTTTTTGAGGGTACACTCTCAATCTCTTTCCTTTGTTAGCATATCTTTCTCTTTGCTATCCATGTTTATCTAGTTATCGTGCTAATCTTGTCATGAGAACCTTAGGTAGAAACCCTTTGGATGAAACATGTGTTTGAGACATGTTATGTTTGATGGTTGCAAGTGGTTGCAAGTGTTTGCAAGTGGTTACTCGTGGATGCATGATACACATTAGGCACTAGATCGGCTCACACACTCCTCATATTGCATGTGCATGAGTGTTTATGCTTATTCTTGGATGAAATTTGGATGCTATCACATGGATGTTGCATATGGATGTATGATTGAGCACGCATGTAGATATTATACATTATGTTAGGGATTTGCATACATATGGATACATTTCACTAACATATTTTGCATTGATCTTTGCATTAGATAAGTACATATACACACACCTTTGCATATGTTCATCCAGCATTTAGAAACTTGTAAGGACAATGATTGCTCGTGGATGATGTTTTGAGTAGATGGATGTTGGATGGTAGGATACGTTCTTCCTAACTTGAAGATTTCGGGGACGAAATCCCTTAAGGAGGGGAGAATGTAACAACCCGTATTTTCAATAACCTGTTATAACATAAATTGAGGCAGAATTTAATTCTATAATCTGAATCAAGGGAAACGGGCTATGCCAATGCGTTCGTCTCGGAAAAATACGCGAAATAGAGTCTGAGTTTTCGAAAATCGGAGTCCGTATGAAGAAGATATGGACGAACGAAGTTTGGCAGAAAAACCCGAAAACTAGCCAGAATGCACTGGCGCACTTGTGAAGTGCGCCAACACAATAAATGCACTGGCGCACTTGTGAAGTGCGCCAATACATTTTTACACTGGCGCACTTGGGAAGTGCGCCCGTGTCGAGCCAGAAAACCTGCACAGTTTCTAGAGAGTTCTGTGGTTGGGTGCACCAGTTTGGGGTTTGGGCTTGGTCTTAGGGCTGGTTTCTGGAAGGCTCCGAAATCCAAGGGTCCTAATCTAATTTAGGGTTAATCTAAGGGCCTAAAACACTAGCCTAATCTATAAATAAGACCCTAATCCTACCCTAAAACCCCATTATTCATTCTAGCAACCAAACTATGTCAAATTGATTTCTCAAATGGCCTCCACTTAAAAACCCTAGCCTCCATCCTCTTCAAAAATCATTCCTATGAAGATTTTGATGTTCATACAAGCATTTCTAAGTTGTATGAATGATCATTAGCTTGCATACATCATCAAGTTGCAAGCTTTATTTGCTAAGCTAGAGTTTTTGGGATTTTTGTTAATTGGAGCTTTGTTTTGGGTTTTTATATGCTTGCATAAAGGGCTTCTCAATCTTTATTAGTAGATTTGTGTCTTCATAATATTTGTAAGCCCTCTTACCTTCATTTTAGAAACTCTAAAGTTAATATGTGATGAAAGTTGGGATTTATGCATGTTTAATAAGTTATGCATACTTATGCGAGTTCACTATGCCATGTTGTACATGTTTCATAAGTTATGCATGCTTATGCGAGTTCACTATGCCATATTACACATGTTTGATAAGTTATGCATGTTTAGGCAAGTTCACTATGCCATGATTTGCAAGTTTAACAAGTTATGCATGTTTATGCAAGTTCACTATGCCATGATTTGCAAGTTTAACAAGTTATGCATGTTTATGCAAGATCACTATGCCATGATTTGCATGTTTATGCAAGTTCACTATGCTAAGTTATGCAAGTCCAACATGTTATGCATGTTTATTATGATATGTAAGATTCATCATGTATGTTGTGCCAAGTTCCCTCTTCCTATCCTTTATGCGTTATGACGAATATGTAAGCGATGGAATGACGTTGGGGGGGTTTGGGTAAAACTTAAAATACATGAAAATATAAGATTGGGAATTTACCTATTAAGTTAGGTCTACCCCTTGGGAATTTACCTATTAAGTTAGGTCTACCCAAGTATTTGTTAAACTTGTAATTATGTTTTTGAAAATAAAGTGGACATGACACTTAGAAAACATAAGTGTGGCCAACTCGAGGTTGGGTTGAGTTTGTAGCGTAATTCTACCCGGAACCTACCGGCTTAACTAGTGGCTACAAACAATAGGACCCAATGTGAGAAGTTGGTCATATGGTGCCAAAACCCGAGGTTAGACTAAGTTGTGGTGTAAACCTACCCGGACCCGCCCGGCCTAACTAGTAACCACAACAAGGTCTAATGTGAGAGGTTAAGGTGCATTAAATTAATTAATGCCTCATGATTAGGGTTAAGTCAGGGTCCACTAATACTTAACCAATTTGGGGATTCGAGGGATTGAAATGGGGTTAAGTTGTGAACTGTCGGTTACACTTAACCAATTTAATCCATGATTAGTGAAGGGTTAAATCACACTTAACCCTCTTAGAAAACCCTAGCAACGTGGTCTGTTCTAGCAGTAATCCCAGTTTGGTATCATTCACAACCCTAGAGGCTAGGCTAGGGCGGGGCACGATTACTGGACGGATGTAAGCGACCAAAAGCGATGGCTGAGTGGTACAGCGGTGTGGGTCCAGGCGGGCTACGGACGTGCACGTAGTCCGGTGTTGGACAAACTCGAGGCACGGGTACCAGTAGGTTTAGACTGTGCATTATTGCTTAAGTGTCTGGGGTTGACACCCGAGGGCTTGATACACCCAAAGGTGGACCCAGCACAGTCTGACTACAACCATATGTGGGCCGTATGGACACCAACACTTGACGTGTTAGGTTTATAGGGAGCCGATCGACTAGACCGTTGGGCTGGACCTTGTATTAAGGTCACCTCATGTTATTGGGCCAAAGTTTGGGCTGAGGGATCAATACCTGTTATGTTAGTTTGCTAGTACACTGTGGTGCAAAGCTTGATCTTCTTTATGTGATGACACCTTTATCTATTGCCAGTATGTTCATCTCAGTTTCCATCATGATGTTAACTTTATTAGTTTATAGACTGATCGTAGTAGGGCTTACCAGTCTTTTTGACTGACCTGTTTTCTTTCGCTTCTTTTCTTCCGTTCCCCCCCCCAGGTTCTCAGGGAGGGAACAGTGGTGCTTAGCTTGGATCGCTTGCTTGTTTGCTGGATAGCTCATGTATGTCTGGACATTAAGCTCGCTATGGTTTATCATCTTTATTTTGGGGATAGCACTATGTATTTCAGTATTTCTGTTTATGATGTACTAGACATGTTTATTTTGGCAGTTGACTTTATGATGTACTAGACTTGTTTTGAGATGGTTTGAGATATTCCGCTGTTTTATTCTCATTTACTCTGTTTTATATATACATTTATGTTCTTGTTCTGCCTTGATATATCATTATGCATGCTTACCCAGTTCTAACGCCCCCCAGAAGCTAGTGCCCCCGAAAGAGTGACCCTAGCGGAGGTGGGGTGTTACAGAAGTGAGGTTCTTGGGCCATGTTGTTTCAGAGATTGGTATCGCCGTGGATCCTGCGAAGGTGGCTAAGGTGCAAGATTCGTCTACACCCAAGAATGCAACAGACGTGAGAAGTTTCTTGGGGTTAGCTGGATATTACCATAAGTTTGTCCAAGACTTTTCCAATATAGCGGCACCGTTAACTCTGTTGACCAAGAAGAATTAATCTTTCGTCTGGGACGGAAGGTGGGAGAATGCATTTAAGTGCCAAAAGGAGAAGTTAATGTGCAAAACAGTGTTAGTTATTCCTGAGGGGAACAAAGAGATGATGGTATACACGGATGCCTGTGGTACTGATGCAAGGAGGTAGGGTTATAGCTTATGTTAGTCGGCAACTAAAACCGCATGAGAAAAGATATCCTACCCCTGATTTTTAATTGGCAACGATCGTATTCGCGTTGAAAATATGGAGACACTATCTCTTGGGAGAAAGATTCCAGTTGTTTACTGATCATAAGTCGTTAAAGTATCTTTTCTCTCAGAAGGGTTTAAATCTCCATCAGCAGAGATGGTTAGAGTTCTTGGCTTTGTATGATTTCAATATCGCATACACACCTAGGAAGGGCAATGCAGTAGCTGATGCATTGAGTAGGATACATGCCAGTTTGGGGGCTATGTTTCTGAAACGGAAGCAACTGGAGTATATCACGGGATATGATTTCAGACCTAAGTGCGAATTGGATCCAGAGATGTTAGCAAGTTTGACAATCAGACCCGCCTTGGTTGATCGGATCGGCTCCAGCCAAAGGGACTGTAACACCCCACGTCTGTTAATGTCACTCACAATGAGAATGCATTAAGTTTCGTGGAGAGTTATAAGTAAACAGAACGGAATATTATAAGACGGATAAAGTAGTACTTGAAAATTTTATAACTTTATTGCAACGGAAATAGAAATGGGTTTGGTTACACCTTCAAAACAACAAAACCAAGTACATAATATTAGTCTTGTACAAAAGCCTTCAGACTATATAATTTTAAAGCCATAACCCCCAACAGAAAATGCCATAAGCAGAATCAAAGCCAAGCAATACATCTTTCAACTTCAAGCTGGAAGAAAGAGACATCTGAACTAAGTTTGAGTATTTCCTCCCTGATAACCTGGGGGGAGGGAACGGAAGAAAAGAGGCGAAACAAACTAGGTCAGACATTAGTCTGGTGAGTCTAGTAACTTTAACAATATAATCATTAAAGTAACAGGATAAGAACATAATCTAGAAAGTAAGAAATGACTGTACATAAGCGTGCATGACAAGGTAGGCAAGATGAATAAGATAAACGTTGATTGCGCTAATAATCACTATAAGATAATTCCTACACTACACCAATGCTAATTATATCGCACCATTACTAGTTCGAAACTGAAAGTTGATCCCAACCCCGCAATTGGTAGCCCTCAGGCGTAACATCTAGTAAGAGGTATCTACCCCATACAATCCTTGACAGCCTACTTGCCCATAATAGGTACTAGATGTCCCCATACTGCTCCTAATCGATCGGCTCCCTAACTCGCATGAATTTATTACTTGTGTCATTCAGCCCCGCCTGTTGGTAGATACATGTGTTGGTCCCACCATAGGGTGTATCGATCCCTATGATGGCAACCCGACATAATTCAAGATGCACAATGTATGACTACTGATGCCATTGCCTGCTTTTTCCACTCCGGAGTACGTGCACGCCCGTACTCCGTCGGAACCTACACTGACACACCACCCGCCGCTATTTTGACCGCTAATAATCAGCCCAGTAATCGTGCCCCACCCTGCCTAGTTCATGGTACCGTGATACATCTATGTGGGTTACTACTGGAATGGGTCCCCGTTACTAGGGTTTCCTAATCAACATGTTATAACGGTTATGTGTTCTCAATTTAACCTAACCCTATCCATCTATTTTAATTAACATGTTGTATTGGTTAAGTGTCACCTATTCATATGTTACTTAACCTTTCCATTGATTCACGCATGTTTATTTAATGATTAAGTTTCTGGGCCTATATATATACTAATATTACCCACCTACCCAAGATTTACTTAACCCTTCCACTTATCAAATCCATATGTATTATTGGTTAAGCTTGCCTTAACCCTATCCACTTTGTCCATGTAATATTGGTTAAGTTGTCTTCTTACCCATGTTAACTTATGCCCACCCACCTAACTCGTTTAGGTATCATATTCATCTTTGATTACCATTAATTAGTTATTAATGCACT